>VNJQ01008102.1:0-67929 GCA_008042515.1 Drosophila truncata
CAAAAATCATTTTAAACTAATTAAAATTAAAAGAAACTTTCTAAAACATTTAATTTACTTAATCCTACGATCTGGGACAATTTCTTAGATTTTTCAACAATTATGTGTGATAAAAATAAGATTTTGGGTTCTTAAGTGTAATTTTATAAGAGAACTAAAACTTCAGGCTGTCAAAAATCATTTTAAACTAATTAAAATTAAAAGAAACTTTCTAAAACATTTAATTTACTTAATCCTACGATCTGGGACAATTTCTTAGATTTTTCAACAATTATGTGTGATAAAAATAAGATTTTGGGTTCTTAAGTGTAATTTTATAAGAGAACTAAAACTTCAGGCTGTCAAAAATCATTTTAAACTAATTAAAATTAAAAGAAACTTTCTAAAACATTTAATTTACTTAATCCTACGATCTGGGACAATTTCTTAGATTTTTCAACAATTATGTGTGATAAAAATAAGATTTTTGTTTCTTAAGTGGAATTTTGTTAGAGAACTAAAACTTTAGGTTGCCAAAAATCATTTTAAACTAATTAAAATTAAAAGAAACTTTCTAAAACATTTAATTTACTTAATCCTACGATCTGGGACAATTTCTTAGATTTTTCAACAATTATGTGTGATAAAAATAAGATTTTGGGTTCTTAAGTGTAATTTTATAAGAGAACTAAAACTTCAGGCTGTCAAAAATCATTTTAAACTAATTAAAATTAAAAGAAACTTTCTAAAACATTTAATTTACTTAATCCTACGATCTGGGACAATTTCTTAGATTTTTCAACAATTATGTGTGATAAAAATAAGATTTTGGGTTCTTAAGTGAATTTTATTAGAGAACTAAAACTTCAGGTTGCCAAAAATCATTTTAAACTAATTAAAATTAAAAGAAACTTTCTAAAACGTTGAATTTACTTAATCCTACGAACTGGGACAATTTCTTAGATTTTTGAACAATTATGTGTGATAAAAATAAGATTTTGGGTTCTTAAGTGTAATTTTATAAGAGAACTAAAACTTCAGGCTGTCAAAAATCATTTTAAACTAATTAAAATTAAAAGAAACTTTCTAAAACATTTAATTTACTTAATCCTACGATCTGGGACAATTTCTTAGATTCCTTTCCACATCCTCAAACACTCTTTCGAGTTCCTTATTTTTATTATAAAAAATACAATTTGGAAACAAAAAAACTACACCCAATTGCACCTGCAATTGGCAATGTCGCTGACTCTGCGATTGTCCCCTAATAACACTGGTAAAATTCATTACACGAACTAACTGGCTAACTGCTGGCCAACTGCTGGCCATTATGCAAAGTCCAAGTCCAAGCCAAGAGCCATTCCGCGGCGGCACGTTTCGAGGAAGTTGATTGTCACAAAGCCTCTCATAATCATAACTGTGTTTGCTGTGGGGCTGCTGCCCCATCAACAGGTAAACCGACGACGACAACCACGACGGTCAGGTTCAATGGGGGAAATTATGGACATTGCAGCCGCAACGAGACTGAAAAAAAAAACAACAACGAAAATATTGTAAAACTTGAATCAAACTTGGGCAAGACAATGAATATTACTAAAACGCCTTGGTCTGATTTTATTTCTTCACTGAAACTGAAGTTGAAATGCTTGTAACTCAAACTAAAATATATCAAAGCCTCTTAAAGCATATTTTTTTGTTTTTAAATCTTTTCTTTTTATTTTATATTTTTTCCTGCTGCAATTGAGAATTGGCCAGTTGAATAATTTCCAACGGACTTTGGCTTTGCAAAAAAAGAAATCAAAACAAAAACATAATAATAATAATAAATATAAAACAAAAGAAAAGGCAGCAACAATCAAGAGATATTTCGCTGGGTTTTGTTTATTAACTAATTAGCCCTAATGCTTAATGCTCTACATATTTTCCATCTCAAAAGGGGAGTGCGTAAGCCTCTGAGTTCGTTATGATGACATATACAACATGGTCGCTCCCATTTGGTTTTCCCGCCTGTCAATCTTGCCAAACATCTGGGATTTCTCAAGAACTGTGCGAGATGGCAAAAAAAGCGAAAGTATAGCTTAACCATTAGCGTTCTAAATAGACACGTCAATTCTGAAGTTCAAGGTCGGGCTTGAAGAGTGGCGAATTGAAATTAATTACAGCGAACGCGCCCTCAGTTCTCGGGGAGTTCCATTAATGACTTGAAGCTTGGGATATGTTTTAGATTAGCAATTCGTTTAATTCACACACGAATGGATTGAGTAATTTGGTTCGTACATTTTAAAAGGGGTTTCTTTGGGTTTTATTATAAGGTAAATAAAGTTTATAACTTAATAATGTAATTACTTGGATATTTGTTTAGTATTAAATACTTAAAGTATTATGGAAACTCCTGGTAATAGGTTAGATTTTTGTATAAGATTTTATGGTATAATTTCCTTTGGAAAACTTTCTTTCTTGAGCCTTAAATATTTATTTATTAACATCAATCTCTTTTGTATTTAATCATAAACAATATTATTAAATAAATAGTAGCAATTACAATTTAAATTAATTTACAACATTTTTATTATTAATTAAATAACCTTCCAAGAGCACTCCGACTTCGGTTTAATTTCCCCCATCATAGCGGCCTATTCCTCTTGGGATTTCTGGAAGTTAATTGGCTCACATTAGCTCCATGTGCTTAAAGTTATTTAATAGATGATTAAAGACCCCAAAAACCACTGACATCACCAGGCTGGCCGCCAGCATCAGCCGGCAGGCAGAAATCGGACGCACACCCACAATTAGCGGGCAGTCGACTCGAAAACCGTTGGGATTAATTCATCGCACATTCACATCGTCATAAAAATTATAACCATCGTTTACGCCGAGTCAACAATGGGCAGGTATTAGACCATAAAGTCCAGCTTCAGAGCTTCAAAAGCCGGAACTTGTCCGCCAGATGATTTGTAAGGTTTCGGCCGTACTTTTTGGATTGTTTTTTCAGCGGTTATCAAGATCAGATTGGATCGGTTCAGATCGTTGGGAGTTACGTGTTCATTGCATTTTGGTCTTTCGGCACGGAAGTGACTGTGAACTTGACATTGAGGGGGCGTGCCCCCCGGAGCCAAAGAAATGCAAATTTTTTTGTTGGACAGTTCTCACATAAAAAAGTGAAAGATTGGCAGCGGAAGGAAGTAGAAATCGGTGAATTAATTGAAGGCAGTTACTAATCTAGTTGAGAGTTGGTTAACTTTTAAAATTAAGCTTTTGAAAGAGTGTATATATTTCTGAGGGAGTAAAAAAGTATATATTTTGGTATTTTGGGGGTTAACAAATATAAAATCATTTTTAAACTAAATTTTTACTAATGAATACAGTTTATTTCAAGTTTTTATGTATTAAAATTACTTAAAAATTACATGCATTGATTTAAATTGATTGTTTTCTGTTTTTATCTATTCTAATGTCTTAAAAATTACATAAATTGAATAAAAGTCATGACGTATTCTTTATTTTGTCAGGTTCGTTGTGGTCTAAGGAAACTAATTCCAAAATGTGCCTTGAATTGCTCATATTTCTAGATAACAATAGTTTATGACATCAGTAAATGCATCGATTCTAGTCATAAAGCCATAAAGTGAGACTAACATTGTGCAGGGAGTATTATGGTATATGGTTTAAGAATTTCTAAAGAAAATGATTCATTTATGGGCTAAATAATACATCTAATTTTTATTAATTGCCAAAATGTATTTATTTTCGAGGAAAAGTAAAATCTTTTTAAAAATAAATCTGCTTTCTCTGGTTAAACAATTTAATTCAATTTAATTCCAAAATTATAAGTATAACCAGATGGTTAAAATAAATATTAAAAATTTAACTCGAATCCAGTTCGAGTTATAAAAATCCATTTAAAAAACCATAATTAGACACTCGTTGGGAGTAAATTGATTTTAACGAAAACCCCTATGTCGGCTCATTGGAATTTAAAGCAATAAATAATAACATCAGATTCGAAATGATCTTGTTCGGTCTTCAGGTGGTCCCTGGACGAGTTGTGTGCGTAATTCAATTGAAATCAATTGCAATGCCTTCGCTTACAAATTACCAATCCACGCCAGACTCAAACATCAAGTGGCAACAAAAGAAAATGGAAATGGACAGCGGGACAGAAAAAACCCAAAAGCAAGCAAGCCAAATCCGCTTCTGTCCAATTGTTGCGCACTTGAAGCATGAAGCGTGCTCCCCACTCACACCTGACGGAATGGAATTGCTGGACGGATGAACTCCTCCGCCACGGAGCAACCAATTGGGCATGGCTGGCTGCATTAGCGTAGCCCATGGAATGCCACAAAAGAAATGCTGACTTGGACTTGGACTTGGGGTTGGAGATGGAGATGGGGATGGAGATGGGGCTAACACCCCACCAATTTCAGGCTGATTCGGGGCTAGCGGGCTCATTAATTTCAGTTCAAGGCATCGAAATATATATATACATACATATATATTTTAATCTTTACGCAAACTCGCTCGTTCCGTTGCCGATTTGTAACAATAAAAGTTGGTAGAGTGGAGACGCGAGAAAATAAAACTAAAGGTAAAACTAAATTCGCAATTTTTGTTACAATTTTCATTGTGTGCTTGTTGTTGGGTGCAGTTGAAGTCCGAATGCAAGATCTCTACCCTCCGCGGACACTCCCAGGGCAACTATTAATTATCACAATTCAGCAACAAAGTCTGTTTGTTTTTTTATTTTTTGGCTCCGACCGCCCTATAATTACCCGAGCGGTTCACTTTAATTGCCACAGATTTATTAAATGGGTCAGTCGCAGTTGGTATTTCGGTGTTTTTCTTAATTTTTTTTCGGGTCTTGTCTCGTTGGTGCTGTGAACTTGAAAATTGAAATTGTTGTGCTGGTGATGGTGACCATTTGGGAGGAGTACAATGCAAGGGTATGCCGAGATCATGACTGTGTTTTTAACTGGGCGAGTTCAGCGTTGTTTTTAATTAAAGTGGGAGAGTTTCGTTTCGTTTCGTTTCGTTTGATACAATTCAAGTGGGAGAGTTCTGAAAGACACGAGTCTAGTTGTACCTCTCTTGTTATCTATATTTCTTTGTTTATATACTCTTATACTTGGTTCCAAGGTCACATAATCGGGGAAAATAAAAATTGGGAACACGAATAGAAAGAATTTCCGTTTTATTGGGTGATTTACCCCTTAATCTAAAGTCTGATTTTATTTGAAATATATTTTTTTTACCTAATTAGAAGCGTGTTTGTTTATGATTGATTATTTAAGTTTAAAGTATTAAAAGTTTAAAATTGTTTAACCTAATGAAGTTTTGCCTTTTATATATATTTTAGTCCATTGAAAGACAGTTTTCTAATAGTTTATAACTTGACTTTAAACTAATTAAACTTTATTATTTTCTAATTTAATTAACCTTTATCTTGTTATATAAATTAAATATCTTTTTAAACCTTTTCAAAACGATTATAACTTTACCAACTTTTCGCCTATTTACTAAGAATTCGGAAAAAGGTCTTTCAAAGTTTATACCTATAAATTTCTTCCCCGATAATAATTTATTTTAATTTATATTTATATTCAATCGTAGTTATTCCGTAGTTAAAGGGTATGTTACAGTCACTTATCTGTTATATTTCTTCTATTTTTGTCCGATAAAGTGTAATCAATACTCAATGAACACCGATTAGACGCTACTTTTATCATCTTGGAGCAGACTTTAAGTCGCTGCGATTTGGACAGTTTTAGTTGACTTTTTATGCCCATCCCAATAAAACCGAAATGACAGGAGCTCTAACAATTTCCCTGATTTTTCTGGGTCTGCTCCTCTGTATTTTTATTAAGGTGAGTTACATTTAAGGGGCACTTCTCCTTGGTTTAATACTTATAAATGTTATTCCTTTGCAGATTGCCCAAGTGTCCGCCAGAAGGTATAATCGAAGAAGTAAGTGTTATGTCTATTATGTCAGTAGTTAAAGTGTTGGATTTTATAGATTATAAATTATCAATTAACAGCAATTGCCTTACTATCTCTGAGGTTTTAAGGTAAATAATTTTGTAAGGTTAGTGTTAAAGTTTTATTTTAAAACCAAAAGATTGCAGGTACGCAGGAGCAAGCATTTCTTGGTTGAGGCTTTCCACTGCACTTGGTTTTACAACTGTCGATAAAAGAGCTGATAAGATATGGTTAATAAGATATCAAAGAATTGCATCAGAGCTTCAAAAATAGCCCTGGAGTTTACGTTAGTTGTCTTAAGATACTTGCCTTAGTAGGATCGCTGCAGCCATGGGAATTGGATTTGGTACATTCGCCCTTGTGGGGGTCATTGCGTTCGTTACAGTTTGTGTGAGTGGCTTTTGTGGAATCAAAATAGCTTAGAAGTTCTACAGAATTTACTCTCTCCTAAAATAGTTCATTTCAAAGCTGTACAACCACTCCAAGCGAAATGATCAGCAGAGTAATAGAGGCACAACCACTGTGGCAAATACCGAATTTAATATTGGTGAGTTGTATTTATGAAATATCCTTATCCTTACTCCTTAAAAGAAGTAAGCTTTTTGGTCTTCTTTCTGTAATTAACTTAACTAACTGAATGGTTTACTGTTGTTGTTTTGATGTAATCATATTTATATTTGGTTTTCGAGAGATTTGATAAGCTGTTCAAAGGCAGCATTGGAATTATTTGCTATTTATTATTAGCCATCAGTTGCCATTAAATGCTTGCCAGGCGAGGTTTGCCTTAACCATGGCTGCAGAATACATTTGGATTCCCCTTATGGTGCTTTCCTTGTTAAGAATAACCATTGTTAGTAACTATATACAAGCGTAAATTGTCTGCAATCACTAAAGAATTCCTTTTGACCTGAAACAGAGTTCAATAAATATTTATAGAAGGTGCAAAGGTGGCGGCGGATCAACTTCGGAAAACACTATTGACAGCAATTATGGAATTCGTAAGTTGGGGTATGCCTTAACTTTTAAAGTTAATCTAAACAAGAAAGGAAAGCTAACTTCGGGCGGAGCCGAAGTTTATATACCCTTGCAGAATATTCTGTAAATTATATTTTCCAAATTGAATCATATGCAATCTAATTTAAATGACTTAACGAGAAGGCTGAAATGACCGGGTAATTTCCGATCGTTCAGTTATATGGCAGCTATAAGATATAGTCGGCCGATCGTTATGAAATTTGGTAGGTCGGATCAACTGACCAAATATATAATATGTACGAAGTTTTTCTTTTCTATCTTCAAAAACACAAAAGATGGGCCATTTTCGATTTTTCAGTTATATTATTATATCTATAGCTATATCTTATAGTCGGCCGATCCTGATAAAATTTGGTTTGTCGTAGTATTTTGCCAAAAATAGCACTCTTACTAAATTTGAACTCTATAACTTTATCCTTATGAAATTTGGTATGTCGTATTATGTTGCCAACAATAACATTCGTACAAAATCTGAATTCTCTAACTCTAAAAACACCGAAGTTATACCATTTCCGATCAATCAGTTATATGGCAGCTATAGGATATAGTCGGCCGATCCCGGCCGTTCCTACTTATATACTGCGTGCAAAGGAAAGAAGGGTGTGTGCAAAGACTGAGACTGAGAGACTGAGAGACTAGTTTGCGTAGAAACAGACAGACGGACAGACAGACGGACAGACAGACGGACAGACAGACGGACAGACAGACGGACAGACAGACGGACAGACGGACATGCTTATATCAACTCAGGAGGTGATCCTGACCAAGAATATATATACTTTATAGGGTCGGAGATGTCTCCTTCACTGCGTTGCACACTTTTGACCAAAATTATAATACCCTCTGCAAGGGTATAAAAAGGTATTTTAAACAGTAGGTAATATATGAGATTTATAGCTTTGGGCTGGCGTTTCCCCTTTTCTTAGAATTCCCTTTCGATTTCCAAGTTAGAAAAGTTCTTCCCAAACATCGCAAATATGTCGCTTTGGAGAAATTATGACTTTTGCCAAAAAAAAAAAACTGGCGATAAGATATGGGATAATCAAGCCAATGAATTCCAAATTAAGCGATAGGTTTTCAGTTGACATGGAATACTGGTCAGGGACGCAGTGCAGCAGCCATGGGTCTGGGTTACAGTTTGATAGTCTTTGGGGTAATATTCGGCATCATCATTATGTTTGTGAGTAGCTTTCTTTGAATCGAAATTGAATTTGAGTAGTAAAAGAATATTCTACCTACAAAACAGATCTTGATGAATGCCTTTAAGAAGTACAGGATGAATGAGGAGAGAGCTACCAGAGGCACAGGTAATGATTGTGCATTATAACTAGATTTTCCCAGATTTTTTATTTAAACCTTGAACAGTTTCGCTCATTGATGAAATATTTCTTATCTAATCTAAGTTGGGATCACAAAAATTAGTCATCTCACTAAAGAAAGCAAAGCTATAAACAAACAAATCGGAAATGTGGGTTATAAACATAAAGAAATTAGTATTCTTTTAAATTTTAGTGAAGTGAACAATTAAGGAAGTGTGAAAGAACTGCGCGCAGATAGAGACTGAGAACCAAGAAACAAAGGTGATAATATCTAGCAAAAAAGCAAGCAATATTTAGTCTAGATTTATAAGAGCTAAAAAGTATAAGAGTTCTTCCATGTTTGGCTACCCTTTCACAATTTTTTTGTTGCTTATATTTTTGACCGATAAGGTTTAATCGCACCGAAAACGGATACCGATTAAAGTATATATTGCTATCAGGCATTGCCATGTTTATCATCTTGAAGTGGCTGCGTTTTTGGTAAATCGATTTTTAGTCGTCTTACCATTTCAATCCCAATCGGGAGCAGAGCCAAAAAAATTGTCAAAAAAATAATGGCTGTAGCTTTGTATATTACCCTGGTCTTTCTCGGTCTGGGTCTGTGTGCCCTCATCAAGGTGAGTCTCGAGGGAGGAGTCGAGCATGTGTGCTTCAGCTAAACTAACTAAATGAAATGCTTCCCCAAAAGATTGCCCAGATGTCCAGCCGGAGGTCCAACCAGAGAAGTAAGTTTGTGTATTAGCTTTGAACTAGAATTTGTATTGTTTTTCGCGTTACGACGACTCTTGGCTAAAAGGGTTGATAAGATATGGATAATAACCAATCGAGTCAGCGGCTCCAAAATAGCCATCGACGGGCTGGTCGCTATAGCCAGTCAGTTGTCATGAAATATTTGAACCGATCGGTTTGCTGGTAGCCATGGGTGCCGAAATGAGCTCCTTTTCCGTGGTTTTGTTAGTCATCTTTTTGATTATGGTCGTGAGTAGACAATATATTGTACAAATCAGAAGCAGAAACTACAGGATTGTTTACTCTCCCCAACAAAAAACAGTTCTTTGTGAATGCCTACCACAAGGCCAAACGAGATGGCCAGGAACGAGATAATCGAGCCAGGGAGACGGCGAGGAGGAACAACAACAACAACAATGTTAGACGTAATGGTGAGCCGGATCTGTAAAGACCACAAATATAGGCTTAGTTCGTAACTGGCAGCACATGGCTTTAGCTTTATGGACCCCTTGGGTATAATTAGCTCTGATTTGCTTATCTCAGAGTAACGAATTACCCAAGTCAACGTGATGCAACGCTGACTTTATCTTTGTTTATCGGAGCCTTATCTTCCGCTAGTACTGAGGTTTATTTTCGTATTCCCGCGGGTCTCTCTGCTCATTTGTAATTTCACATTTCCCAGCATCGGTTTAACATGAGTTTCGTAGAGTGCTATTATTTTATATCCTTTATCCTGATCTTTCTGATTCTAATAAGGGTGAGTTTCAAGGCCTGAAAAGTTCCCTTAGATCCATTATTATTTTTATTATTATTATTATTCCTGTAAAGGCCTATGTCTGTCCCAATCACAAATGGAAGTGCCTGTGCTGCGTGGGCTATACCCAAGAATCGGAATCTGGTGAGTTTTATAGAATCGAGTGTAACTCCGCTCCAGCAGTCAGCTTTCGAATCATCCAAAATTAGCATGTTTTAAATAGAATTAGTAGAACTTTCAATTCAGTATCTTGACCAAGTGACAATCCGAAAGTAGAAAACGGACAATGTACGGGAAATTCTGGTTCCTTGGCTTTATAATGCTGATCGTGGTGTCACTGGTCGTGCGGGTACGTTCCACACACAGGCATGATTCCTTCTTAACTTAACTCCCCTCCCTCCAAGGAGGTCTATTTGTACATCAAGCTGAAGGTCGATGAGTGGAATTTACGGGTCTATGCTCGCCTTGTGCGCCAAGAGATGATGTTGCGTCGGGCCATCGAGGGTAAGATCTTAACCAGAGATCCCTATGCTCACAGTTCCCCCTCCCCCCCCCCCCCCCCCCCCCATTTAGTCTGGAAAACTTTGCAAAACAAAAGCTGCAAAAGCTTCAAACCGATAAGATAATACCTGTTGTTCTGTGAGGGTAAACAGCGGTATAAAAGAAAATGGCAACACTTTATAGAGATATGAGTTTAATTGGCATTCTACGTCGCACCTCGCGAAGAACTGCCAGTTGTAGTTAATCCATCTCAGGCTCGGTTTGTTCTTCTTGTGTGTGAAAATGGATATTTTTGATATATTTTATATATCTTTATTGTTTCTGCTAGTGACCGTTGTGAGTTTTGTCAGAGGAAAATGGAAAAGTGGCTTTTTAGGAAGCAGGAATATGTTTTTGAAGAGGGGTTTTATGCTGTGAATTTGAAGTTATGAAAGTTTATGTAAATCTTTTTATATTTTTAAAAGTATTACCTTGAGCCAAGTCTATAATAATACCTGTAATAATTATTACTTAATTATATTACCTAATACAGACTCTTCTTGCATACCCTTGATCAAGGTGAATTCCCCACTTCAAAAACCATATTCTTCATTCAAAAAGCTTACAGTTTTTAACATCTCCTAACCCTCGTTATCTGCCCCAACAGCTGTGCTACAAAAGCCGAAAAAACATTAATTCCGGGGAGTACGATGCCCAGAGTTATGTGGCGGAGGGCGTGTCCGGTTCGGGGTCCGGTTACCCAGGTGCGTAAGTGCTTCTGTACGTTGTAATCTAGCCACTGCGTGTGGGCCGTAATCGCAGACTTGTCTCTGATAAGTGATAAGGGGTGTAGTGGTGGTGTTCGATTTTGGTTTGTTTGATGATTAGGCCATTTGGCAATGACTAGCACTGCCTTTGCCATTTCAGCGGGACTTCTTGTGCGCGGCGAATGGTGGAAATTTAGTCTTGTCAGCTTTGGTTTTTTGGTATTAACTGATACCGTGATTCCGTGATTTGTAATGGCTGTTTACACCTTCATGCTGCTCTTTTGGTTTCTCATTATTGTCATTGTCTCAATTCTGATTCGAGTAAGTTGAACCTTCGAAACTCTTTCTTGATCCCAAACGATCATTATACCAATTTCTGTAGGTTTGTTGTATCTGCGCCAGGCAAAAGATTCAACAACGTGGACCTGTGCCAGGTCCTGGTCCAAATCCACCTGCAAACCGTCAGCCAGGACGAGTGCTGCAGAGCTTCATAATCGAACCCTCGGGTGTGAGTTTGAACACAGGTGAGCAGCCAATGTGACTCAGTCGCGTTTTCCGATAATGTTATCTATCGGTTCCCTTTCGTTTTGCTTATCGACGGCGTGTGTTCATTCAGTTTTGGCCGGGCGACATTTAGAATTAATTTATTTAGATGCTCGGTCGCGGTTCGCGACATGTAAATATTCCACAAAATGGGTGATCAGTATCGTTGGTGCGAGTTCGGTGTCCTGCTGCTCTTCTTTGTGCTGCTCCTGTATTTTTCCGTCAGCGTGAGTGTGTCTCCTGTTAGTTCTTATTCGATGATTGAGTAGAAGGAGGTTACTTCCAGAGATGCATAACTGAGAAACGCAGGCGAAGGACCAGAACTTTTGTTAGTCCTCCTTTGAGCAGATTCAGTGCCTCCTATCCATCGTCGCCGGGAGTTAGTAGTCGTTTCAGTTGGACAGCAGGTGAGCAGTTCAGGTGTTTTGTCTCGAAAACTATATTTTTTTTCTATTTTAATTAATTAAACACTGTGCTAAATTCTTTGTCACTTATTTTGCTAAACGGCTTGCTAAGTTTTTGTTGTTTAAAATGTAGAAACTTGTATTTATTTTCACTGTATATAACGTATGCGTGATGTACATATGGCGTATACGTAATATTATCAATCAGTGCTCAATTATTTATAGATAACGTCAAAAATGTGACAAGCTTCAAAAGCCAACAAATGAGTTATTTTATAATATATAAAAGAATTATGAAATTAACCATTTTAAGACCAATTTAATGTAGTAAGATTTATATTTTTCCGTGTGTATTTTCATTAATTAAATTGATGTAATAATTCATAATCTAATCTAAAGCTAGGCAATCGTCAATTAGTCATCACATTGAGGAAATAATTACTTTGATGTCAGGGTTTTCTTTTATTTCATGGAGACGATATTTGATATACCTGAAATTAAATTCTCATGAAAATATGAAGAAAAGTTGTTTGTGGAAAATTGGTAGTCTTTTTTTCATGAAATTTTTGTATATTATTTTCCATAAAATCATAAATATATAAAAATGGTCTTAAATATTAATGCACAAATCACAAGGCATTAATTTAAGTTTATTTTCTAGAAGAACACCAAATCTATAAACCTTTAAGCTATTTTTCAAGTTTCTCAAAGCAGCCGAAAAGTAGGCAACATTTTTGGCTGTATTCTCTCTTGAAGCATTCTTATCTATTGTTGTTTTTTCTATTACGTAGCAAACTATCTTCGAATAAATTCTATTTAAATATAAGTTTTTCTTATAAATATATTTCCTTAATAATTATAAATCACAAGACCTTCATATATAGTCTATATCCATGTCACGTGCCCGACTGTGGCTTTATTCCAAGTGCAATTATGCGCATATCTGTCGGATAGAGATACAGTTACTGTATCTCAAAGTGATATTAGAATAACAGAAAGAGAGAGGGAGAGAGCGAGTGAGAGAGTGTCGGCTTGGTATCTTATCGAAGACCGTTTGCCGCCTGCTTATCACATGGCCCTTGACACACCTGTTCGCTCCGCTCCCGCAGCTCTGCCGCTCTACCGCTCTGCCACTCTGCCACTTTGCCAACCAGCCGCCGATAAGTCTTGGCCAAAAGCCAGCCGCGGGCGATGATGCGACAGTTGGCCTAAGGCCTCTTTATGGAGCGAATATCTTTCTCAGTGCTCGCGTATCCGGATAGCTGGACTCACGGATGAACATGTCACACATACCGCCCTACCTGGTGTTCTTTTTCCTGGCCTTTGTCTCCTGCGCCATTACCTTCTGCTGCCTGAGATTCTGCATTTGGGTATGCTTCGAGGCCAGGGACACCAGGACGCGGCCAAATCGTCGTAGACGTAGACATGGTAGGTTAACCGACTTCTTGTGGGCAGCTATCGACAATCGCCTAAAATACATACATATATTAGATACTTGGCCAATCAGACTTTCGCCTTGGCCCAGATAAGATTAGTGGGAATTTCGCTCCAGAGAATGCTCAGTTTTAGATCGCCCCTCAAGTGATTCGATTGTTTGTTTTTTCTGGCGCGGCACCATGGACTACTTCATCTTTTACGTGGGGTTTTTCTTTATCTTTTTCCTGATTATGCCATTGGCCTATTTGGTCCTGCAGGTAGAACTACATATCTGTCGGAAAACGATTATCCTTGCTTAACAGCCTATGGTGCTTAATAAGAATTCGGTTAACGCCGGAAACAAATACGAATTTGTTATGAAAATGTTATCTAACTTTTACAATGTGACGAAATTTATCAAAGTAAAGTCTTGTTGTTCTCTGTTACATCAAAATGTAGATTAATTTATTGCTAAACAAGGCTTGTTTATGATAAATAATCCTACAATTTCTTTTAATATCTCCCGCGTCAATTAAATGCTTGACAATGATGATAAATGAGAATTACTTAGGGAAAACCCTGAGATAAACTCACAGTGTGAAATGATAAACTTTTTGATTAAATACGAAAGGTGTTAAGCAAGGTCTAAAGTACTTTCCATTGCTGTTTTACTTACCCTGTGCTTTTTTATACAAGTTCCTCCTGTGGATTATATTGAACAAGTGCTGTGGTACAAATCCTCGGGGCGTCTACAGTGATTCTCCCAGGCAACGCCGTCAGCGGCAACGACAGCGTCAGCGTCCCATTGTGACCATTGGTATGTACGAGGACTTACATGTATATTGATTGATAGGCTCTATGTGTGGGTGGTTGGTTGGGTTTGATGATCAAGTGGCTTCCATAAATTCATAAAGCTAACAAACACTCCAGTTTGTTTTGTGGACCCTCGCGATAAGGCGTGCTTTCTGCTTTCTGCTGGTGGCTCTGTGCAGATATTTTCAAATCAGTTTTCTTTTCGGGGGGTCAGTCTTAAAGAGAGCTTGTTGCAACATGGATGCGGGTCCACTGGTTATCTTCTTCATTCTACTGCTGGTTGGCTTCGTGGCCTATGCAGCCCTTCAGGTGATCACATGGACATCAAATCACAACCCAAGTATTGTTATTGTTTTATTGTTTTTTTTTTGCCCCAAAAGTTCACTGTCATTTGGCTGGTGAGATGCTGCTGCTCACGACGTCGCAACTCTTTGGACTTTCATGTGTGTAAGTTGCACTGCACTCCACCCTGGCTATATAGCGTCATATATATTGTATATCTGATATATGGGGAGCAGCCGCCTTTATGGGGTATGGCCAACCAACCAACCAACAAACATGGCGTACACAATCTAATCTCAGGCGAATAATCAATTGCGTGCCAAATGGAAAACTATGGCCTATACTAGGACCCAGTAGGCATCGTTGGTGGCTGTAGTTTGGCTTTGAGTAGCGCCCAAAATGCACGGATCGGAGCCAGCAATGAATTGGGACAGTGGATGTGCCTTTGAGGTGGCCATCTACCTGGCCCTGGTGCTCTTCTTTTTTTGCCTCGTACCCCTGGCCTGCTATTACATACGCGTGGAGAGCAAAACTCTGGCAAAGATCTGCCGGCCGCGATGTCTACGTCGCCAGGAAAATTGCCAACAGCAACCACATCATCATCAACATCATCACCAGTGGCGGCGATACACCATTGGAATTGGTAACGTGTGCCAAAATACAACAAAAGTGTGTGGGTAGAGTGAGGGTGAGCCAGGAGGGAAGCCTATCTAATCGTTGTGGTTTGCTGGCGATTATTTCGGCAAAAAAAAAAACAGTCTTGGTCCCTCCCAGTCGCAGAATGGGTCTGACAGCTAATCTAAGCGTGGCGCTGGGCTTTGTGTTCGCCATATATGTCGTTTCCCAGCTGATATACGTAATTATCCCTTCGAGAAGGAACCCTGAACACTGGCCATTGATTTACTTTCTATATCTATCCATTTCGATAGCTGGCCAAGCGTGCTCACGACTCAAGGGCTCGGATCCGTCAACAGAGACAAGCTGGTACTGTAGAAACTCTGTCTGATTTGCCATCCCGAGTGGTTAGGGCTATCAGCGTGACATTCCCAAAGTCAACTATCTTTACAACCTATCGAAATTTTATTTGGAGCTAGCAAATTGTGATAAAGTGATCATTATTAATTATGCCAATTCAAAGTTGAGCATTTCACAATAATAAGAAGGCAATACAAAGTCGTGACAATGAAAGTGAATAAGAGATGGTTTATAAGCCACTTTAAAGTGCATGTTAAGCGTGAAAGAGTTGTCAAATTAGAGACAATAATTATGGTTTGAACTCTGAATCTAAAAAGGCATTTGAATAAGATTTTGTTAAGAATTTCCATACCGAAATTTAAATTTAAAGTTACCTTTGGCTTGTTAAATCCAAAAAGAAAACCAATAACCTCCGGTTAACTTATTTTTAAATGTTTCATAGTTAAATTTATTTTTATATTTCCTTTTAAATATAGAATATTGATTTTTAAAGCTAGATTGAGTTCCTTTATCTTTAAAACATTCTTATATTCTGAGTTCCAGATGGGTTAAATAATATATTTTACTTTTATTATATATTTCGTATGTTTACTAGCATCTAAACTTCAGAAATTAATTCTAAAAAATCCTATAAGACCCCACAGTCTTCTAAAATTAGTTTCCTTCTAGAAATTTCCACCTTAAACTAACCGCTTTCCTTTTTTTTTTTTGATATCTTTCAGACCGTCAGGGCAATGTCTTTAGTACTGAGGAGCGGCCTAACAACCGCTATGGTGACATATTCTTCATTGAACCGGGCAGCGAGGAGGCCAATCGCATTCGCGATCAGCTGGAGAAGGATGAAAAGGATCTGCCCAGCTACGATGAGGTCATGCGCATGTGTAACCTGACCACACCCACCGCCGCAGCCGCCGCTGGTGGACCAGTCACAGTGCCACCTCAGTCGCCACTTGCAGATCCAGCTGCTCCCATTGAATTTGCGGCACTCCCAGCTCCGCCATACTCGGAGACAGATCCGCATGCTGCCGGAGTTGCCGGAGCAGCAGCCACGGTGATCACCATGGAGCCAATCGAGCCATCCACATCGCGTGCCGCCCAGACCCCAAACCCCAGTTCTGCCTCTGCTGCGGGGCACCAGAGGCCAGATACCTCCGTTGTTCTGACAGCAAACGTTTCCAGCGTTTGAGTTTGAGGATGGGCGAAGGAGGGATTATGGAACTGAAGCATTCGTGCCGTGCCACTCTTCTGGGCCACACAGATGACAGTTTGTGTGAGCTTTCCCCTACAGAAATGAACCTGTGTGATCTTATTGAGTACATACTTAGTTAAGGGCTAGCGATTAAGTGTGAGAGCTATTGTAAATACATATTTATAGAATCTAGGTTTTGCAAATTAAAGTGAGTGAATTAATAGAAGTGAACATTTGGGTTTTTAAATTATTATGGGAAGTATGGAGGTGGAACTGAAAGTGGGGTTAAAATAAAAAGTGTTTTTAATTGTTAGAACGTTCAAAAGAAGCCTCAAGCTATAAATATTTTAACAAATTATGTAAAAAGCAATAAAGAACTGGCAAAAAACAACTAAAACTTGAGTTCGCAACTAATTCGGAACCGATTGGAACCGATATATGCCTTTTAGTTTGACTTTTACCATTTAGAATGCCACTAATTTTAATTTCCATTTTTAATCTGTTACGCTCTTTCCATTTATATAAAAATATATATAACCGATCCCAAAAAACCTCACCAAAATTTTCACACACTTAAACTGCATATGTATATTTTTTGCTTTAGGCATAGTTTCACAAGATTTTAAGCTTACGGTAGACAAATTGTATTTATTGTTATAAGTTATCAATACGTGTATATATGTATATATATATATATATTCATCTTGCTTGGAGAAGTCAACAAATATACAGCTAAGCGCAGAGTGAATACCGCAAAAAAAATATAAACAATAAATTATAGGTGGACTTCAGCAAAAATTTTGTAGACTATCACATAGATAAACGGTATTCGTAGAGACTAATTCTATTTACAGAGAATACACTAGAGTTAGATTATAATAAATAGTTGTACGTTTAATCGCAACCTAATATCCAACGGAAAAAATGCACAAAAATGAGAAATGAGGAGAGTTGTGCATGAGTTGTCCCTACAGATTAAAGAACGATTCGAAACGAACTCGTGAACAGCCAAGTTTTAGATTGCATTGCAATGAGCAACATTCAAAGTGTGTGTGTGTGTGTGTTGAAGCGCGATTTTTACAAAAAAGCTTAAGCTCCTGCTTAATCGCTGTTGCTAATCAGAGACTCCTGCTGCTCCTCATCGTTGACTCTGCGGAATACATATATGTTGGTTAAAGCAAAAATTGGATCGTTTCTTCGAATTATTGACTCACCTCACAATGCTCGGCTTATGGCAACGGCAGACTTTTCTATATATAACTCTAAACAGCTTCATTAGCGGATCGGAGTCATCATTTCGCATCAGCAAGGCGACGAGAATCAAGGCTATAAATATCGGAATCGAGCCCATGTAGAACATTGGCGAGTATGGTTTGTTCTTGAGAAGAACATCGAATAAGATGGCCAGCGGAATCTGCAGCGACATGGCCAGCGTGCCGATCAGTGAGGAGGTTAGAAAGCAACCCCACAGCCACAAGGCTTCAGCCAGCACGGTGCCAATCAGGCCGTTCAGAAACAGCAGGGCAAACTGCCCTTGGCTTGGCAGCTCAAAGGTTTCAATCTTGGTAATGTGCAGAATGAAGAAGATTGGCCACAAAAGCAACAGATTCCACAAACCCACAAAGCCTGCAAGAAACAAAATAGATTAGAAACGATCACGGTCCCAAAATAAAATGGATTAGCTCACCAAAAAACAAAGGTATATCGACCTTTTCCTCCGTATCGCTTTTTCGCTTTACGAAAACTAGATAGGCGGCATAGAAGAACGCACTGAACAGTGCCAGCAGGACGCCTCTCGTCATCTTTGTGTCGTGTAGATCGTTCATGGTGATGGCCACCACACCACCAATGTTCATGGCGACTGCAATTACTTTGGTGATGGTCAGCTTATCCCCCGTGGCCGAGGGAAATACAGCTGCCAGGCAGATAATGAAAAATGACGACGTAGAACTAACTAGCGTTATCATGGCCGCTTCATCCATTTCCAGGGCCAACTGGAAGAAGTAGTTTGCCACAAACCAAAGTAGGCAGAACAGCAGAGCCGTCTTGGCCGTTTTGTGATGGGTCTTCTGTCGCCTAATCCGCAAACTGGCGGCATAGGAGAGCCTGGCCATTAGGGCATCGGTTGCCTCGTGGGCGGACATCTCCCTGACCTCGGCCATCTTGCTGAAGCGTACGCTGCGCACACTGGTATCATCGCTCTCGCTGCCGGACAGAGAATTGGTGCTGCCATTGCCGTTGGCTGCGGCCACCAAATGTGGCGATCTGATGGGCACATAGGTGGGGTCGCCCTGGGGATAGGAACATAAATGATTAGATGATCCTTTGGTTAAGATTTGGTCAAGTTAGCTTACCAAAACAGCCTGGTTGGAGTAGTAGTTCTCATCGTCCGCATTTTGCTCCATCATCTGAAGGAAAATAACTATTTATTTTATGTTAATAAAAGGGTATGATGTTCCTTACCGCATAGTTTCCATTTTGACGCTCGCAGGACTCCTTCCAGGGCGCTAAGATGCCTATGACCAGCAGGTAAATGCTGAACATGGAGGTTTTGAAGTAAGTGCAGAAGAAGGGCTTGTCGAACTTGGCCTCACTGTACAGAAACTAGAAAGGAGATGGTTTATTAAGGATTATAAAGGCTTTAAACAAAGAACTCCTTACCTTTGTCAGCTCGCTGGAGGAAACCCAGACCACATCGACTAGTATCAGTATGGCTATGCCCAGCAGCAGCTTCTGGCCGCGACCTAGCATGATTCTGCGGCTTCTCGCAGATTTTTCTCAAGAGAATTTCAAGCGATTTCTGTTTATTTTCTTGGTGAACCGACTTGACTGTCTTCTGACGTTTATCTCGAGGCAAGTGATTATTTACGTTTGTGCCGCCAGCGTTTCAGTTTCATTTTGGCGATGTTTGCCGGTTGGCTCTCCCGGAAATGATAAAAGTTCGGGTCTATACTAAACCATGGCAGCCTGAAATGGGAAAAAAAAGAGGAAAAATCGGAAAATCAGAAAAAGTGTGAGAGAGTTCAGAGGGGCAGTAACTGCATTTATTGATTTTGTGTTTGTTCGAGTGGGTGCGGCATTATCCGAGGCGCGAATTACTACTTAGCACGTTCGTTGGCTTTGAATGGGGTTTGAGGAGCAGACTATATTTGATTATCAAAGCCATCGATCGCTCAATTAGCATCTGATTCACCGGAGATCTCAATCCAATTACAGATTTCAGCCAGATGGTAAGGATTATTAAACGAAATTAGCGAGATTCGCGGGGAACTGACTGATAAGATAGCGATACCGAGTCTCCCAATATTAATTCGGGTAGCAAATACGAGAAATATAAATAAATATGTACATTTTAGGGGGAGGGCGGAGGCGGTCGAGGAGGTTGTTGATAACAATTCAACGCGCACAAAAACAAAATCAATAAACGGCAGTAACGCGATACGGCTTCAAAATGTGAGAGCAGCAACAAGTTTTAGCATTAAATTCGTTTATCTTTATATATTGGTTTATTCGTACGCTTGGCTAATTTATTCAGTTTTTTACCATATATTTCTCCCTTTTCCCAGAGAGAACAGAACTTGTTTTTGTCTTCTTTTCTGTGGCAGCTGTTTTGGTTGCCTTTGGTGGATGTAACGAATACCGCTGGTTTTCCTCTGATTTAATATTAATACAGGAGTCTATCTTTTGATTTAGCTCTTTGTAGATTTGGAATAAGCTGCGTTATAATACTGATTCCGATTTTAATTTTATTTTTTTTTATCACACAGCTGTCAGTGTGCCCGCCGAAGAGGGTTGAAATTCCATAAAAAAGTTTGAAGATATTTGCTTTTGCGGCATCTGGGCACTCTAAAACGTTGGCCAACAACACTTATCGATAACGAGGGCTGCATTAATAGGTTAAAAGTCAATTATATTAATAACGATTTATCGACTATTGGCGCAATTTTTAAATATTTTCTTGTTGTCGGTAATTTGTTTACATTAGTATTTTGGCTTTTGCCAATCAACCTTTTTCGGCTACCTAATTTATGCAAACAATGCTGACAAATTACTCGTCTACGCGCGGCAATTTAAAGTGGAATTATGCTGTCACGCCTGAAGGACAAAGGACGACGACACGCACACTCGAAAATGTTGCGGCCGCAAATGATATTCAAATACCGAGTTGATACTCGAGATTTGCGACGGGAGACAAAGATGACATGGCCTACGGCGGAGGGACACACAACACAAGCAAACCAGGCAGGCTGGCAGGCAGACAGGCAGGCAGGACAGACGGACGGCTCAGTTTCACTTTCATCACTTCAAACCCGATTAAGCACCTCATTTTATGTGTTATTTATCTACTGATTGGATGGCGGCGATACGGGCGAGGAGCAGGAGGAGCCCTCCAGCTGATGAGGATATGGATCTGGGGTGGTGGCGGTGGCGGTGTCTAGTCCATTGCCTTTGTTATTTTCCACTCGGCAGGGTGTTCGCTTACGCTTTCGCTTTCGCTTTCGCCTCTCGTCTCGCCTATTAAAGGACGACAAAAATACGCGTATAAATGCCACATAAAACAATACAAAGAATAATAGGCTACCATTTTTCACCACCACCACCACCACCTCCGACATTGAAGCCACGCCCACTTTTTTGGGAGTCTGTCAGGCAGCCACTCAGTCGGCGACACCTGTCAAGCCTGCCTCTACGCTCCTTTGGGCTCCTTCGGGCTGTCGGGCTGTCGGTCTGCCTTCTGCCGCTCCTTTGGCTGCTTTCCCAAGGCGCGTATGTGCGTAGGCATAAAATAAATAAATAAAAAATTGACTACCAGACGTAGGGGAGGGTGGCAAAGGAACCCAGGACCTCTTGCTCTGTCTCTATCACTCTCTCTCACTTGCTTCCTCTAGCTTAGGTCGAGAAAATAATATTATGTCGACCCATTGAGACGAGCATGATGTAATTTTCTTTTCCGTTAAGTTTCATTTGCTCTCAAGCACACACGTTTTATGTTTTATGTTTTATTTTGGGGCAGGTGCAGCATTGGCAATTTGTTAATTTTGCAATTGTAAACTCCAGTGCGTTGACAGGGCCTTTAGGTTCAGAGACTCAGAGAGTCACAGAGTCACAGAGTCACAGAGTCAGAGTCAGTCTTAGCGGAATGACATAATTCTGGGATTCAATTATATTGCCATATTACATAAGCCGATTACAGCGATGATAACAAAGCATTAAACTCATTAGGCGGCCACTCCAACAAATGTCAAACAGAGACAATGGCAATGACGCCGCTGCAGAGGGTCGGTTCTAAGGGGTGAGGATGAGGGGTCTGGAGAGCTGGAACGGCAGCTGGCAGAGGCCAGGCCCATTAAATGAACTTATCAATAAAAAAAAGAAGAAAATATAAGCAGCAGGAGGGAGTGGAAAAAACAGTACACATCCCAGGACAGTGGAAACTCTGAAAACCGAGGAAAGTCTTTTAGAAAATTATGTATTTTTGAATTTAGAAATGATTTCCATGATAGAAACTTTACTATAAAATCCTTTTATGTGGTAAATATAAAGTTAAATAAATCTAGTTTAGCTTCTTCTATATTTTTATGATATTTAAACTAGATTCTTGTTATTTTCTGAACCAAAACAATGAATTTTATTAGGTTGTAAGCACAGCAATGCGGAATGAGGCTTATTTAGACTTTTCTAAGTGCCTTAAATCTATAATAAACTCTTAGAAATTATACCAAATCTCCTAAGTTATATCTGCCAGCTTTCATGTGCCTGCCAGCACCTAAAACCTCTTAAATAGCATCCATTATAGCCAAGTTCAACCGTACAAAGACAACCAACAATGAGGGGAAATGGAGGAGGCAAAGGCAAAGGCAATGGCAAAGGCAAAAGGGAAAAGGGAAAAGGGCAAGTCGAGAAAGACAATAAAGGCAAACAGAACATAAATTGAAGCAGGCCGCACCAAATATCAACAAAAGCTTGGCCAGTGGGTGGCAAACACGCCCGCAAACACACAACACACACCCACACACACCCAGGGAGAAGAGAGTCCTGCTAAACAAAAAAAAAAAAAAAAAAAAAAAAAAAAAAAAAAAAAAGAAAAGTAAAGAGAGAGCGCGAAATAAAACGATATCGCATATCAAGAAAAATCACAGCAGCAGCGAGGAAAACCCAAAATTAAATGTCCCCAGTGGACACACAACAAAAATGTGGGTAGAAGCTGAAATGAAAAATGATTGACTTTTATGCTGTGGCGCATATTCGGTCTTTAACATAATATTTGTCATAAAATTAAGGGCTGCTGAGAGAGAGACAGAGAGAGAGCGGCGGCAAACATTGTCATAAAAAATTTTGCTAAATGCCGGCACGCAGGGAAAAAAAGACAGCCTTTTGGCCAAGGCACAAAAGTTCATGCAGTTCACAAATTGTTCGTTCATATACACACATCGACATCGACATCGACATCGACATCGACACACATGTATATGTGCACATTTCCGGTTAAAATAATAATGCCACGGATTGTTCAAGGGAGGTTACTGAGGAAGGACGATAGCTACCAACAAAAGCAATAATTATGGCAAACGAGTTTGCCTTCGTCTTACGCCTTTTGTCGCCCATTTTCCTGCTTTGACATAAGCCTTAACCTACAAAGATGTGAGAGGGGGGGAGCGCCCTCGTCCTTGCTTACTGTCAGCCCCCCACGCACACACACACAGAGACCAACCACCTCTCACTCAGCCACCTCTCACACTTGCCAACAAAAACACTGAGCAGAGAGACTACAACGATGACACCCAATGCTTTCCCTGTCATGTACAAGCAACAAAGCAATCGAAGCTTGGCCCCTGCTCAACCCGCCAAAGAAGCTCAGACTATTGTTGGCCAGCTACCAAGGGGGGGGGGGGAAGGGAGGTCCTTCATATCCTTTCTACCCCCTATCTCTGTCTCTCTGTGTGTGTGTGTGCAGGAAATTTCGTTTTATGCGCGAGACAAATCGCACCTTATTATGTGAGGCAGGCATATGTATGTATGTATGAGTCCTGGGTGTCCTGTGTGTGTCCTGCTGTGTGCTGTGCGATTGTGGGGCGTGTGCAGACATTCGGTGTTGGTTCTGTTGGTGTGTGCGTTTCGACTTTGCGACGAGCCATTATCCACACTCATGCACCCACGCTCTATCTATGGCTTTATCACCCAACAACAACAACAACAACAACAACACGCACACTCAGCTGAAGGAATTTACATTTTACGTCCTGCATACGTACAGATATGAGTGAGTGTGAGTGAGTGATGAGCCTGCGAGGGGCGACTTTGGTGGGTGCTGATTTTGGTGGGTTATTCCCAAAATGGTTGGACATCGAATGCGCCCCCTGTGCTTATCCGATTTGATCTATCATTTCAATCAATTTCAAGATGTCATTGCAGCTTGGAAAGTACTGAAATTTTCTTGAAAGATAACCTGTGAATAGGTTTATTGATCCTTATTAGTATTATCTTAGTTTGTGATCACAGGATAAGCTTTTTAAAAAGATCATTTCGGGCTTGGCTTGATCACTATTTAATAGAACTCAAAAGGAGGAACAAGACAATAGACTTCCTTAGATACGTTTTTATGATAATAAGGATCAATTGATATAAATAATAGAGATCAGTAGGAAGAAGTTATTCATAATAATGTCACATTATCTTTTCATATCCTTCTAAAAAATACTCTATAATAATTTTTAAAATTTTATTTTGAATATCAATAGATATCAATAATAGGGATCAATAGAAAGCAGTTATTTATAATAAGCTGACATTATCTTTTCATATTCTTTTACAAAATACTCTATAATAATTTTTTAATTTAATTTTTAAGATCAATAGATATCAATAATAGGGATTAATAGATATTAATAATAGGAATCAATAAAAATCAGTTATTTATAATAAGCTGACATTATCTTTTCATATCCTTTTGAAAAAACTCTATTATAATTTCTAAATTTCATTTTTAATCCTTAATCTTTCAATCTCAAACTCCCCATCCCAAAAGAACTCTTCCTAAGACTCCCTATTTCCTTTTTTTTCCACCCCAATCATCCTGTGGCTTGCATTAACCTATTTTGGAGGGGACAACCACCGTTCTTCCTACTTCCGACCACTTTCATCCCCATATCCGCTTTGGTTTTTATTGCGCGCATTTCAGCGGTATCTCCATCGCCATCTCCAATGGCTGCCAGTTCACAGCTCGTAGCTGGGCATAATTATCAGACAAACGGCCCAGCGTTGTCCTGCTCACCATTTGTGGGTCAAGACGTACCCCAAATGCGTCTGAGTCCGATTTCGAATCTGAGTCACAGTCGGTGGCAGTCATTCGCCATCATCGATAAATGCCGGGGGCATTAGTTTAGTTTCCCTTTTTGCCTTCCAGCGTTTCCACGAAGGCAGCGCAGACACCACGCCCGCTACAATAACAAAAAAAACAGTAAATCAAGGGAAGGAGAAGAGGGAGAGAAAGTGGGGGGAGTGGGGGGGGGATTGGGGGAGGAAAAGCAAGGAAGTAGCAGCAAAAAGCGGCTGTCGACTCCCCTTGAAGCTTCATTTTATACACAAAATACAGTGGGACTTCCTATAATTCAATTGTGATGGGAAATATGATAAGGATCCTTTTGGGTTATAAAGGGATTTAATAAAATATATACCCCATCCTTAAAACCTTTATTTTATATTCGATTTAAGACAAATTAAATAAAAACATAAACAAAAAATAATTAGGAAATATATAATATTTAAAACTATTCAATTTAAAGCTTAATTATTATCATAAAAACTAAGAATCCCAACATTGTTGCCTTCTTAGAAGTTTCTCTGTGTTTTTTGGCGGTATTGTTTGTGTTTGCTTTTGTTTTTTTGGTGGGTGGCAGTGGGTGGTGGGCTCTGTGCATCCGCTCGCCGCGTGACTTGCCAGAGGGATTTTTCGGGGGTGGTCGGTGGAGCCTGTCCTGCCGCTGTCTCCCTTTTTATCACATTGTTTGGCCGCTTTGTGCCTGCGCGAAATTTCATTCACAAAACTTGCCTCTGCCTCCGCCTCTCTCTTAGTGTGTGTGTCTGTGTGTGTGTGAGCGCTCCTTTCTGCGTTTGCTCTTCGTTGTGGTGCGTGTGCAAAAAAGGAAAAAAAAAATACAAACAAAAAATAAAAAATAAAATAAAGTAAAGTAAAATAAAATAAAATGAGCAGAGCGACTTGTGCAAAGGAGGGACTGCGCAAAATCCTTGCCGCGTCCTTTCGCTGCCTTGCCCCGCTTCGCCTCGCCTCGCCTCGCCTTGCCTTGCCTTGCCTCTCGTTTCGTTTCGATTCGTTTGCTTTCGTTTTGGTCAGGCGGCGGCGTCCTTGTAACGCTTATATTCTGAAATGCTGAGCAACGAAGCTACCTTGGCCCGCTCACAAGCCGAAAACTCAAACTGGCAAAAAACTGGCAAACTGGCAAACTGGCAAACTGGCAAACTGGCTAACTGGGAAATTGGTAAACTGAAACTGCGATACTGAAACTGGGTAACTGAAGCCAGCACTGAAGCACTGAAATTGAAGCGGATGTTTCACGCTGCCATGAGATGCGATGCGATGCGATGCGATGTGATGCGATTGGATGCTCAACTTACCAAACTGTCAGATGCGGCGACGATAAAACGAGTCTGATTCTGACTTGCGGGGGGAGACTTTGTACTCGGGAAGCTGAATTCTATAACCCCGCCAATCGCATATTTGAACTGCCTTGGTAATGGAATTTCCCGGAACGTCAAAGGCATCGTCACATGCATTCGATAAGTTTAATGTCCTGCCACGCGAAAAGTGTATTAATTGGTTTAATATCATATACCATACCATATATCATACAATCTAAAAGTTCACTATAATTCTAACATTTTTTCTTTGTTTTTGCATTATGAAGTATTGAAATTCATTGAAATTTAGAATGCAGTAATATTTTTAATCCCTTAAGGTATTAGATTATAAAAAAGTCAAAGGATGCGCCTAAAATATAATATTTTCTAACCTAATATTTAGAATTCTTTGAATATATGTGAAATTTTATTATTAAAAACATTAAACAGCAAATAATTATTAAAATTATATATTAACCTAAATAAATATTCAGTTAAAAAATTAAATAATAATAAAATCCCACTTTTTGCTTCCTTCTCCTACTTTTAATATAAAAATTAAATCTAATTCTTTCGGTTATCCTGGAAAAGAGTATTCAAAGAAACCTTAAGGCATACCTTAACTCTGCTTCTGCCTTCTAGTTGTTGTTGTTATTATTATTTTCTTATTTGTGCAGGCATTTTTGGTTTTGTTTTCCATTTTCTCAGTGCCTCTCCCATCCTTACACACACACACACACCCATACGTTTGCTTGCCGCAAATTTTCTTGAGGGTTATTCCGTTTCTTATCAATTTCTGCACGCACACAGACATGTGTGTGTGTGTGTGTTTGTGTGGGTGTTTTTGCGTGGGTGTGTGTTTGGGTGACAGTGTATATGTGTGTTTGTGTGTGAGCCAGCATAAGTTTGACACATTCATATCCATGCCACAAACACCAGCGAGCCATCTTCCATGTTCTCGACGACGTCCTGGCACTTTCACTCTCCTTGTGGAGAGATTCTTGGGTGGGTTTTGTGAGTCCTGAGTCCTGAGTCCTTTGCCCGCTTGCTGGCTCTGCTCTGTTCTGTTCTGTTGTCCTTGCATGTGTCACAGTTATTGATTGGAATGCGCATAAATTGAAGCAAACTGCTTTCCAAGCCAAATGATTTTCGCCTCGCCCGCTTTCCGCTTTCGGCTTTCCGCTTCCGCTTTGTTGTTCTAATTTTTCCTCGATTTCGGTGTCGCCTCGCCTTGGTTTGTTTTCCTTTCCCACCTCACTTGGTCACTTTCGGATCGGTTAGGATCGGGACACGGGGTGTGGCTATTTGCCAGGACATGCCTTCCCCCCGTTTGATTTGTCGTGGCAGTTACTTAAGTTAATTACCAAAAAAAAATAGCGAAACGAAAACTTAATAATTCAAGTGCTGTCTCTCTGTCGTTCTTTTGGTCCTCTCGTCTCCTGCAAACCTCTTTTCATCTCGAAATGCCCAACCACTATTGAGTGAGCGGCTGTTCATCCGCCGAGTGTCTGTTTGAAGGTCGACGCGGCCTTGGACAGTCCATCTCAGCTGGACACCGGCGAGTAGGTTTCGGGGGGTGAATATGCATCACCGGAATTGGTCATCAACAGGGTACTCTAGATTGGCTTAATTAAACAATTAAATATGCCTTAAACTACTTAAAATTTTTGTTTTAAAAAAATGCATAGCAAAAATCCTGGAGCAAAATTTTATAGCATACTTTTCAGCGCCAAAAAATGTTGATTACAGCGATTTCTTTGGTACTTTTGTTTAAGGATAACTTTCTTCAGTACAGTTAATTTTTCGTTGTTTTTAAATTATTAGTTAATTAATTCTATAATTAATTAGTTAAGAAATTTTCATATTAAATTTAACATTTAATTTAATTAAAATCTTAAGCAAACAAAAAGACTCTTTCAAATATTTATTTATTAAGAAAGTTTGATCTTAACCTCATAAATTAGATTGTAAAATCCACAACCATTTCTTTTTTTTGTAAACTATTATAGTATTTCAACTTTCTTTATAGTCCTTGTGGAGATACTATATTGAATTGCAATTATTGGAACAAGTTGTTCCCGTGAGCCATATTAATTGGTTGTCAGCCATTAGGTGGCCGCTAATTGCCAATCAAGTAGCTGCAGGGACACCAAAACTGGGGGAAAGCTGCATTCCACGCCCCATAACCCACATTCCACATCCCACTTCCCTGACATCCTGATCCCGAGGCACCTGGCAATTATCTCTCCATCGTTTCCACACTGAGACTCCTCCAGCGACTCCTCCGGTGACTCCAAGTGAGCTGACTTTTCCGTAAGCTGGCGGGGCGAAACTAAAACACGTCGAGTGGGATTAAACGACATTATAGGGTATTACACATTTAGGCCAAGTGAGACAAAGACAAAACGCCATAACGGAAGACAGAGACGGAGACCGAAAAGTAAAAGTAAGCGCAAAAAGCAAAGAAAAGGAAAAAAAGAAAAAGAGGAAAAAAAAGAGCGGGCAGAATGTGAGATAGATGAGTTGAGTCAAGTGCCGGGGCCATTGAGTGACTCTCTTCTTCCTGCTCCTGCTCCTGCTCCTGCTCCTGTTTCATACCCCCCTCCGCTGCTTCGCTGCTCCGCTGCTGGGCTCTGTGATTAAGTGCCCTGCAGCAAGTAATTCTTCTTGCTTCAACTCGAACGGGGGGGCCCGAAAAATGGGTTTTCGAAAAAAGGCCGCTGGCCAACAGAGCGGGCAGCGTTAACAGAGCTCTGTTAACTGGCCGCAGGATGGGTCCTGGAAAGCGCACAAACGAGAGCTTGGGAACTTGACAGCCGGAGAGAGAAAGCGCTCGCAGGAGAGCGACAGCGCATGGAAGGAGACTCAGAGAGTGCTGGCTCTCTCCTTTGTCAGCTGCTCTGCCCTCGGGCATGAGTTCGTAACGTAACGTTGCTCGGGCGTGCTTCGGGTTAGGATTCGTGTCCTCTTGGACCGCTCGCACATTCCAGTCGAGCGCCATCTGCAATTGTGGCACAGTCAGTGCCGTTTGGGGCCATCAGCAGGAAGCAGGATTGTACGGTATTTGTCCTGCGACGTCGCGTCCACAAAAAACACACAATTCTTGCCTGTAAACTGTCACAAAAAAATATAAGAAAAAGAATAAGAAAATAAGTCAGCAGCAGCAGCAGTAGCAGCAGCAGCAGCAGCAGCAGCCGCAGCATCTTTTCACAGTGAAATCCTAACGGTATTCGGGACTTGAGAATTATTTAGTGGCCGGGAAGGCGATGGCGATATTAATACGAAAATCAAAGCCAAGAAGGAAAATCTGCCAAGCATAACTCTCAAGCTACACGCCTACCACGCCCCCTTCCCCCGCATTCTGCCGTGTGTCCCCGCCCACACATGCGAAAATAACCGTTACACGGCCGTTGATGCTGCGCTCTGCGTAGAAGAGGAAGAGTCGCCCCAAAGTATATACGTATATATTTGTATATATATTTACATACTTGCATATAAGGCAGCTCTTCTTCTTCTACTCGCTAAAGCCCCTTAAAAAATATATATAATTTTCTTATAAAGAAAAGAAAGTGTTTTAAAATTGTGCCTATCGCCTATCGCTATCGATACGCCTAACCTAACGGGAAAAGAAAAACAAAAACGGTTGCGCCTCGTCAAAAATGTTATATAATGCCAAATAATAAAAAAAAAAGAAAATTAATGGCTCCGCTGTTTTTCGGAGAGTTTTTATTTGTCGGCTTCGTTTGATAGAAAGAAAAAAAATCCCCAAGTTTCGACAGCAATCCCCTCGATAAAGAGTGCTCCAAAGTTTTCGTGCTACGTTCCGGGCTTATATAAGCGGCTGTTGTACTGAAACGAAAGGATCCCGCAACCAGCACACGCACCAAGAAAAAAAAAGAGAAAATCCTTATACATATACACCTACCCACGAGTGTGCGTGCTTGTGTGTGTGTGTGTGTGCGTGCGAGTGTGTGTGCGCAGTGTCAACGCAGCAAATAAAACAAAAGTGAAAGTTAACACACAAAGAGCAGAGGAAGAAAGCCGTCGAAAAAAATGGCAAAAGGCAAAGAGGACAATCGAGGATTTAAATAATACACGAAAAGTGCTGAATAAAATGTTGTAGGCTCCATTGTCGCCATCACGTTCGCAAATTATGCTTTTTTTTCTTCTTTCATTTTTATTTCCCTGCTTTGAAGGAGAAGAAAGGACCTTTTTTTATTCTTGCTGGTCTCATTTCAAATATCCTTCGATATTTCCACTTCTTGGACCAAAGGACCTAACACCAATACAGAGATACGAAAGAGAGCCACACGCATAGGCTTACCACCAATACTCGTAAAAGAAAAGAACCGTTACAGTAGCGAAAGGGGCGACTTCTTGTGCTGCTGCTCCTGCTGCTTCTTCTTCTTCTTCGCCATCTTCTTGGGCCTCTTCTTATTGCTAGTTCTACTTCTTCTTCTTTGCCATCTTCTTGTGGAAAATAAAAAAAAATGGCATGCGGAGTGCTTGCCTGGCTGCCCTAAGTAACTACTCACACACACACGCACTCGAAAGCGGAGAGAGAGTGGGTGAGAGAGAGCCACACAGACGCATGCACGACACCCACTCGTTCTCGTTCTTGTTCTGATTCTCTTTCTGCCTCTCCTTCCCATACCCATACCCATACCCATTCCCATTCCCTTTCCATTCCCATTCCCATTCCCATGCTGCTCCTTGTGGATCCGTTCGCTGTTTTTGTGTTTGCAGCGAAACCAACAACAACAAGCTGCAGAGAGAAAGCGAGCAGAAGCAGAGCAGCGAATTATATAAATTTCTTTGCACTGTTCACAGCTGTATGTGTGTGTGTGTGTTAGATATACGGGATTTCCACGACCATTTTTTTTTCGGCTTTCTTCTTTTGTGCGGTGTTCGCGTTCGTTCGTTCGGTTCAAAAGCTTCGGCAAAACGAAGCTTGTTCACTCGCAGGTCCTGTCTCTGAAAAATGCAAATACAAAAAAAGAGAATAAATCTTAGGCCAAAAAAACTACTCAAAACTCGAATAATTATATAAAACAGTTTCGAAATTCGATTGCCACAAAGTTTATGCACAAATTAGCCAAACCTTAAACATGATTAAGAGAGAGCAAAGCAAGAGAATTGAGCGAAATTGAGAGCAAGAGCGTGAGCGCACGAAAAACACTTTTTTTTTTTTAATGTCGACTTGGAAAGATAACCGAGAAACACACATTAAAATCGAGGGAAAATAGCAATAGAGTCCCAAAAGGATAACCAAAAAGCAAAGCCAACTTACAATAAATATATATAACAAATAAATCCCTTAAAGTGCCGTTAAAGTTAAACAACTTCTTTATCCTTTCGTGCAGATTTCTTAACTAATTAATTATGTGAGCAAAACCAAGAAAGAAAAGCCCTAAAACAACAACAACAACAACATCAACAACCCCAACAACAACAAGAAAACCAATTCAACGAAGCAAACGAATTTCCATTAAAAAAATGTCCAATTCCAAGGTTATTGTGCAAAAACAACAACAATAAATAAATAAATGAATAAATAAATTAATTAATAAATTAATAAATTATATTAAATAAAAAAAATAAATGTTAATACTATGAAAACGACAATTAAAAACGCGACAAGCTCAAACGAGAATCAATATTCGCAGGCTGGCCAGTGAGTTGCTGGCAAGGAACGGGGATTCAGGCCGGGATTCATGCCGCTGGATGCAGGGCAGCCACTGAAGCTGAAGCTGGAGCGGCTCAGGCGGGTACAGAGCAACGGGAACTGGGACTGGAAAAGGAACAGGAACCCCACGAACCCGAACTCGAACCCAAACCCAAACCCGAACCCAAAACCAAAACCGTATTGGTTAAGGAACAGGAACTGGGCCAGGCAGCTGACGGATCGGACAGGACCGGAGAGAGCGACGCTCCAAGAAGTCCGCCCAACAAGTCCGCCGCCAATACTATCGATGATGATGGGGCCATGAGCCCGTCATTACTCGCATTGAATTGGAGTCGCAAGCGCGTCTCAAGCGGGCCTGCACCATGCTAGCACCGCCGAACCCGAGGTCAATATGCGGCCAGGACCCGGGCTGGTCGTGATGGCGCTTGCGTTTATTTCGGGGGCTCGGCGAGGCAGCAGCAGCAGCGGCATTAGCTCAGCGACAGCGACACCGACACCGACATCCACAGCGGCAGGCGACGGCGGGAGCAGAGGGGCAGAGGGCAGGGGCGGCAGCGCAAGAGGAGGAGGAGGAGGAGGAGGAGAAGGTGAAGGCTCAACCACGTTACCGTCCACTGGCGAGTCCTCGTCATTTGTTCGCAGCTCTGGCTCGTACCTGCTGCCCATTTTCCTGCCCCACCATCTCGACTTGGCGCTCCAGTTTGGGCCACGTTTGCCGCCCGGCGATTACCACCATCAGCAGCAGCAGCAGCAGCAGCACCAACACGACCACGCCCACACCGAGTCCTGGATCTCGTCAAGGATTACGGACAGGCGACAGCAGCAGCGGCGGCGGCGACGAGACAGTAGCAGTAGCAGCAGGGGTATAGCAGGTCGGGCGGGTGGAACAGAGACAGTAACAGGAACAGGGATAGGCACGGGGAAAGCAGCCAGCAAGGGATCGGGAACAGCGGCAGTCACAGCGGCAGTCGGCACAGCCGAGTCCAGCGAGGAGCAGGAGCAGGAGGAGGATCGCGATCCGGGACTGCCAGTGCAGTTTCCCTCGTCGCAGGCCTTCGACGAGGACGAGGATATCTTCGCCCTGGTGGCCGAAGACGATCTGCTGTCCGAGGAGTCCTTTGATCGCCTGATCAAGCTCAACGAAGACGCCGACGAGGAGGATTACAAGCAGCAGCAGCCGCAGCCCGTAGAGGAAGCGGAAACGGAAATAGACACAGAGCCAGAGCCAGAGCGAGAGCGAGAAAGAGAGCGAGAGAGTGAAACGGAAACAGAAACAGAAAGAGAAGCTGAAGCGGATACTGAAACCGAAACGGAGCAGCAGCAGCAGGACGAGAGCCGCCTAATTGATGAGGGAGTCCTGCAGCACAGCGACAACACTAACAGCCACTCGCCGGAGTCCGCCAACAGCTACGATAATAACAATAACAAACGAGAGGCCAGCGGTCGCATCCTTAATGCCCAGACGGCCCAGCTGATTGGACACAAGGATAATAGCCTCTCCGCCGTGGCCACCACCGAGTCAGCAGGCGCCAGCAGCAGCACCACCACCACAACCTTGCCAGCACCCGTGGACCTTAAGAAGTCCATACTCGGCACAGCGAGCTCGTTAACACGCCTTAATCCTTGGATATCAGCCTGTGATCTGGCACAGCCGGGCACAGCAACCGACTTGCAGGTGAGTTTTCAAGATGGAAGAATGTCCTGGCCAGAAACAGTATGGAATATCTTTGTTTTTAAGGTGGGAAAAAGGATTTTAAAAGGATTTCGAACTTATTTTAAGGATTGATTTATTTAATTTTAGATTTAAGCTTTAAAAGGATTAAAAGGAAATTTTCAAATATGTTTTTTATATCACAAATATTAAGAAAGGAGGCAGCATATCATGATTTTTGGGAATCCTTAAAATAAAACTATAGAAACCGAAATTTCAAACTTCTTGTTTCCCTGAAAATCTGCCTGGACATCATTCTGACTTTGCTCCGTTCCAAGGCACTCGATTTCGAAGATGACTTATTTCTTGATCCATATTTTCCCCCTGCAAAAAAGAAAAAAAAAGAAAAACTGTCGAGATGTCGAGCAATCGTCGACGACAAAGCAGGGCTTAAGTGCACACCAATGCAAATAGGAGAAACACGCACAAAGGACCCACTCGAATGCATATACAAATTGTGTGAATTTCAGGGGATTCTTCTTCTTATTGCCAAACGACCGGCAATGTGGTCGGTCCCTGGCCATTGCAATTCAGCAATATTGAGATTGAGAGCTGCCGTCAATGTGACGAGGACGACGAGGACGAGGGTTCAGCTGAAGCTGCAAAAAAGTGCTGCCTACTTTTGTGGGCTATGATGGAACGAAGAGATTAAGCTGCAGCAGGGTTTCCACAGTCCCCATAAATGGTATTTATTACTTTTCAAGTCAATTAAAGTTGGGCAAAACCAAGTGGGAAACAACCTTAAGTTTTCGCCTGAGAAAGTCTGCCAACAAGGCAAGGCCTTTTCCACATTATTATTGCCAGTTTTTGTCGCCGCCGTCGAGCAAGCTACTTTGGGTTTGTTGGCTTGCCACTCAAGCTGCCAAAGGAAAAGTGATTTTTTTTCGCCACTAAATATATATATATATATATCTGCTATGCTATATAGTATTTGCTGTGACAATTGTGTGCCACATCTTTGGCCATTTCAAGTGCCACGACAGCGTCATCATGGCCGCCAGCATCATTATTGAAATCATCATCATCATCATTATCATCATCATCGTCGTTGTCGGTGGCGGAATCATCAGCGTTAGTGCTGGCAACTGGAAAAACGTGCTGCAAATCAACGAAAATGCCTTGGTAATTGTGCCAGGAAAAAAAGGAAAGAGAGAAAACCAACGAAGGGACAGGCAAACACTTTCAAATTGATTTCTTTTTCGGCTTGTTCGCTTTTTGGTTGTCTGCCAAAAAAAATCCCAGCTAACCACTCACCTATAGAATATTCTAGTGTTCCCTCCCTGGATTGGCTTTGCCAAGAGTGTAATTCAGATTTTAATATTTATTAATGCATTCGAGAGCCTTAATGGAAATTTAATTGATTCGATTCTGGGTTTCTCACGGCTGTTTTCGACACTTTCAGCCGGTGAGAACAGATAGATGGGCGACCACAAATGTGGCTTAAATCTCGCTCTTTACCCCCCAGTTAGACATTTAGACAGACAGACAATTAGCCGAGATCTAATTTAAAATGGCAATTGCTTAAGTCGGTGCCACACTATCGATTTTCCAATTAATTCCAGGGAGTAGAAGCGAAAATACCTTTTACCAAATGTATTTCATTTCGATTGTCTGCCACTCAACCTGCCAGCCTGTCGGCAATTAAGCAATTAAATCAATCAATTCGTTTCAAGGACATTAGCCAAGACTGATAATGGTGGTCCTGTTACGGCTAATCTTTGGAATCGTGTCACCTTTTGCAGTGTTTTTATTTGATGAGAAAACTATGTATTTTGGGGGAAGGAAAAGTAATTATTTGCTCTGTGGCTTTATTGATTTTATTTGTTCAAGGAAAAGCGTTGAAATATTATTTTTTTTAGGTTTTATAGACCCCTAAAAATTGTTTAAAGTATTTTTTAAAGCAGCAGAGCAAAGGCCAAAAAATTCCTGTTCAAATTGGAGCACAAAGACCTGTCCAAAGTTTCAATTAAGCTGTGTCCCAAAAAGGGCAACTCGCCTGCATTCAAGTTGCAAATTAGCCAACAGCTCTGTTCCTCAATCTAGCTTCCAGTTCGTCTCTCTCCGCGCTCCCTTTTCCCTCGATTTTCCTCAATTTTCCTGCCTTTTCTGCCATTCTCTTTTGCTGGCCGTTTTTGCGAATGCGAGGACTGAATTTATGATGGCAAAATTCGCAGCATTTGGCGGCCTGTTGATGTGTTGATGCCCCAGTGGATTCGCATGCAAAGGCATCAAACAGCAGCAGCAGCAGCAGCAGCAGCAGCAGCAGTAGTCGGGCATCCTTGTCACTGTGTCGGCTGCAGGGTTAGGAATATTGAGGACTTTTAAGGGTGGCATCACTCGGGGTCCTTGCGCTGCAACGTTGTGTGCCATGCGTTGTGTGTATGTGAAGCTTGGCTGGTGTTGTGCCACTTGGATTACGAGTGCCCATCGAAAACTGAACGTGGATGGAGTCGAAGAGTCAAGGAATCAAAATCCATTGCTCGTTTTCAGGTGATTTAATCAGACGCACAGTTACCTGGGAAATTCCATGTTTGTGTTCTCTGTTTTCTCTGTTTTCTGTTTTCAGTTTATATGTTCTTTCTTGTTTTTGGTTTATATACACAAACACTCCAAATGTTTGTACAATATTTCAATGGATTCATTCAACTTTCAGCTGTAACTACGGCTGCTGCTGTTGCTGCAAATTGCATTTGCAGTTGCAAAAACCCCTCGAATTCAATTAAAAATCCTTTAGCTTTGTGGGAATTTAATCCACAATTTTTACAGAGCTTTACGAGCGAACCCCCGGCACGGCCAGGCTCATGGTGGGTTCAACTCTGGCAGAGCCGAGAGCGAATGTTTATTTGTGTCAAGGATGTGTACAAAATCAATTATTTTGTAAGCAGTTGCTGTTGCAGTAGGTTGCAGGTTGCAGCACCAGCAGCAGCAGTAGCAGCAGCAGCAGCACCAGCACCAGCAGCAGCAGCAGCAGCAGGTTTCTGGTAGCTGCTGGCTTGTCGCTCCCCCTGATTACATCATTCCAGCCACATTGCCAACCCATTGCGGAACCCATCGAGACACAAACAACCGAAAACTGTCATAAATTTTCCGCCCTCGGGCAAATGATGGCAGTCGTCCTGTGGAATATCCTCTCTGCCTCTGAATGCCCAGTCTGCCTGCCTGTATACATTTATATGTACCAATTGTGGTCATTTCCCCATTTGCTGGAGTTTAATTCCATTGATTTCACTTGATTTCAATTGAATCAAAATATTGCCATTGATTACAGGAAATGTCATATGCAAATGATATCGTTTAATGTTGTTAAATTAAGAAGAAAAGTGAGGAAAAAACTATGGAAATTGAATAATTCTTAAATGTAATTAGACCGGGATCAGATTTTGAGTGATATTTATTTTGGGAGAGTATTTAAAGTGTTAGGGATTGAGAGATTGACTTAAGTTTATTTATTTTAAAAAGGTTTTCTTGGTATAAATTCTAAGATTATTAAAACAAAACATTTAAAAGCTCTGTACTTTTAAATATATTTACAATTTTCAAAGGAAAAGTATTAGTTTAAATTTATAGAATTAATTTTAATAGGAAAACAGCCCTTAAATTTGTATTTCCAGCTAACAAAACATTTAATTTAAAGCCAAAACTCTCACATATCTAAAACTTAACCAAATAATTAAAGATAACCCCTTTAGTGAGGTCCTTTCTCCAAGTTTCTTGCCCTCAAATGTCGGCATATTAGAGGCTCGACTTACAGACAAAGTTTAATTAGTTGGCTGCAGATTAGCCTGGCTAAGATGTCGGTTTACCTTCGTGTTGGCAACGTTAATTGCCAACAATTTGCATTTTCAGCTTCAGCTTCGCGTGGCTTTGATTGGCTCATTACGGTGTTGGAGAGTTGACCAAGGGTCGATGCTTTGTTAGATACTTGAATGCAATGTCCAGGCTAAATACACAAAACAATTACATTAGCCGTAGAGCAGCATTGGTAGCCACATCCAGCGCATCCGGCTAATGCAATTATGCCCAGCGCCAGGACTTCGGGATCCCGGGATCCCGGGATCTCTGGCCTCGCAGCACGTTCAGCATTGTCAGGGGACGGTTGGGGGGGGGGGGCACTAAGTGGAGCATTGCTGCAGTTTTCCACATCCCCCGTGGGGTTGAAGGGGGGTGGCTTTTTCCCCTCCTCCATTCTCATTCATTCCGTTTTGGTTTTTCATTTGTGCTGGCGCAGGGCGTAAATTATTCAATGAGCATTGTTTCAGCAAAAGTTGCAAAATGAATTTCTACTCAAGAATTTCATTACGAGTTCGAAAACAAGCGAATGCTAAAGGGAGCCAGAGAGAGTCAGAGAGAGAGAGAGGGGAAAAAGGGAACAATGGTCAGGGTCCTTTTTGTTACTGCTGCTGCTGCCTGTCCACATGTTTACATCTCATTTCATTAAATTCATTCAACTTATTGTTCTCATTAGAAAAGGGAGAAGGATATACACACACATGGAATGCCGGTAAATGTTTGACAAATTAATGTTGATAAAATTGTGTGGCATAACGACAGGCGCCTGTTCCTGCCCTGCCTGAGTGTGTATGGTGTGTGTGTGTGTGTGTGTGTGTGTGTTAGGCAAACAAATATGTGATGTGACAGACAGACAGGTGCGTCGCCTTCTTTTTTTTTTACCTTGGCTAACAGCGCTCTTCTCCTTCCAAGTTCTTTCTTTTTTTTTGGGTGCGGTTTTTCCCGAATTTTTTTTTTCGGGGCATTTGTTTGCCCGTTAATGGGGTCTCGTGGCCATATAGATTGATATATGCATAAATAATGAGTGATAAATACGGGCGGTGTTTAAATATGATTAAAATGATATGTTCAGGCCCTCCCCCAAAGCTCTTCAAGTTGATGGATTGCCTTTGATAATGGGCGGAAAACATAATTCCAGCATTATGGCATTAGGCTCAAAGCATAATCGGTGTGGTTGGGTATATATATATATATATCTAAATATATCCTGAGAGCTTTAAAGGAACAAATAAAAACCTACATGACTTTAATTACTAAAGAAAAATGTTATCAGGTCTTAAAATATATATAATCCTTATAACTACTTCCTTTTAAAAACAAGCTAAAATCCAACCTATAGTCTTGAGAATATAATTTATTTAAAGGCAATTTGTGTGAAAAACTAACAAATATTTGATTATATCATTTTCCACAGCCTTAAAGGAATGCAATTTGTTGACTATAAAAAATAATTGCATTGCTTGTTTGCGTTAGAAACTAACAAATATTTGATGAATGTACAAAGAAATCATATTTAATTGCTGACAAATCAAATATAAATGCCGCAAATTCCATGCCAAGCACTCCATAAAAAGCATCTTCCTTCCCAAACTACCTCGTTTTTTTTGGGGCCACTTTAGTTGCGTGTTGAAACCATTTGTCTCATTTGGAGTAGACCTCGGGGAGCATTCACTGAATAATGCACGAACTGTAATTGTCCTGAATTGTCCTGCCAGCTTGGGGAGTCGCCGGCACTGTGATTTTTCTTGGCCATCATTTGTTTTTGGGCTTTCTTTAATGTGATAAGTGGCCGAGAGTTTTTTTTTTTTTTATTTTTTGGCAACGTTGCCTGCCAATTGCACATCGAGAATTGTTGCATAATTGCGCAGGATCAAGGAGGTGGTTGGTGGCGATGCAGAAGCTGTGCTGAGCAGGATTACACTTGTTATGCAAAGCAATGCAGCTGGCAAAATGCTGCACGCATTTTGACAATGTGCAAAACAATGCGAAATGGCTGCGGATTGGTGGAAGGCGTAGCACGGGTTCATGTTTATGATTTTGACAACACAAACGCCCAGCGAATTCCACCCTCTGCTGAATCAAGGTGAACTTGGATGGCAGGAGATGCCATGCACGGCCATGTGACAAACAATTTGCCTACGCGCCACCCCTCCCCCCAACACCAACACCAACACCAACGACACGCCCACTCTCGGATCCGTCCCCTCCTCATGGTGTCCCTTGCGGCTTTCAGCCACGTCAACGCGGCCATGTGTCTGTGCCAGTTTATGTACGTACGAGGAGTCTCCTTCTCCTCCCTCTCTGTGTTGCCTGTCACTTTTTACGCTCCTGCAAAACACATCCCCCACACATCCTGACGAACTGCATAAATATCTAAGCAAAAATGCGGCAGCCAACGAATATGTGATACCTCTGTAGGGTTGAGAGTAGGAAACGTGATACTGGGGAACTATCAATAAAAGTAGATCTGCAAAATAAAGCAGCGCCCAGATGGGGGTTTTTTTTTTTTTTGGAAAAATAAAAGGATGTGGCCATTACAATTCGAACATTGCAAAAACCAATAAAGTTTGAATATAAAATTTGAAGAGGACTTTACGAAAGGATATACATATGGGGAATGACATGAAACCACAAACTATCAACAAAGGAATGGCCGCCATAAAATGGAATTCAGAGTTTCTTTAAATATCAAATTTGGACACAAAAATATGGTGTGGTTTTTAGGTTCTATATAAAGATTAGAGTTATATAATATCCATAAATATCAAGTTTATATAGTGTAGGTTTTAGGGAGGCGTTTAGACCTAAAAAACAAAGGTTTATTATAATTGTTTTTCTATTTTAATGATCATAAGAGATCTATAAATGCAATAATGCCTAAGAAATATATTGATTTAAAAGGCAATACCTTATAATTCCACTAATACCTATTCTTAAATACAGTAAATACATAAAATAATACAAATTAAATTTAATTAAAGACAAAACCATTATAAAAACTAAGCAAATCTTTGAATGATTTTAAATCTCTTGCAGATGTGTCTCCAGAAAGTTTCTTAAACTTCTTCCCATTTAAAGTGAAAGTAATCATACTTTAAGGACTTCGTTTTAGCTTATTTTTATTATCCTTTCGATCTAAATATCTAAGTATTCCCAGCTCCTTTTGACAGGGTATCACTCAGCCAGTTATTTGTATGCATGCATTTGAAAATTTGAGTGCTGCTTGCGACATGTTCTTGGGCTGTTGTTGTCGTTTCCATTGCCGTTGCATTTTTCTTTTTTTTTTTTTTTTTTTTTTTTTTGCTCCTGCCTGCATTGTTGACAGGCGTTAAAATTTGACACACACACACACACACAGTGGGGCCACCCACAGTCGCACATTTATGGCAGAGTGTGTGTCCCTATCAGGACATGTGTTTGTGTTGGCGCATTGTTTGAATTGCCCGTCGAGGTTAAGCTGTAACATTTAAAGTGTTGTCGGTTCCGCTTGCCGTTTGCCATTGTAGTTTGCCGTCGCCGTAGCAGCAACTGCAGCTGCAGCTGCTGGTGTTTAGCTCAAGTGCACTTTGGGCTTTTCCCTTTCTGGCCTCAGAAGTTGACATTCCTGCTGCCAAGAATGCTCTGACAGATTTCAATTGCCCGCCGGCACTCGGGGCAAAAGTTTTGAATAATATTGCGCCAGGACCTGAGCCTGCTGCTTGCTGCTAATCAAGGCATTAATTTCTTAGGGCATTTACGGGTTAGCCATCCTTTTGAGGCGGTGCAAGCTCACACACCGAGACAACAGCAGCTTGCCTGTGTCACACATCCATCAGAGATTGTCGCCAAGCCTAGGCCTGTCATGGGTCAAGTGGCCAGAGAGCTCCTCCAGCGGCCAGGACCAGCAGGCCCCTCCCTGTTTCCTTGCCTCTCGCCTGCAGCTGACATCATTGTGGGGCCGGGTCCAGTGGCCATTGTCTAAGCATTTAGGAGCTCGGAGCCTCCCATCGTGGCTTATTAGACCTCGCAACCTGCACAAAGGATCTAACAGCCACAAAGGACATGTCCAGCTATCTATACAGCACATAAATGTGGTAGTAGTGGGCGTGTGCCATTAGCCATAATGCATACTCCATTATGCCGGCTTTGTTTGAGTTTTTTTTTGTGTGTATGTGCAATGTCCTGGGTGGAAAAGGGCAGAAAAGGTGACTGCATGGCAAGAAAATCAATGTTTTATGATTAGAAATGAATTAATTGATGAAAATTATGTTCAAGATTAATTTAAAACTTATAAATTCTTAAGAATATAATTAATATCTTATAAATTTCAAGTAAAAGCAGCCTTAAACTGCCTGAAATGATGTATAAATCTTATCTCCTTTAAGGCCAAGACCCTGCTCCCCTATTTTTGTGACAGTGTCTCATTCTAATGGCTCTCCTTGCAACTTGTTGTTGCTCCTCCTAAGCCCCAATGTCCAATGCCAGTCAGTTTCAGTTTCAGTTTCAGTTTCAGGTCCATGGCAAAGTTAATGGCAACTTGCATAAGAACCCTTTGCCCCACAATCGACATACAGACAGTTACAGGACACAGGAATGTGTGTGTGTGTGTCTAGCAGGAGTCCTTGGCAATTCCTGTAATATATATGAATATTTCATGGAAGGAAGACCCACTCGACTGCGTCCACTGCACAAGTGCATTGAGTATGCTTCGATGGCAAGCCAGAAAATGGTAAGACAATTATGGTCAATGGATTTTAACACTTGCCAGGAGTCAGCAGCAGCAGCAGCAGCAGCAGGAGTCAGGAGTCAGGAAATATTAAGGCACCTCTCTGCTTGGATGGCTGAATGCAAATGCAAAATTCATGAGGGGTTCCTGCGAAATGCCAAATAAATGCGAGATCATAAGTGTTTAATGCAAAGTCGCTCTTCCCTTCGTTTTTTTTTGCATAAATAAATTATTAATCGGTCTTAGTGGCGGCTCATTATGAAGTTGGCAATCGAGCAGAAATTGGAAAGTTTTACAAAGTTGAAAAACAGAGAGTAGGGAAAGGGAAATGAAAGGGTTGTACTCCTTCCGCACGCTGCCGCCTCTGGGGCCGCCGCAGGAAGTGTAATTTCTTATTTTGCCTGCTGCGAATTGAAGAATTTATCTTTATTTTTTACCCCGCTTCAGTGTGTCTGTGTATCCTTGTTCCTGTCTGTCCCTTTCCCCCCCCCTTCAGGCTCTCTGTATGCCCTGCCGCATTGTTGTGCATTGGGCCGCAGCTGGTCTGCCATTAAATCAACAATGGCCGCTCGTACACGTGCTCGTCCTTCTCAACGGGTGTGTGTGTGGGTGTGCCTGGCTGTATTAGTTTCCCCTTTGTATGATTTTTCATTTGAGTTAAGACCAACAACGACAACGACGACGACGAGGAGGAGGAGGAGGCTCCCTTCGCCTGGGCATATTTGTGCGTATTGCAAGTGAAATTCTCTGCTGCTTATTGTTATTGCCTCGGGAACATGGAAAACGATTGGATGGAAGGGGGAACCATGAGCAGGAGCATCAGCAGGACGACGATGGGTTGGGGGGGAAAAAAAAAGGCACACAGGACGTACGGAACACAGAGCTTTGGCGCACAGGACACGCAGCAATTGGAGAGTTGTTGATTGTTGCATATTACTCACAGGCCGAAAGTTCAAAGGGTCATCGCAGCGGGCGAGTTGATTCAGGATTTGGATTCTGAAGCCCAGTTTCTATTCAGTGAATACAATAAAATAATGATTTCCTTTAGAGAATAGTGATTTCATTGTTAAAAATAGCAATAATCGGCTTAAAACTAACTAAACCCAATGCCCCATAAAAATATGTTTTGTAGTTTTTTCATTAATATTTAAAGGTAATGCTTGTTTGATACTATTTGATTCTTTTGCTTTTTATTCTTTTGTAAATATATTTTCCTCTTATATTTTTATTTAAATAATTTAAAACGAATTCCTTTTAAATATTTTATAAATATGCTTTAAAAACCCCTTTCAATCATCCAAGTTTTTTATAAATATTTAAAGGTAATGCCTCTTTGCTGCTATTTAAAAATTCCTTTGTCAAGGAAAATAAATAACATTTCCTTAATATTTTTTCCTTTTAAATAATTGTAAATATTTTAAAGATACAAAAACCACACCCCTTTCAATCATTCAAGTGCCTTGGTTAAGGCATTCTTATTCCTTATTACATTAAGCCCGATAAACCTCTGATCCTTTGGCGGATGCACTGCCATCTGAGCTGGAAGCCAGACGTCGGGATAAAATAATTTTTCCACCGGCATACTCATAAATATTCATGCTATAACCGGAAAACGATTAAATCGGAAAATGTTTTAAGCTCCTGTTGCAGCTTCAACTTCGGGGAGCTCCTCCTCCTCCTCCTTCTGTGTTGAATGTTCTCCAATATTGATGGTAAATGCTGTAAAAGTGTTCTACGCGTTGGTTTTTCTCTCTCCATTTTTCCCCTTTTCCCCATTTTCCTTTAGTTTCGTTGGTGTTGCTGGGTTGCTGCCTTGAGTTTTATGCAAGCATGTGGAAAATTCCAACGAAGTGCGGTCATTTTAATAACAAAAAACATCAGCTCTTTATGCACTCCATGCTCTTGTTGTTCTCCTCTTTTCGCTGTTCCTGTGCCCTGCTTTGGCTTCTATTTACTTGTTTTTATACATACATATTTCGTTGTTGTTGTTGTTATTGCATTTTATGACTTTCGCTGTTGTTGTTAGCCAGCGCAAAACTTTTCCAATATAAAACCAGTGTGCTTTTTGTTTTTCCAACAAACCCCCCCTCCCCCCCTGCAGCGTGAGTGTGCGAATGTGTGTTTGGTTGTGTGGCTATCACAGTTGGTTGGTTTAATTTTTAAATCACACAAGACAGTTAATTGATGGAGGGAAAAGTGGCAGCAGGAGTGGTCCTTATAGCACAGTCCGGCGGCATTGGGGATTCCAAATAGATATATGAATGAAATTGCAATAGGAATAACGTTGTTTCTCCGCATTTCTGGGTCAGGGTTGAATGTTTACAATCATCTGGATTAGTTTTGTATCATTGTATCTTTTGTATCTTCAAGATTTAACAAATTAAATGAATTTTCTAAGCAAATGTCATGTTTTTTTATGGGTTTTTAAATGCTTTTCAGCTACAAATTTGCAGTTAAATTCTTAGGAGAAGGATAAAAGTAGACAAGCATTAAGTTTGCTTCATTTCTTACAATTTAAAGTCAACTTTAAGTACAAGAAAATTAATTTTTAAGTGTCAGCAATGAGCTTATCTCCTTAAATATGTTTATATATTTTTTAAAAATTATATTGAGACACAAAACTCCTTTCCAATCTCATTTCAAGATAAGGATTAAGATTTGGTTGATTTTTTTTCTATTTAAAAACAACTTCAAGTATAAAAAACTATATTTTTGTGGGAATTTAAACATTAATATCTTTAATTATTTTCTAAAATCTTCAAAAATCTCTTCTTGCAGGGTCAGTGCTCGGCTGGTACACTGCCCATGGCCTGGGTCGATGAGGGACCCGGGCCCCCAACCTGCCCGCGATCCTGCGCCGAACAGCAGCAGCAGCAGCAGCAGCACCAGAAGCCAGCAGCGGCCTCCAAGGCGAGGCCTCCGAGAAGCGCCGCCTCCAGTAACAATAAAGTCAAGTATTTCGTAAACTATAAGGCCTCCCAGATGCGTTTGCGTCGGGAAAGGGACTACGCAACGATGGATGCCACCGAGAGCAATTCCCCCGCAATTCCGGGAAGTGAGAGGCCAAGCACCACCACCGACCTGGGCTTGGATGTGGATATCGATGGTGAGAGCAGTTCAACCTCCAGTGCGGCCAGTGTGACGGAGGAGACAGCCGCAGGAGGAGGAGGAGGAAGAGGAGTGCCGGAACCAGAGCCAACGTTGTCCTACAGCCATCTAAATGCCCAAGAGCAGCTCCAGCTGGATCAGGACGGTGACCGGGGGACGGAGGACGAGCAACAACAGGAGCAACAACAACAACAGTGCCTTGAATATCTGGGCGATTCCGCCGAGTCGAGTCCGCAGCATCTGTGCGACCTTCGGTCACCTGGCCAGCTGCTGGAGCGACTGCGGTCGCTGCGCCTGCGCAACTGCTGCGAGCGAAGCGTGTTCAGTGCTCTGCACACGCTGGCCCTGAATGCCAGCCTCTCGGATCGGCGGGAGTGCGCTCGCATCCTCAGCGATCTGCTGGACGTGGACGCCCTGGCCAATCGCATTACCTGCGAGCTGGCCGAGATTCTGTTCCGCTTTGACTGCCGGCAGGTATACTCGCTGATCAACCAGTGCGATGATTGCAAGGTGAGTTAAAGAGTTACTCTCTCTCTTTAAGTTTCATTGAAGCTTAGGCTCTCGAACTTCTTGGTTCTTGGTTTCAGGCATCCCATCTAATCCCCTGTCTTAACCATAAAGAACCCCCTTTGGATACGACTTCCTCCTTCTAACCCAATTAAGCCACCAACCTCGTTCGCTTTCCACTTTGCGAAGGGCCGAAAACTCTTCCGCACCGCGTGACATTTTTAGCTGCTCATTAATTATTAAAGTTGAGCTGCGAAAAAAGGGAAAAACTCGACTCGAAACAAAACCAAAGAACCTAAAGCAGCAAATGTGCACTGAAAGGAAATGTTTAAGCTCAGAAGGGTTTCCTTTTTGTATGAGATTTTATGAGATAAGAACTCTTTTGCCAAAGTTTAAAGTTTCAAGATAGAATTTTTATAATAAAAACCAAGTTAAAGGAATTATTTTACTATATATTTTCCTTTTCTAAAATTTAGTTAGTTTTCAAAGCTCTTATATTTATTTTCTCCCAGTGAATCCCCTGCTAGAGCCTTACAAATGTTGAAAGTAGGCCTTAATCTCAAACAAGGTTCTGTTTGCATTTAAAATTGACCCTTCCCTGCCTTTGTTATTCTCTCAGTGCAGAAGAGCTCATTCCGCTGCTGGGCCATAACCAGTGCCAGGACTCTTGTCCATGGATTCATATTTCAGTCGCGTAATTATGAGGCGAGTGCCATGAGGCGGGGCTGGAGTCCACGTTGCGGTTAATTTGTGGCACTTAAGCTCGGCTGCAGTTCCTGCTGCTGCTGCTGCTGCTGCTGTTGGCTACATAACAACACCAGATTTTGGCTGCATATTTGATGTCTGTTTCATATAATTGGTAATTATTTGTCGAGTGCCGGACAGAGATTCCGCCGCCATTCCTTAGCCTGAAAACCTGAAATGGCCGATGGAGAGGAGATGGCAAAAAGGGCTAAAGGACGAAAGGCTGAGGCTAAAACAATGACTACGCTAATGAGGGTCTCTGTACGTAAAGGAAAAACCTTCTTTTGAATACTGCAAAATCTCCAAGAGAGAGAGAGAGAGAGGAGAGAGGCAGGAAAAAAAAGCAGCAGCAGAAATGTGAATTGCGCTGATTAACAAAACTTGAGGCAAATGCTAAGCAGACAGCAACAAAACAACAACAACAGCAGCAGAAGCAACGACTGGGGCCAAAAATATACACAAGATGGGGTTGGGGTTGGGGTTGGGGTTAAAGGGAAGGCTCAGGTGCTAGGGGCAGACATATGTACACACACAAATTTAAATTTAAATTACGCATACGCCTGGTGGCACACATTTAATGCCCTGTGCAGCCACAGGAGCAGCAACAACAACAACAACAACCAGAGCAAGCAAGGGCTTTAAACTAACCGAAGGATAGGGATAGAGTAGGTGACAGGATAATGGCGAAAGGGGGTTAGCGAAAGGGGCAAGGAGAATCAGAGCAGCAGCCTTAACATGATTCTAGTTCGAAAAATAAATCTCTCTTTCTCTCAGACTCTCGCTGGAAATCATTTAGCAGAGGCAGCTAAAGAGAGAGAGAGAGAGAGATTTCCAGGACACTCTCTCTCTCTCTCGGCTTCAGAGAGAGCTCTCTCTCTCTCTCTGTGTCTTGGCTTCCCTGGCTTTGGGGATTCTGCACAACTTTTTCGCAGTTTATATAAGTTTCAACAGGCAAATGTTTTGTTAAATTATAACCAAAAATTAAGCAATATTTCATAATTTTCTAAAGGCAATTTGCACTGTAAAAACTTTTGAGTACTTTTTTTAACCTTTTAAGAATCATTTCGATTTATTTTCCTAATTCTTGGCTCAGACCTGGCCAAAGTTAACTCAGTGAAGGCGAATTTCCAACAGAAACATTTGAATTTTCAACTGCGCGCGTTTCACTCTCTAATTTTCTTTCTCTCCGTGTCTCTTCTCCTCTCTTCTCTCTCTCATTTTCTTGGATTCAGCAGGAGGCTTTCGGTTTTCAGTTTTCCTTGGCTTTCCCAAGTCCTAGCCAGGATTCCAGCACACACAAAAAACACGTTTTTGCACATGGCCCATGGACCAAAGTTTGGACTTGGGGCCCCAGCGGCCAGTATTTGGTATCAGTTGAGCGAATTAAATCGAATCAAAGCCAATTAGAAACTAAAAAGAAAGAAAGAAAAATATTGAAGCTAAATCAAGGACATGCCTGTCCACCTATTTACATATTTATTTATGATTGCTCACCTTATTCCCGGCCGCAAGTTCGTCTAATTAGTCGCAAAAGGCTTGACATTGCGGCCAACCGCAAAGTGAAGCCCAGCAGCAGCAGCAGCAGCAGCAGCAGCAGCAGATTTCAAGGCGTCCTTTTGTGTGTCCCCAGTTTGTGGTTTTGGCGAAAACAGTTTGTTCGCCGACCATCTTTTGGCCTTGTTAAGGACCAAGAATGACCCCATAACTGTGGTGATTCGATTATTATGCGAGAGTCAATTATAATCACTTTCAAACTTAAGACTAATATTTATGAAGAGGCCAAAACACAAATAGAGACAAGCTATAGAAACTGTTTAGAAAGCTAAACTAAATACATATAAAATACTTGACTTTAAATGCAATCAATTCAAAATCAAATAAATCACAAATTAACATAACTTTATTAGGAAAATGTATGAGAAAACTTTGACATCTCTTGTTTGAGATGAAAGTTTGTGTAGGAAACAACTTAAGCTGGTGATTAAAACAGTTAGGCATCCATAAAGTAGCATAAACTGATTAAAACACCTAAAAATCTACTTAAATTTTAATTGAAATTACATTTTAAATAAGCAGATTGTGGGAACTTGGTCCTATGCCTGCTTTCTTTAAATATTTCTATTAGAAATCTCCCTTTTGGTTTGCTTTCAACGTGTGAATTTGCATTTAACATATAGACACATATCACATAACCTTACGTCATCGCAGGAGCGGCAAAAGGACGAAGGCACCAGCACAAGCAGCAGCAGCAGCAGCAGCAGCAAATGCGGCAGCCTTTGTCGTTGAAAGAAAATTGTCAAAAGCGGAAGTAGCGTAATTTCATAAATGATTGATTACAAACACTTTACACGCATTCTCACTTATGTACGCCAATCACATACAGCCGCCCCCAGGATCACATACAGAGTACATATACAGCACACACACACACTCCTCTCCCATATTTGCTTAGGTGTTTTTGGGGCCATAAACGATTTGTTGCTGTTGTCGACTGGCGACAGCTGACAACAGTGAGCTGTATTACACTATAGCCGCGTTTTGTTAGGTCTCCGCTTTGCACTTCTTTATCCAGCTGTTCCTCTTGCTTCTGCTGCTCCTGCTGCTGCTGCTTCTCCTCCTGCTGCTCCTGCTGCTGCTCGTGCTGCTTCTCCTCCTGCTCCTTCACCGCGCTTTGCGGCTGGACACATGTGTGCGACGACGACGACGACAGCCAGGGAAAAAGTTTCTGTGTTCCAATAATCTGTTTTCCTTTCGCTTTTTCCCAACGCCACCGCCACTCTCATAGCATTTGTTTCTACCTTTTTTGCATTGGCATTTGGCTTGGCTTGGCTTGGCTTTCCTCCTTCGCAGCTTGCCACTTTGTGCAATCTAGCAATTTATCGAGTCCTGCGTGGGCGCCGCATCTTCCAGATTATAATCCAGCCCAGGCAGCAGTGGCAGCAGTGGCAGCAGCAGCAGCAGCAGCAGTGGCAGCAGCAGCTGGCCATGGGACTCCAGATTGATAGATTTCACTTTGCGGTACAAGGTGGATTAAGGCGAAAGTTGATTTAGCCGAGATTCTAAACAAGATGGGTGCCCTCTATGTGGGTGGAAAACGTTTCTATAAATATTCCTTGGAGTTGAAGTCTAAAATTATGTAAATGGGAAAAGTATCTTTAGGTTTTTCTTATATTTTTATGAGTAATTTTAAATGAAAGATAAATACATATTTTTTCTACTTTAAAAGATATAAAAATAAAAAAAAACTACTTGAAATATTAACCAAAGAAATCCTTAGTTCATAATCCTGTAATTGACTTATTTACCAGGAAACTCTCAGTAAAATTTCCCCAAAAAACTCATGAGTTTCCTGAGAAATGGCAACTATCGATTGCCGCTTGTATTGTTTCCAGAAATTGTCAGAATGTGCCCAATAAAAGGGAAAACAGCACAAAAGTTTCTCCCTCTGATTAGGCTCTCTCCTCTCCCCTTACCTTCTCTTTTTTTTGGAGAATCGAATTGTTATCCTCACTCCAAGAAGAAATATTGCGTATACGCCATGTAGACCTGTGAGTTGGAAGAAAAGTTTTCGGGCAAATGCAGCGAGAAATTGGCCAATTCGAAATGAAATGAAGAGGGAGAACGAGGCAGCGGTGCTAATGTGGCCAAAAAGAAGATGAAGAAGCGATGAAGGCAGAGGCAGAGGCAGAGGCAGAGACAGAGAAGGCATTAAGCAGCAGCAAACGATTAATCAATAAAACGAAGCCTGATGAGCAGGACACAGACAGGCGGGCCGAAGGACAGACAAAAGGGTAGCAGCGGCAGTGGCAGCAGCTGCTCCTCTGCTCCTTGGGGTCTTCAATGCTTCAATCCTCCTTCTCCACCTCTCGAATCTCTCGAATCTGACTGCGTGTGTGTGTGTGTGTGAGTTCGTATCCTGGTGAGCTGCTCCCACGTTGACTGACAAGTCTTTGTGCAAACAGACGCACAATCCCACTCACAAACACACACTCGCTCACTCGCAAATAAGGACGACACTCGCAAATACACACACACACACAGACAGAGACCAGCTCGTCGCTGACACAATATGAAAAATGCTTTTTTTCTTTTTCCTTTTCCCCTCCCCCCCGCCTCCCCGTTAGCCGCTCTCCTCGGGGATCGGAGGTTGAACGGGAGGGCATGTTCGTAATCCACAATCGACAAAGATAAATCGCTTTTAGTGTGCTTCAAAGCATTTATTTAAATTTACGCTCGCTTTCTGTACTCCGTCTGTCTGTCACCTCTCTCTGGCCCTTTCTCTTTCACTGTCATCGGCGAATGCACTGGAAAATAATACTTGCCCTCATCAGTGGATCAAAGTGATCTTAAAAATGGATTTTGTGGTAAAGAAAAATTGTAGGAAAACTTAAAACAAGATATTTAATTGTTTTTACCTTTGAAATCTCTTAAAAGCCCTTCTATCATTATTATTTTATCTTGATTCCTTGAGGATTGTATCAAAATATATTTTAGATATTTTTGTAAAGATATAAATAGCAAAGGTATTCTAAATCTCTGGGAAAATGTACTCTAAAAATCTCAAGAACTCATATTTTAAATAAATACAACTCATAAAGTCTATATCTTTAGAAAATAGTCCCTTTATAATGCTTCTCTCATATTTTTCTCACTTCCCCCTTATATTTTTTAAACGTGTAATTGATGAAAGTGAAAATTGAACCCAAAAACCCAAAACACTGAACCCACCGAACACTGAACCCTTAAAACGAGACTAAAGCTGAGGCCACAAAAGGCCAATGAATTATTTGCGGTTGTCGCTGCACGCTGACGTCATAGATACGCGTCTAGGACAAGTTAAGCTACCCTGCAATACACTCTGAATACTACTCAGATATAGCCAGTATATATCCTCAACCCCCACATCCCATGTAACTGGTGGCACAGGCATTAGCGTCATTCATACTTTCGGGTCCAGCCAGTCAGCCAGCCCAGCTTCTTCTTCATCTTCTTAGCTGCTCAGCGTGTGTGCCGCCGCCGTCTTCCGAAAAATATGCCACACCCTCGAATGTGCGTGTGTGTGTGTGTGTGTTTGTTGTGTGTCCTTGGTGAGAGAGTGTTTAACTGCCTGTAATGAGCTGCCAATGACTCAGCCTCCGTTGAGGCTTAATGAGCAAATTAGTTAGGTCAGAATTGTTTTGTGTCCGAATCTATCTAGCTGAAGCCGAAATGGATATGAATTGCCCGGCAGGATATGGTTCTAGTGGCTGAAGGATATTCATAAAAATGCCATTTGTCATATGTTTATATATCTCTTATTTTGTATGATTAAAATAACTTCTCTTCAGGTAATTATTTAATTATAAAAGAGCTTAAAAGAAGACTTTACTAGACTGGTAATAAATACTTGACTTGCTTTTAATATGTCACACATTATTCTCTATATAAATATACACATTTCCCCCCTTTTTTTACTGATTTATTGTCGCGGAAATGGCGGACATGCATTCGATGGGTATTTCCGCGTCTTATTTTTAATTAAACTTTCAATTCATATTTGCCGTCAGTTAAGCGGCTTTCAGGGAATTGCGAATGCTGCATAACTGTGAAATGTGTGGCACATAACCGGCATTGGCATGACTGAATGTCTTTTTAGCCCATTGCCAGAGAGCTGCATTCTTTCCGGGGGAAAAGTTGCAGACGTGGCACCCACACTTATTCAGGGAAATCGACTTCCCCAACACATTGAGTTCTCGGTTTGTGCATTATTTACTTGTGTGTGCCACTGGCATCCATTGTATTTGAATTGTCAAATCAGTGGCAGCTTCAGGGTAGAGAGAAAGAGTGAGAGAGAGTGGGAAAACCGGAGGCCACAGACGGTGGCACAATGGCCAGCCATGGGAAGTGCATAGACAAACAGGCGGAGCAACCTCCCGGGTCTCTGTATCAGCGCCCTCAACGCCTGACTGACTCGACCGGACGGAAGCTGCAAAATAAACTAAGCATTGCGTTTACAGAAAAATAAACGAGGCAACACCAAGAGGAGGCAACGAAGGAAGAGCTCCTGTGAATGGCCAAGGCAGTTGGAAGGAACAAAATGTTACTAGTTTTAAATATTTATTGCTTTCAAGGGAAAGTGAAACAAAATGTATCAAAAATTACCAAGGAAATTATCTTGGGGGAATTTTAAAGAAGGAAGATAAAGCATATAAAGGAAGAGTGAAACAAAATGTATCAAAAATTACTAGGGAAATCTTTAAAAGGGGGAATTATCTTGGGGGAACTTAGAAGAAGGAAGATCAAGGATCTAAAGGGAAAGTGAAACCAAATGTATTAAAAATTACTAAAATGAACCTTTAAAAGTAACAAACAGTAAAGAAAGAAGATCAAGAATATGACTTATCATAGTTTCCCAGGAATTGCACCTGTCAAAGGCTTGTGTATATTTTTTTAATCCCATCAAACGTAACAGCTTGAAATAAATCTGTTAGAACGAGTCCAGCTTGGGTAATTAGCTTAACGCATTCTCCCTCAAAAAGAATCCATCTTTCGGGGGACACATCCCAACTACTTAATTAAGTGCTAACTAATGTGTTTGTCCATAGGACAGTGGACAGAGCTCAACTGGCTCGTTAAAGGGAGACCCGGAATGCTAATTAGAAAGCTTTGTGAAATGGAAATCCCAGAGTGATATGGCCCGGCCCCCCTTTAAATGTATACATTATTTTGTGTTTATGCACAGCGAGTGTTTGTGTTTTAATGTTTATGCATGTTGTATGCAGGGCGATGTGTACATAAATTCCAACACTTGTCAGCCAACATATCCGTCATAAACATTTCACATCACAGCCACAACGTAAATTTCACTTAAATATGCAAATTTCTTTTTCCCTTCAAAAAAAGAAGGGGAAATAGAGGGTTTGGGGTTGACATTTCAACTGTTTCGCGAGCGAGCTTCGTTCGGGCTCAAAGCAAACACGTTAATTGAAAAATTTAGCCCACATTCATGGGCACAACAGATATGTAAATATATATATATATATGAAAATATACAAGCCAGCGTGTATATTTACAATAGAGGAGGCAATGTTGTTGGCCAGTTATGACAGGCAATTAAATTTCGACTAGGACAGCATTTTGTTGCCCAATTAGCCGAGTCTGCCAGCGATTTATAAGCAAAGCAAGAGGGGGAGGAGAAACACTTTTTTTTTTTTTTTTGGTTTTCTGCCACTTTTTCGGGTTGACAACAGACAATTATGAAAAGGCGCCAAACGAATGCGGACAGCAGCTAAACAAATGTGCCAAAAATGTTCATGATAATTTGTCCCGACACCCTTTTAAACACTCATCCGCCCTGTGGACCATGGACAGTGGACAGCGAGGCCAGTGTACCCTTGCCCCTTGCCCCCTCTTAGCCTCCTCTTAGCCCTCCCATTGAAGCGAGCTACTCTGGCATTTTGTTATGGGATTTTGTGGTTTTAAATTTTATATTTGTCGGATGCAGGCACGTAGCGCGGCTGGAGGGAAATGGGAAATGGCAGCTCGGCGGCAGATCGGTGTATCAGAGCTTTATGTCCTGCACTCTGGAGGTAACACGTGACCGTGTGGCAAACAAAACAAACGAAGCAATGAACCAGCCAACGAAAGGGAAACACAAGGAGCTGCACAACACAGAAGCAGAAGCTCAGAAAGAAAGTGCAGTCGAAGGAGGAGGAGGAGGAGGAGAAGGAGGAGCTGAAGGAGGTGGCTGCTACATAATGGCACTCGGTTGCAACCGAGCTACAAAAAAAAAAAAAAATAGGAAAAAAAACTGTGGTGAAGGGGAAACCCCTTTGGCCCCGCATAGACACACTCGCAGAATCGCAGAATGGATGGAAAATAAAAGTTTATCCTTGGGCCACCAGCAGCAAAAGCATTACTTAAGAGCAGGGGGAAGGATCCTAGGGGGTGGCATACTGTGTGCGGCTGCTGCTGCTGCTGCTGCTGCTACTGCTGCTACTGCTGCTGCTTATTGCCATAGCCAATGCGACAACACGTGCCACAGTTGGTCAAGTGCGTTGGCGTTGGCAGTAGCGACTGCTACTATAGCCAAGGCACTTTGAGCTGGTTAACAAAATAAGCGAACACACACACACACACACACACACACTCTGGCAGTGGCACACTCGGTTCGGCGGGGGTTTTCATTGCAGCCATTCTAGTCGAAACCGAACAAGTTATCTGGCCAAGATTCCCTTTTATACCACAGCAAGTTTCTGGTATAGTTTGTACCTAGATTTTGGTTAAATTCATAGGGTTAAAGAGGAATTAAAGTGGCTGAGGTTTCTTTAAACTAGCTTTAAGAATTATATCCTATTTTTTTACAATTAATTCTTGAAAATGTCGAGAAACTGGTGCCTAAATTAATACCAAGAAAATTTATAGAGCTAAGCTAATGGAAAGCTTCCTAAGGTGAAATAAATACATAAAAACACAAGTTAATTTATCGATATATGTTCACCAAAAGCTAGAATATCGATTAACACAAGTTAATTTATCGATATAAATTCACCAAAATCAAGAATATCGATAACTCAGATATTGCAGTATTTTTTTCCAATTATATCCCACAATTTATGAATCGCTCACTTTTCGATAATAACCATTAATCCATTTAAATCGATAACACAAATATCTCCATATTTATTAATACATTTCCAAACCCCCCCCCCCCATAAATGAATCGTTGCCAATTAATTAAGAAGTTAAATGAATACAAATAGTTTATACGATTATTTCGAACATCAAGCATATTGTTCTTTTAACCAAAAAGCATTTCTCCAGCTATATACGAATTTTTATTATAGTAGATTGACATAATTGAAGTATTTACTCTGGCGAAACAATAAGCAGCAACAAAATTTCGAATTTGCATTTAATGGTTGTAAAAATCATCGTTGATTGTTATTTATGGAGTGAATTTTAATAAATGTGTTTTAAATTTTGCACATATAAAAATCTGTAGCCCGCGCTTATATGGGCCACAATTCACCACACACACACACACACACACACTCGCGCACACGCATCGTTTCGTTAGCCATTATGCAAATTGGCAACAACACGAGGGCCCAGGAATCGGAATGGAAATCGGGGGAAATCGGGGAGAAGCCTGTGAGAGTGTGGGTAGAAAGTCGAGCCAGCTGTAATGCCCGGCTCTTACTACTCATAAATTTACTGCAATGGTACAAATCAAATCATAACTTATTTGCATACATACGAGCCTAGCTTCTATATGTGCGAAGGTCCTCAATCTGCAGAACTGCGACTGTGTGTGGGCACTGAAAGAAATAGTGGGGAATTGAGTAAGAAAAACTATTAATATCTAGGAAGATATCAAGAAAATGAGTAGGAATTTTGATTAGGAATTTCAATTTTAGCAGGAATATAAAATAGTTTTCCTATTGATTCATTCATCAAACTACATAGTCTCCCCAATTTTTTCTTTCCCTGCATTTGTTCTCCATATCAATTACATTACATAGTCCAGGGCATGGCATTTTGTGTGCTGCGCAAATCTTTGCCAAATTCAGTCACGTTTCCATAACACACTGACCAGGACCACAACAGGACCCCAATGAAAGTGTATTAAATTCATGCTGAAGTTGGGGTTTTTCTCTCCGCTAGCACACACAACACACACACACTCTGTAGGGCGCTTAGAAAGCCATAAAATATTTATGTCTCAGCCAGTTTGCGAATGAATTTGAAGGCCAATGCAGGAGCATAAACTTTGATACACTCAAACCGGCCAATCGAGCTGCGGATTGACTTGGTGCCGGGCGAGAGTGGTTGGTTTGTGAGTTGGTTTGCTGCTGGCTAAGGGAATCGATAACGCAAACAATATGCAAGGGCAAACAAAGTTGTTCCCATTTTAGCTGGTCATCGTAAAGAGGTCCTTTCATTGAATGCTTTTTTTTTTCTACTTCTACTTCGTGTGTATTTTTCAACGACAATAATTTGGCTTTATTAAGTAGAGCAAATAACAGGGTGAACAAAAGGGTTTTAGGTTGATTTTTGCACTTGTAAATTAAAGAGTCCTTCAGAAGGATTTGATTTGTAATTAAAGGAATAAAGAAAGTGTTTTAGTTTGTTAAATTAATGAGTTAATGAAAGCCTTTTTTATGAAGTTGTTAGAGATTTCAGGGGAAAAAACAAACATTATTTTTAATAAATTAAGCGACATTAAAGGAGTTTTTCTGCAACTAAAGTTCAGCAATTTCAAACCTTTTTGCAATGACAATAATTTATAAACTAAACAAAGCATTTCATATTTAACTGGTTAATGAAAATAAAATAATAAAAAGCCTTCATTTTATATGAAAACGAGAAGGGAATAAACAAATAAGCTAGATGCTCTCCCTTAGAAAAAAATGGTATAATTTTCGCCATGTTGTTTGTGCCTTGGCCCTGTGGTTTATTTATATATTTTTATTATTTTTCTTTTCTTTTTTTATTACTCATGTGCCTGGGCAATGTTTGCTTTATTTCTTTGGTTCAACGGCTTATGAAATTATGATAGTAAAACCCGACCGACTACGGCAATGGCAATGGCAACGGCAATGGCAATGGCAGCCATTTGAAAACTCGTAAATCAACCCACACGCAATGTCTGCTCCGTTTGGCAAATATAAAAAGAATTTGCTCAGCTTTCTTTTGAAAAAAGAATTCAATTATTTGCCATATGAAACGGTCATTGACTGACTGATGGTCAGTGGCAAAGGTTGCTCCTTTCTTTGTTGTCCTGCCGTTACCCTTAACCCTTGGGGTTGGCCATTAATGTTTACGAGACAGCCAAGAAAGTAACACAAAAATATATATATTATTTGTGGGGGCAACCCATAAACGTTATTCCTATTGATATGGCCAGGCTGTAAAACTGGGCTAAAACTGGTGGCAGAAAATAAATGAAATTAGAATTTCATTCCCTAATCTGAATTTACAATTAAGCCCGGCTCATCGGCAACACACACACACACAACGGCGACTCATTATCGCATATTGAGTTTGCAGGGTTTTCCAGAGTTTTAAAGCCGCAAATTCGCGTTCACATCCTATATGCTCATTTCCATCCGGCCAATCTGGGCGACAGTTCGACAGGAAGTGCAGGAACGGACGGAGAGAGGCGAAGCGAGGAGCGGCGTGAAGGTCACACATCGATGGGCAGGGCATAACTCCGGCTTATTTACTGCCCGCATGTGTGAGAGTGTGTCGCACCCCAGGATCAGCATCCGGCTGCCGCCCAGCCGCCCAGCCATCCTGCCAGTCTCTCTCCCCCATCCTGTCATCCTTTTGGCTGCAGGCTGCATGTGCTCATGTGCTCATGTGCTCATGTGCTCATGTGTCGACGCCACTGATGATGGTAGTGATGGTGTCATGTCGGCGTAATGGTCGAAAAGGACGAAAATCGGGATTTTGCGTGCGGAATGACTTCTGCGTCCCGCATTTAAATGAAGGCAAGCTTAAATGGATTCCCTTGGGGCTGACCTGGGGATGAGTTTAAATCCAGTTCTTCAGCTCGGATTGATTTTAGCCTGGCCTGGCCTGTATTTAGCCTGGCCCGTATCCTTGCCGCCGCACGCCTGGCTCCAATTAAGTTTGCACCTGTGGCCCCTAATTGAGTTCTTGCCTTGTGCGACTTTTTATTTTGGCGTCGGAATTCATTTAGTGTGTAGAGAGTGCAAAATGCAGTGCCTTAGAGGATGCCAAGAGGGGAAAACGAAGGCGGAGCAGGTGTGACAGCTGAGACTCGAGTTATCCTCCACGTGCCACGTGCCACTGCCTGCCTGCCTGCATGGCTGGCTTCTTGGCGAAGAACACTACACATGACGGTGTCCTATTAATGGGGAATACTTGCTCTCTTTCCCTCTTTTCTTTTTTTTTTTTTGTAATTAAATAATAATTTAGCTAGCTGAAGGGGGGAGCTAGAAGGTGAAGATGCGATGACGAAGCCGCCTACGCGGGCCAGCCACTCTCAAAGTAACCAAAGCAACAGCCATAGTCGGTTATATATATATTTCTAAATATATATACATAAGGAAAAATATTTTAAATCTAATTTTTTTGTGAAAAAATATAAATTTAGGAGTTTTATAATTTTAATTCATATTTTAACATGAGTTAAAGTATTTTAAAACAAGTAAAACCTCTGCAAAAAATGCTATTTGAGAGGCTTCACTTATTTTATATAAAAAAACATATTTAAAAAGATTTTCCTAAAAAAATCCTTTAAATATTAAAGATTTCTAGAGTAATATTAAATATTTATATGGGATGAAAACCATTTAATAAAGTATAAATTATATATTTTTCGTTAAAAGCATTTTCTTTTCACAAATTCGTCTTACCAAATAAATATCCTATTTATTTTTAATCTCTATAATATTAATACCAAAAGAACTAAATATTCTTAAAACCACAAATTCCTTTAATTAGAAATTTCCTCAGTGTACACATTCGTGTATATTTTCGTGTGTATATCTGCGGTTTAATGTCAGACACTCGACGAGTTTATGGGGTCGTTGTCTTTCATGGCCAAAACAAAATGAGTATAGTTCTTGATGAACTACTCACAAATGTTTTAGCAATTTCAGTTCCCCCGCTTATAACACTCTCTCTCCTCGGATTATTAAATTGCTTTTGCTGCGATTTAGCCAACTCAAAAATTGTTAGTGTGTGCGTGGCGAACGGACACCTCAGATAGAAGCCACATGTTGTCACCGTGGCGGAATGTTGGGTTTTTCCAGCCGCAAACACCATCACCCGCAGTGACAGCAGCAGCAGCAGCAGCAGCAGCAGCACCAGCATCAGCATCAGCATCAGCGGCGGCAAACACAAACAATTAGCCTTGCCAGTTGCAGTTCGCCGCAGGGCAACGGTGCGTATGCGTGATTTATGAATGCGGTTCACGATTTTGCGGTTATTAGGCCAGGGCGTGATTAGGAGCTTGAAAACCCAGAGAGTGAGAGTCGAGGAGAGCTTAATTCAATTAGTGTTGTGTTGTGTTTGCACTCGACCCTAGCCAACAGCAGTGCTTTGTTTTCCCCAAATATATACGATACAAATTCGATAATTGATTTAGACAATCAATGCACTTTAACTTGAGGCAATCAAGAGTCTGTATAAATATTGAGCCGATTTTCTGCTCCTTTGCCTGCCAGTGTCTCCAAAAAATGCCCATATATGTATAAACGAATTTGTGTGTATTCAACAAAAATCCAATGACTTTTGTTCTGAATTTTTGTTTTTTGCCACATTCCCAAATGAAAACTGAAACTGAAATTCCCGTTTTCCATCCTCCTGGCAGGCAAATGTAATGGCAGTGCAGACACATTGATAGCCACAGAAATGTTGGCAAATAGCAAAAATTTCACCTGAACCCAACAAATTCTCTGCAGGTCAGCGAGGAGTTTGGTTGTTTGGTATTTGCCTTTGACCAACAGTTATGGCCCAGCGAAGGGCGAAGGCTGGTGTATTGCAGGAAATTCCGAAAAACTACTGGCAATAGTTCTGACAGAATAGAAAATCACAACAAGGGCGGGCAGCAACAAACAGCAAACAGCAAACAGTAAAAATCAACAGCGGCAAAGAATAAGCAAAAATATTTTTTCTACCTGGCAACAAATTTGCTGGCAAATGAAAAAGCTGTTGGACACACACACAGAGAGAGATAGAGACAGAGGGGCGTTGGGAAATGTAGGAAAATATGGATGGACTGATAGATAGGTGGCTTCGAAATTAATATGAAGAGTGTGCATTCTATGGCTGGCATTGCAGCGGCAAACGGGAATTTCCATGGGTGTTTTATATAAAAGCAAAAGTTTATATATCATACATATAGAAATTGCAGGCAGCTGCAATTGATTCAGCAGAAAATAAAAATTTTGTGATGTGTGTGGGTGTCTGTTTGAATTAGTTAATAAGTCAGTAAAAGGGAATGCATTCCGAGCTTAAAATAAAACTATGCAGACGTATTGAAGGTATTTGGTGATTAAATAGGGTTTTAAAAAAGGTTTTAAAAAGTTTTTAAAACTGTGGAATGAAAAGGGTTGGCCATAAATTTGTTTGGAAATTTGTAGGCTTTTTGAAAACAGATTTTGATACTTTTTAAGTTTAAAATAAGCTGTTAGGACTTACAACTTGTAGTTTTTATACCTTTGCAAGGAAATTTTTTATCTGTGTTTAATATGAAGATTTTTTAACCATCTAAAACTAGCTCAGAAAAGATTTTTAAATTAAATTTGAGGCTAAAAACCATCAAATTTCATTTGAAAATCATAGCTTAGCTTAGTTTTTGATATTTTAAAACTATAATTTGTCCAAAAAATGTATTATATAAAAAATAGATTTAAGTCCCTATAATGCAACTATTCAAGGTCTTTTTGGTGATATATCAAGGTCGAATTTATGATCAATTAGCTTCTCAAATGCAAAAAACTTAGATTTCCCAAATTTACCTTCCCCTTTTCCTTTAAAATGACTCAAATTTTCGCAAAAGAATTCCCACAATAATGGTTTATTGTTGAAACCAAATATATAAAATATTTAAGAGGCCTGCAAAGCGGATCTGTATCAAGAGACTACTCAATAATATATAGAGAGATATCCCCACCCTGGCACATGCATGCATACATACATGCGGCTCTTGAATGCCTAATTGGGCCGTAATTCAATAATTTCAATTAAATTCTCACAGCACACAAAGAGAAAGCATTTCAGATCGAAATAATTTAAATGTGGCCCAGGGATTTCCATAATTGATGAACGTTTTCATTTGCTTGTTTTGCAGGAAGCATACCGTCGCTGGGTCTGCAGTACACTAGTGCCATACTTTGCCGAGCCAAAGGATGTTGAGCCACCAGCGAACGCAGGAGCGGGAGCAGGATCCACCGCGGGCAAAAGCAAACGCTCGGCAAGAAGTGCAGCGAGGAACGAGGTGGCGGCGACGGTGGCGGCGACGGTGATGGCGACGGCGACAGAGACGGAGGCAAATGGAATCAAGCATAAATCTCTGAAATTAATCAGCAATAACAATAAATCAAATAACGGCAATAACATGAACGAGCGTCAGATTAATCAGAAGCATGACAAGAGCTCGAATGCGAGAGCAAAGGCAACGGCTAACGCGAGTCAGGACAATGACCGACGCAGCAGCAGCAGCAGCAGCAGCAGCAGCAGCAGCAGGAGAAGTGTGGAGGATGCGATTGGCAGGGACCTGGCCCAGACATTCTACGATGTTGTTGGCCTGTCTAACTCCCGCCACCAAAGAGAAGAGGAGGAGATCCTGGGAGTGGCCCTGGGCATGGGCATGGATGACGGCAATGAACCAGAACCAGAGGCGGAGACGCAGACGCAGACGGAAACGGAGGCGGAGACGGAGACGGAGTCCGAGGCGGACATGGAGGCTGAGGCCGAACCACAATCCAATAATTTCATATCGACTGCCAATAATTCGGATCCCAGAGCCACGGATCCAGTGATATCAAAACTACACAAGAGGTGAGTTTAGGAAAATTAAAATTGTAGATTAAATGTTAGAAGTTTAATATATTAAAGGGAAAGAGCATCTTGTAGTTAATTTATTCAAGGAATAAATAAGTTAAAAGTTGAATTTTTAAGTTATTTAAACTTATGACTTAAGAACTCCTCTTATTTTAGTTAAATTCATGACAAGACTTGCAAGTTTATTTATTTTATTTCGACTTAGAGATCTTAGTTATTATTTCCCAAGGCTCTGCAAATTTTTTATTTGCTTATAAATTCAATTAAATAATTAGTAATTTATTCTCTTATCCCTCTATTAGATCAACACGCAAGGAGGAGTTCCGTAAGCGCCGCCGTATCCGGCCCTGCCTGAGCGTCTGCCAAACTGTGGAACAAAAGTGCCCCTACCTGCTGCCCGCCGATCGCGCTCCTGCGCTGCCCACCCAATATGCCGGCGAGCCGACATTTCTCTGCCTGGGTAAATATATCCTTTTTAAGATCTTTGAAAGCCTTTACTGATATCTATAATCTCTCCATCAGATCAAAATATACCCGAGACAGGGGCACAGCTGGAGAAGTCAAGCTATGGCCCCAACGATTGCTGCTACAGTTACTGCAATGGACCCTTGTCCGGTATCTGCACTGTGTGCCAAGAGTTTGCTGCTCCTCGGAGGTCGGAGGAGGATACTGCCACTTCCACTTCCAACAACTCCAGCCGGCGTGTCCATAACATCACGCTATCGCTAAGCTCACATCCGGGGGAGCATGCCCGGGCCAAGAGCGTGGCTTTGGCTCTGAGGAACGTGAGTCGTACTGGCGGTGATCCGGATGCCATGCAAACGTTGCTCGATCGCCTGCCGTACTATGCGCGGCATGACGGAGTCTTCTACTATGACGAGGAGGGCGATATGCCGCAGGCACCGCTTTCCGGCGATTGTGCCGCCGTGCCCTCTGTTTCCAGTCGCTGCACAATACCGTACTATGCCTCCGGCACAGAGGCTGTGGCGAATCCGCCCACACAGCTGCTGGTCTGGCTGAGCGCCCTGCTGGGCCTGCTCAGCAGCTGTGGAGCGGCGCGGCAGCGCTGGAGTTGTCAGTGGAGTGCAATGGTCGGTGGAAGCAGGGTGGCAACGGGCACAACGGGTCGCAGTCGCCAGGCGGTGACCTGCGAGGCCAACTGCCACGAACAGGAGCTGGTCAGGAGCGGGATCAGGCATAGAAGCACAAGCAGTGGAAGTAACCAGCAGCAGCAGAATGTCAAGCCTAAGGTTAAGGCGGTGAAGCCACCTAAGGGATTCTCTGGCACAACAACCCGCAGCTGGTCCTGGTCGTATACGTACAAGATGACGTGCCGGAAAGTGCGATACTTCAGCAGCAGGAGCAAGTTCAAAGGCCTGACCAACTACGGCGGGGACGGGGATTCCCGGCCGAGTGCCGGGTCGCGAATGCGGGTGCGAGTGCGAGTGGAGGAGGGCGGGTGCATTAGGACTAGGAACTATCGCTACTTCTACTACTTCAACTACAACATAAACGATTGGTGGCGGAGATGGTGGCGCTGCCTGAGCAGCGGCGCCTTATAGTGCCTGCGAGCGGTATGCGGCCAGCAAAGACGACGTACTCGTACGCTCTCTCTCTCCCCCCTCTATCTCTCTCTCTCTTTAGCGAAATACTAAACCGATACTGATTAATAAACAGAATATACAAGAAAACCAAAAAAATACCAACAAAACAAAAAACCAAAGGCCAAAAACCGAAATACTTATATAATTAGCTACTAAATCAGAAACGGATGCATAATAGATGTGGCCTAAATGATGGCAGGAAGTAAAAAAAAGTAAAAAAGGATACGGGAAATGCGAAGCAGACACATAGTAATACCGAAAAAAAACCCAAATGGAAATGCGAATTAAATGAAACGTAAAGCAGAAACCAATTAAATATTTATGCTCCTCTTTCCAAATGAAATAAAAACAAGCATGAATTAATTATAAATCTCTATTGAAACCAAAACCAAAATAGCATATTTTATTACAACTAGAACAAAGAATATGAATATTTAATTAAACAAAAAGCAACTGCCACAAGAATAGGTTTTTTAGATAAACGATAACGGAAATACCAAAAAAGAAACAAAGCAAAAAATAAATAAAATATAAAACCAAACAAAAAGATTTAACAAAACGCATACAACTAAAATATAAAAAAAAAAACAAGAAAACTGGGGAAACCAACGGAATATATAAATAGTTATTAATTTAATTACTGGCGAGCGAAAATACGAAAAGTTTAGGTTAGCTAAAAACAAAACAAAAAAACAAAAAACTGAAGGAAAATTAAGAATCCAAATTTACTAGACTAAAGGAAAAACTTGAAAACTGCGGAAAATGAAGGAAAGGAAAACCCCGAGGGAAAGGGAAAAACATAAACAATTTGTCAGAGGCCGCGTATCAACCACCTTTCAAAAAAAAAACAAAAACAAACAAGTAAAATGCGAAACGTGAACTTTACTTAAATTTAAATTAGTTTAAACTTAAAACCCACACATAGGCGATTATGTATTGGGAAATAGCATAAAAAAGAAGCAGTTGGAGCGATTTAATTAACAATTAAAACAATTAACGGGCAGTGGAAAACCGCTAAAGTGTCTAAAATGGTCCTTATTTAGTTCAAAAAAAAAAAAGAAGAGAAAAGGGGATACGGAAATGGAAACATAACAATTTGTATAATCCAAGTTAAAAACAAAAGAGCCAAAATGGAAAAATGGAATAAAAACGAGATGATGAAGAGTATATAAAGCGCACAGTAAAAACGTATCTTTAAGATTCATCGACCGTCATTGCGAGGAGAGGGGAACTCTAGAGAAATTCGGATTCGGGTAACAAACGGAGGCATTAACATTAACACATTACAGCCTACATATGTACGGATATATGTATGTATGTACGATAGTTATAGTCAACAACAACAATGTGCAACGTAAACAGCAAATAAGGTAGCGATCGAATGGGGAGAAGAAGAAGAACAACAACAACAACAACAACAATATGCCTACTATATAAATACTAACAATGAATAATAATACTTTTTGTAATAAAGTGAACCCTATGTAGCATATATACATATATATATATTAATTATATATATAATATATATATATATTTATATAATATATATTGTCTTAACAACTTATCGTACATAAACTTGCAGCAAAACCAAAAAAAAACAAAAAACAGAAACCTATGAGAAACCACAAGAAAGAAAAAGAAAACCCAATGAGAAGAACCCCACAGAGAGAAGTTGAGAAAACCAAATCCACAAAAGAAAAACACAAAAAACAAAAAACGTAAATAATTAAGAAATATTCAAATAATTAGTCGTATTTGGTATTAACTAATTAACTATTAAAGTAAGTACTAAACAATTTGAGAGAATCTCTGATAGAGCACACTCGCCCACAAAACACAATCTCACTCAGATCTAGAGACGCATTCTTTGAGCACTCCTCAACGATTCAGTTTTTCACCTGTCACCAGTCCACCTGTCCACCTGTCCACCTTTCCACCTGTCACATCCTCACTTCTTTTCCTATGTTTCGATTCGGTTCGATTTCTTCTTCTCTGAGACCCATTTATCGAACGGTTTAACCCACTGCAGGCAGTGTCAGAGTTACCAAGTTTTTAAGTCTATTAGGGAATGCTTTTCCGACATGAATTTCTGCGAGAATATTTGCATTAGAAACTGACGAAATTACTTTAGGAGGAGATATAGGAATACGATGCCGACGAATGGTATGGATTTTGTTAGATGTTGTAGAGTAGAAAAGTAAAGAAAACTAAAGATATAGCCAACCAGCAGCCTTTACAGCATCACCCGTCACATCTATCACTCTCTCTCTTTGACTTTCTATATCTCTCTCTCTCTCTCTGTGTGTGTATTTTATTAGCTTCCATATCAATAAATCATTGTAAATACAGATAAAGTATGAACAATTCAAAACTCGACTTCATTACAGTCCTATATCATTTTCATTTATTACCAAAAGATCCATATTCTACGATTATTTCTTCTTGACTTTGTGACTTCTCTTTGTGACTTTATGATTCATTCGCCCCAAAAGTTTCCGCTAATTATGGTACTCTTTCGATATACGAGATATATGTATCGTATACAAAGTATGTATGGGGTTTACGTGGCCGAAAAACTTTTCATTTATCTCGGCGGGATGGTAACTGTATGTACATTTTGAGGCGAATGCAAGACAGATTTTCTAAGCAAAAAAAAACAAAACATAAAACAAAAGGCGGGGGGGTGGGCAAGCGACGATACCGTTATCAAAACATTTCAATGGCAAGCAGAACGGAAACGGAAGTGGAAATGGAAATGGCAATGGAAATGGAAATGGGGGGAAAAACGGAGCAAGAAAAACCAGAGTCAGTAACAGAGGCAGAGTAACAGCAAAAGGAACAGAAAGAAAGAAAGAGACAGACAGCCGCTGGCACAAATTGCGCGCATATAGAATGCAAATTGTTATGAATTATTGTGTACTTTTGTAAAACTTTTTGATATATATAATATAGTTAACATGAATAGATGCCTAAATAATAATAAATTAAATGTTAATTTATTTAAATGTAAACAATAAATAGAGAAGGAACTGGAGTAGGCCGGCAACGGAGGTGGATGCGGAGGCGGTGGCGAAGGCGGAAAACGGGCAATAGGGCATTTCCCCGTTACGATCCATAAGTCCGGCCCCCGAACTCCGTATACCCCGGGGGGCATTTAGCGTATGTACGAAATAAATTTTAGGCACCGGAAGGCGAGGCAAGGATCCAAGGATCATCCCCCGATCCCTGATCCCCTCCTGATTCGACGGCCAGTGCGCTTAGAGAAACAAAAACCTAGTTGAATTGTGTACGTAATGTGGGTAAAAAAGTCATAGCACCAGATCTGATCCATCGATTGGGCATTACTTTACAGTAGACAACAACTAACAAGAACAGCAACAACAACACTGCATTGAAGCCATCTCATGCGATCCACAGACACACCACAAATACACACACCAAACACACATGAATTCAAAATCCAAATCAATAACCAATTAGCACGAATTATACAATAATTTTTGTAATTGATTAGCCGCTGCCACACAGACAGAAACACAGAAAACACAAAAGATCAGTCGACGAAACGAATAGCTCCGCTGCAGCGTGCGCTATCAATTATTTTTTACAAAAACCAAAAAACTATTTAAAATATGTAAAAAAAATAAACACAAAAACCAAAAAGGAAAAGAGATTTTTAAAAACAAAAAAAAAACCGAAATTGGAGACACAAAATTCTTTTTAGGCCAAAAATGAAATTACATAATTGTGTGCCAGGACAAAAGTGACAAAAAAAGAAAGAAAACAAAAACCAAAATAAACATAAAGATATAAAAACCAAAAATGAAACGTTAAAATGTGTTGTATTTGATATCATGCAAGCGAGCACAGAAACCAGAAACAATGGCGAAAAGTAAAGTAATAATATAAATGAAATTCATAGCGTCAAGTCAAATTTAATTTAATTAAATGAAAACATAGATTAATTTAAAGGAAAGCCACTAAACACACACACACACACACACAGGACAAAACCAACAAGCAAAACGAAAAAAAAAGAGTCTCCATAAAATTGAAAACCATAGAATTTCCCAAATGAAAATGTTTGCCTAGTGAAAAAACGAAATTAAAAGGGAAACAAACCCCCCCCCCCCCCCCCNTGCACATATATAGTGTGTATGATGTGTGTGTATGTTGTGTGTGTGTGTGTGTGTGTGTGTGTTAGGCAAACAAATATGTGATGTGACAGACAGACAGGTGCGTCGCCTTCTTTTTTTTTT
>VNJQ01008103.1:0-13169 GCA_008042515.1 Drosophila truncata
GGGGGTGGGGGGGGGGGGGGGGAGAATGTATGTGAGAGGTTAGACCCAGGCAGGATGCCAGGCAATGTGTGACAGGATTAATTAAGTGGCGGCAATGGAATCGTGTCCATAACGAATTGTGAGATTAATATGGAAGGTATTTTTCGGGGGCAAGGCATCCATAGAGCTCTAGATTCTGCCTTAAAGAGGCACAGATCTTAGGAATATTAAAAGACTAAGCTAAGTCTTGCCTAAAACTAATTAAATTAAACAAGAAAAATAGAAATAATCACAGAAAATGTAAAAAAAACTAAAGGAAAACTAATTCTAACAAAGCAAATCAATATACAAGCATTTAAATCCCTTTCTAAACCCAAACTAAGGACTTTTTAGAGCTCTCCCACTTTACAGCTTAGAGTCAGTGTTTATCGCGTCTCAACTATCGCTTAAAATAATCCGATTTATTGGTTGAAACCACATTTCGGCAATCGTTTATGCAATTGCCGCCTGCTCTTTTTTACTGCCCATAATTTCGTGGATAAAAATTGCAGAATCAAGGTCAAATTATGTATGGCTTTTATGCCGAAACCAAATCGAATATGCCCAAAATCCAATGGCCATCAAAGTATAATAACCAACAAACCGAAATCGCATTTACAGATATAGATTTTTTTTCCCAGCGTCCGTCGTCCGTCGCAATTTATCGCCCAAGGGGGACGGACACCCACAGTGTGTGTGCTCATGTGTGTGTAATTTAATCAATAAGAAAATCGTCTTTTCACTTACATACACATCATTACATTTGGGCGCATAAATTGATGATGCTCCAAGGGGGAAAATTTCACCTACACGTTCACGTTCACGTTCACGCTTACCTGGAAAATAATAAAAAGAAAATGAGAAAACTTTGCCAAGCGATTTAGGGGCAATAAATGCTACATTTATCAGAAATATATTGGAAATGCTTATGTAAATTAAATAGATTTTAAATTAAATCAAATATAATATCAATTTTTAAAGTTTCAAAGTTATTCTTAAGCTATTCAAGGCATATAATTTGATTTTGTATCAAATTTTGCAGTGTTCTCTGACACGTGCATATTCGGTTCTCATTTTAAATTCAATTTGCGGTCGAGTGTGAGATTTTTGCCATTGTCCTCGTCCTCGTCCGAGATGGACGCACGTGCGACAATTGTTTGAGCTGTTTAATCACAATGCGGTGGGGTTTTTGGATTCGTTTTGACTGTGGCTTTGACTGTGGGTCATATTTAATTCATTTTATTATTATTGTTATTGTCCTTGTTGCTGATGGAGTAAAATTGCTATGGTTATGGGTACAGCAGCAGCAGCAGCAGCAGCAGCAGCAGCAGACGTAACACAAAACTAAGCACAATTTATAATGATGCAAAACAACGGCGACGGTGAGAATTTTCCAATTTAACAAACAATTCAATTAATGCAAATTACAATAGGAATATCGTTGGGTCCTAATGAATATTTTATGACAAAACTAATTTCATTTTCATACATAATACGGACATCCTGATGGCGAGGCGAGGCGAGGCGAAGGCACAGCAGCAGATGGGCATCGATTGTAAACAGTAAACTGTAAATTGTAAATTGTTTACACGCCGCGGGGCCCATAAAATGATGAAATCACCTAACCACCACCACCACCACCACCAGCCTTGAGCAAAAGCAGTCACTCCCCTCTTCAAGTCCTTCACGTCCCCCAAAAATCTCCGCTTATAATTGCCACAAAATGTTGCTGCGACATCACAAAACGACCAGAGAGAAGGCGGCAGTGGCAAGAAAAGAGACGGAGAAAGGAGCAGCACAGAAAATACTAATTGTCCTGGGTGTCGATGACAATGTCAGACCCGTCTTCATATCCTTTGCCAGGCATTTGCATTCAAATTCAAATTCTCAAAAAAAAAGAAAACAAAAAATAGATACCAGTAATTATGTTTTGGTGATTATAATTATTAGAAAATGTTATATAGCAAAGTTCGTTTAGGTAAGGTTTTAGATCCTTTGAGGGTCTCGTTTTGCCCTCTGTTTTGGCACTCTGATTGTTTTCTGCTTCCCTGATTGCTGCCTATATTTGCGTTTATTGTTGCCGGTTGCTGTCGTAACTGCTGCTTGTGCTGCTGCTGCTGTGCTGCTGCTGCTGTGCTGCTGCTGCTGCTGCTTCTGCTGCTGCTGCTGCTCCTCCTGCTGCTGCTGCTGCTGCTTTGCTCCTGCTGCTGCTGCTGCTCCTCTTGCTACGGCTTCTGCTGTGCTGCTGCTGCTTCTGCTGTGCTGCTGCTCCTCTTGCTGCGGCTTCTGCTGTGCTGCTGCTTCTGCTGTGCTGCTGCTCCTCCTGCTTCTGCTGCTGCTCCCCCTGCTGCTTCTGCTGCTGCTGCTCCTCCTGCTGATGCTGCTGCTCCTCCTGCTGATGCTGCTGCTCCTCCTGCTGCTGTGCTGCTGCTGCTGCTCTTACTGCTCCTCCTCCTGCTGCTTCTCCTCCTGCTCCTCATACTTCGGCTTCATGAAAACTGTTTTGCAATTATGCCGCCCCAATGACTTTGTTTTTGGTGTTGCTGCTCCTTTTCCCTTTACAAATTTTGGTTTGCTGTTGCTGCCTGGCCTGGGGTTGCTCTTGCAAATGTTGATCCTGCAGCTACTTGCAGCTAATACTACCCCTTTTTGGCTAATTTTCTTATTGTTGATGGGGTTCCTCCTCCTCCTCCTTGATCCCTAGGATGTGGCTTCTAGTTGCTTTGCAGCTGATATTGCTGCTGCTGCTCCTTCGATTGCTATTACCAATGCAATGTAGATGCAACTCTTATTCTTGATGGTTGCTGGCGTTATTATTGTTGATACCTCTGCTGTTGCCGTGGCTGCTGGAGTTGCAAATGCTTCCAAAAGTTGCTATAGTTATTGCTGCTGCTGCTGCTGCTGCTGCTGCTGCTCATATTGTTGCAGCCGTAGTAGTGGCTTCCACTGTTGTTGTCATTGGCTTTTGGCCTTTTTCGTTTCGTTTTTTGTAGCAACTTTGCCAATTTGGATATCGTTTGGGGTCCGGGGTCTCAAAAAGGGTCGAAAGGGGGTCGTTTCAGCCAAAGGAGCCCGTTTTCAGCCAAGGCAAAGACTTCATTCCACACGGCTGTGTGTGTGTGTTCTTGTTGTTGTCGTCATAACGTTTATTAATAAGTTTGGCGAGCTCAGTTGTGTTACCATGCTGATTGTTGCTCCTGCTGTGTTTTCTCCTTTATTTCTACCATTTTGCTCTCCTTTTTTCTTTTTCTTTTGGGAGGGGTCATGGGTTATAGCATGACTTGTCAGGAAAAAAAACCAACAAAAAATCAAGAAGGCAAAGAGAATACCATGAGACGACATCGACATCGACATCGGCGCAGGGAATTAGAGCAAAGTGCACTTTTTGATGACTTTTGATTTGTTTTACGATTCAGCCTCGACTATGAATATTTATTGTCGTGCTCGGTGGCCATTTTCCGCTTTTCCGCTTTCTGCTTTCTGCCTTTTCCGCCAGCCGGTTGTCTGTTGTCTTTAAAATGCACGAAATATGTTCGCATGGCAACAAGCAGACCCCCCAAACCAACTTTTTAATTGATGTTTATTTAACGTTCAGCATAATTAACTTGTGCTCGAGCATAATATTTAAGGGATCGTAAACGGGCATTTTATGCGAGTCATTAAATTGAATTTCGAAGAGCTTAACTGCCACTACAATCGGCTTCAGAGATTCACTTAGGAATAAGTATCGTTTAGAGCTGACACCGCGAGCGATAGTATGCTCGATATTTGGCCAAGTATCGTTTAGAGCTGGCACAGCAAAGCGATAGTATGGTCGATATTTGGCCAGGGACTTATCGATAAATGAAAGTCTTTCTGCTTAAATTGGCTTTTTTAATATATCAAATTATATATTTTAAATATCGGTTAAAATCAAGAATATTTCTTTGCCATCTCAAATTTTTCTCATAGATTTACTCTTTGGCATTTGCTGGGGAATTTTTATGCCGCTTCCTGTGATTTCCCGGACATTTCGCGGGGCTTTAAACAATGCCATAAACGTGGGCAAAGATCGCATTAACACTGCTGCTAGCTGGTAGCTACTAGCTGCAATTTTCCACCCACTTTTCCTTAACCTACCCCCCCTCCCGGTGGTGACAGCCTTTAACCCCGCATCTAGTTTTGTCTTTCGGTTCTGGTATTTGCCTTTACGACTTTGGGTCGTAAAAACCAGAGAAAGACTGCGCCAAAAAGGAAAAATGTCATGAAGGAAAATAGAATTATGGAGCGGGGAGTTTCCCTTCGTGGTGCCAAAAGACTCAAGGAAACACTGGAAGGAAGGAAGGAAGGACTTGGGCTAATGATAATAATACGCATAATAATGTAACCAGCCACAAACAAATTTGATTTGCTGGCGCTCGCTCTCTCTCTCTCTCTCTATGGCGACTACAGTGCGTTTCAGGACCATAAATCAATTAGGGAACGTTTAGGGGGCAAATTATCAACATTTTTTGTTCACAGCAGGAAAAGTATATTTTGTTTATCACATAAAGGTATTTATAGTAATTAGTTGATGGCACAGCAGCAAGGAAGTTGCTTATAACTGAGTAATTATTACCAAATATTATAAATATATTATAAATAGATGATTTCCTGTCCCCCTTGGTGGGCCGCCTCATCAATCAAGCAACTACCACGTATTAATAAATTTGCACTTGACAACGTTCACTTATTAATTTTTTTCCTTAGAAAGTGCACAAGTCAACCGTTTTTGTGTGCCCCCAACCAACTTCCCTGCTGTACGTGACCAATAACAGGGATTTGCGTCAAGGAACGATTTGTCAGACGAAGTCATCGTAGAGTCAGTGGCCTAAAAACGACCATTATATATGAAGTTGCTCACTTGATCGTGCGATGTACTTTCCTCGGTGCCGGTGCTGTCCAGCACTTGGCACGTTCAAAGGCCTGCCTGCAACAATGCAGTAAATTAGCACAGGGAAAAATTTGAGGAGCTGGGAACACAACAAAAAAAAAAAAAAAAAAAAAAAAAAATCAAGCTGGAAAAGGCGAGTGGGTTTGATGTTGTCCCGCGTCTGGCATTGATTGCCATTTCCCAGCTAATGATGTGTGGAAAAGTTTATTTGTCCAGTAAACAACACGGAAAATGCTAAATAAATACACAGATAAACAAGGCAAAGGCAAAAGGAAAAGAGGAAAAACTGGAAAAACTGGAAAAACTAGAAAAAGAGCAAGAAAAACAAAAGAAAACAAAGAGACAGACACACCAAAGCCAATGCAGTTGGGAAACTTGCAGGAAACACAGGTAATTCCTAATCTTTTGCTTTTATAATTTCTAAAAAAAAAAATCTATACAGAGAACATGTTTTTTAATTAAATAAGAAGAATTGTTTGATTAACAAAAACAATTCTTATTAATTACTTTTTAAAGAAATAAATTAAGTACAGGGTATTTTTGCATTTTTAGCCTTCAGAAAACTGCATCTCCGAGCAGATCTTTGATGCGTTGATTTCCAAAATGCCAAAACAATGAACAGACAAATGAAATTTATGATGGCCAGCTGGGTGGCCAAGGGAGGAGAGTGGGTTTTTGGGTAAAATCATGTCAGGTTGAAAATGAGCAGCGTCGACCCCGAAACAAGCGTTGAATGCATAAATTCCACAGAAACTGGCACAGCTGCCATCAACCAAATAGGCCACAGTGTAAAGTACAGTAAAGCCTGTAAAACTGTTGCCCTACAACAAAAAAAAAACAAACTCTATAAATATATACATACAAATATCTATATATGTAAATGTGGCCATTATTAGACAATATCATAAAGAAAATAATCCATAAAATTTGTTAACATCAAACATAATTGGCGACCAATGCTGGATGGTCATAAAAATTCGTTCGTTTGAGTCAAAAAGCCACAAAGATACAGAGCCAGGCCACACACATGGCGTATACGCAATATGTGTTTTTGCAGGCGATTAAAGGCAAATGAAGGCAGTTGAATGCTTTGATTTGTCAGAAATATAAAAATCATAGGCCTACCATATATATACATATATGCTTTTATCTGAATAATACGCATACTATATATATATATACGCATATATTTATTAGCCATAAATGTTGGCAACTTCATAAAGGAGGGCTGCTTTTCGGCCCCCTCATAAATCTGCTGCTAAACTGCTTAATTTGCCATTTGGTGCAGTTTTTGCAAAACGATTTTAATAAATTCATAACCACAGAATGTGCCATGCAGCCCGAAATTAATTTCGGAAAATCGCACACGCACACACACACACACACACACACATGAAATTTAAATTAATGAGGCGCAGCTCCGCCACGCCCACAGCCAACGCCCCAAAAATGAAGAGAGATAGAGAAAGAGAGAGCTTTACGAGCTCTGTTCAGTGTGGGGGAAATATGGCTTATATTCAGTCATTCTTTGCCAAATATAATTTATATATAAAATATTATCTGGAAATTCATTTAATTTCATTTATGCTTGCATTCAAGACAAAGAGTTTTAAGTACAAACTGTCAGTTATATTTATCCATAACTCTGTCAGTTTGCATCTTGATGAATTTGTCATTTGCACAACTATTATACTTAATTATTAACTTTAATAGAAAATAAAGTTTGACATGTGCTAACATTAAATGACGAGTAAAAGTCCAAAGTCAAATTGAGAAGTCTCCAAATAAATACGTTTCAAAATAAATTCTTGGCTATTAACCTTCATAAACATAAAAAAGATTTATATAAATTATAAATATAAATTAAAAATTCTATATATAAATATGTATATAATAAATAAAATAAATATGTTTATAATTTTAAATATAAACTCAGCTTCAACTTAAATTTTGCCTAAACACAACGCTTGAAAAACTAAAATTTCCCCTGATTTTTAGACAAATATTCAAACTCCTACATCCTTGCTCAGCATTCTTCAAAGAATTTGTTGTATACATTTTGTTCTCCTTTTTTTCTGTTTTGTTTTGTTTTTGTTTGCTGCCTTGAAACAATTTTTAATTAACTGCAAAGAGCTGCGGCATGTCAAGTATTGTCTGTATGGCAGGCTATTTATTTATTTATTAAATTTTGCACAGCTTTTGGTGGAGCTTCTCTTCAAAAAGTAGCCTCTCTCTCTGTGTGTGTGTGTGTGTGTTTGGGGGCCAGTTTTAATTATTTATTTCTCGTACAAATAAAATCGGCTTTGTGTGGCTGCAACTAATTACACACACACACACACACACACACGTACAGAGAGTGTATTAAATATGAATTATATTTTTGGGAGCCACTTCCGTTTTTGAGCCAAGTCAACAAGCATTTCTCGCAGCGTCAATCAGCAAAAACTCAGCAAAAACGTCTCATCAACATCAACGTTGGCAGTGTGTGTGTGTGTTAGGGGGTGTGTGCCCACAAGTAGGCAATATTTTGAAGAAAAACAGTAAACACTTCAAGGATGCAGAAAATTTTAAATATTTGTTATATTTTACATAGAAAAACAATATACAAATGTATATAAAACACTAACCAAAGTATAAGCTTTATAATATATTAAATTTGAGCTAATAATATTAATTTTAATTATATTTAATTTTAATTTCTGATATTTCCTTTAAATTTATTAAAACTTGTTACTTTTTAATATGAATATATCCCTCAAACTATCTGCACAACTAACGATGGGGACAATCACTTCCAGCTAGACCTTTTCATATGGAAGACCTATTAACCCAGCTTTTATTTTTTCCATTTTCTCTTTTTTTTTTGTGATACCCACTCTACTTTTCTTTTGCTAGCTTTTCCCGTATTTATTTGTTGGTCGTTGTCGTGGTTTCCGGATTTTGTTTTGTTGCAAATGTTCGCTGTTCCATAGTAGGCATTGTCAGGCCACGCCCACTGCCCCCATTTTGTGCCGGCTTTTCCCGCTTTTCCCCCCTTCCTGGATTTTTCCCGCTATTCCTCATGCGGTCGACGATGCGACAACGTTTTATTAATAATACTTGAAGCCCTGATGGGGTTACGAGGAAATGTTGCAGTCGGCAGTCGGCGCTTTTAATGCCCCACATAAAGTCTCAGTCTCCATCTCTGTGGATATACATGTGTGTACTATATGACGTATATGTTGTACTCTTTAGTATGTTTTGTGGCAAATGAAAGTGGCAAATGGCAGCTGGAAAAGTATAGAAAGTGGAAAGTGGAGCGTCTCTCGTCGCCGGCTCATCTGACGCTGTATTGCATGGGGTATTATGTGTGTTTTTTAGTGTGTCATTGCTAGTTGTTTGTGCAGCGCCCGTGAAAAAAAAAACAGAAACAGAAAGAGTAACAACGTTGCTGAAACTGAATAAATAAAAGAAATATACGTAATAATGCTGCAGGCTTAGCAGGAAAACAAAAAAATAAACAACAGAATGGACTCCCTTCCTACAATTTGTTGGTCTTAAGTCCGGGTTTTCTGGACAGGAAAGATTAGGAAACAATATATATATTCTGGAAGCTGGTTAAATCGGATTTAATTAAAATATTATAGCTGGAAAATAAAATGATAAATTTAATATTTATAATTGATTCTAAAAATAAAATATACATAAAAATATGGCAAAATTAATTCAACTAAATTTTAGAGTTTAATTTTCTACTATTTTAGGTATTTTCTCCCAAATAAAATGAATAATAAATTAAAATCAAAGGCTTACAATAATATTAAATTATTCCTTTAACCTTCACTAAGTTATTTAATTTATTTAAAGTTATAAAACTTTATTCCTTTAATTCCAAATAAATATAGGATTATACATCTTGTTTTTATTTAATTTTTAGCTCCGTGTAGCTCTTCTGTTTGATGCATTTACATACATTCATATGTAAGTACATTTCCCCCGCCCAACTCTACATCATTCAACTTTCATTTTGGGCTGCTAACGATGCTTCTGATACATACTAATAACTTCTTTCATTAAAAATTCCTATGGGCCGCAGTCAAAAGCCATAACCGCCGCTGGCAGTGGGGCGGGGAGTGAGGGAATTTTCAAGGGGGAGGCTGTGTTTTTTTTTCGGTTTTAAGGGGGTTGAGAGGTTGATGGGTTGTGTGGGCGGGGGCCAAAAGCACACACTTGAGCGCCGCTAAACTCGTCCAATTAGTAGCATTTAATTTGGTAAACAGCGGCATTTTCGTGCCTTTGCATTTTTTTTGTAATTAACAACAACAAGCTAAAGCAACAGCAACAGCAGCAGCATCCGCAGCAGCATCAGATGATGATTATGATTATGATTATGATTATGATGATGAAGAAGGAGAGGCAGAAGAAGATGATAAATATGATGAGGCAGAAGAGGAATGGAGGCGGCAACTTGATGAGTGGCGCGAGGTTTTAGCCAGGTTTTATGTGTCAGCCATCATCAGAGCTACACAACAACACACACACGCACAACAAAAAAATTTGGGATTTATTTCAAAGGATAATCAACTGATTTATAAAGAATTTTAGGTAATTATTTAAGAAATAAATAATAAAAAAATTAAAATCATCAAATCATGACAGGAAGAATACATTTTTGTAATGAACTTTGGGAAATCCCTACCAAAACCCCTTTTTAAAAGGTCTTGAAAATAGATTTCTTTTTGTTTCTGAATAGAAACATAAAAATAAATAAATAATACAATAAATACAAGTTAAAATAAGTTAATTTTCTGTATAAAAATATATTAAATAAAGTCTATACTTAGTATAAAAATATACTTAATAAATGCAAACCTATTTAGATAGTTTTCAGGCTGATTTTTCTTTTTAATATAAAAAAGCTTAGCAAAACTTGTTACTATTTTGGTTTAGTTACTTATTTCGATACATATTTTGTTAATTTAATTTTCAAGTGTGTTTTCTGTGTGTTTTCCCTAAGCATATGTTTACATTTCAGCCGCAGAACGCTTTTGTATGCGGTTTTTGTCGCTTGTTGCTCCCATTGTCCTCGTGCCGCCCTTCGCTGCTTCGTCTTCAATCTTTTTGGGGCATTTTTTACACCAACCCACCACCCACCACCCACCACCCACCAACCCAATCCTGTGTCATTATTTTGAAGTCAACAACGTGCCAGCCAGATGATTGCCCCAAAAATCCTTGGCGTCCAGCCGCTTACCCGCCTCAGACCAATACTTTCTCTCTCTTTTATTATTATTATTATCATTTTTTTTTGTTTTTTTTTGCACCTGACCATCCAGTAAAGCTTAAAAACACTTCAAATAAAAGGAGACAAAAAATATGGAACTTTTTTTTTTGAGAAACTTTGTCGGTGAAACCCAAACAAACAGATTAACCGCGATAATGAACATGGACATGGCGGTTGAAGAGGGATGAAAAAGGTGGCAGGTGGCAGGTGGCAGGTGGGGGGAAAAAAAAGGAGGTGGTGGAGTGGAATCAGTGTGTGACCTTTTTTTTAGGAGCAGATGCTAAGGCGTATGAGAAATATATACTCTGTATAAAAAATATATAGAAGTCCGCACAATTATTCGAAAAATATAATATATAATAATATAATAATATAATAATATAATAATATAATAATATAATAATATAATAATATAATAATATAATAATATAATAATATAATAATAAGAAAGTAGAAAAAAGAAATTAGAAAAAATAATATTTTTTATCTTCTTATCGACAAATAAATAATAATAAAATTCCGCTTATAAAATTAATTCAATATTAATATAAAAAATACCATAAATTATTAAATATATAATATATAATATTTAATATTTAATATTTAACTATTTTTAGTTTTTTCTCTCCTCGCACTACTTTTTTTGGAACTTTTTATCACAGGAAACACCTTTGTTATACAGTTTTTCACACGGCCCATCGGCCACCGTAATTTATTTTGCGGTCATAGATTGGTCAAGTTTTTCCTTTGCTCGGGGAAATCCGGGGAAAATGGTTTTTCAGCTGTGGTCATTTTCCCCACTCCGGAGCCTGGTGGAAAAGCGGTGAAGTAAACGGGAAGGAAAACTTGCACACAAACACACGTGTAAGCATTTAAAGCGCTTGGTAAATTATGCAGAGAAAAAAAAAAACCGAAAGAGAAGAAAAGCCGGGAGAGGGAGGAAAAGCTGGATATGCTGGAAAAAACGAGAAAGCGGGGAAAGCGAGAAAGACAAGGCGGGGAAAACACACACACACACACACACAACATCACCGTCGTCATCTCAGCGCGACTAATAAACTCAACTTAGTTGGCATAAAAAATATCCATGCAAATTAATTAAATATTTACAGTTTACTGACATAAGCCGGGGACACAAAGCTCGAGAAGAAAAGCAGCGCTGCGGAAAAGCGGAAAATAAAAGGAAGAGCGAGAGCGAGCGGGAGAGAAGTGAACTTTTCGCTGAATTGCAAAAATATGCAAAGGTATGCAGGAAGTGTACGAATGAATGACTGAATGACTGAGTGACTGAGTGACTCAGTGACTCAGTGAGTGAGTGAGTGAGTGAATGACTCCCGGCTAGAAGCGCAGACAGACGGATTATGAAGAGAAACTAGAGAAATGGAGACGCAAAGTTTGCGAATGGAACTAAAAAGAGGCAAAAGAATACACCAGTTGATACCCTGGAAAATTTCACAACGGTTTTTTGATATATTTCTTACAGATATTAAATGTAAAAATCATTTATATGGAATGGAAAAAAAATGTACAAAATCCTACAAAAAATTACCAAAGTTCCTTCAAAAAATCACGTATACGCAACGTTTGTCAACGTACAAAAATCAAGTATACGCAAGCCTTCAAACAATTTATTTATTTAAGATAAATTGTATAAAAAAAATCACATATACTCAACGTTCAACAAATCGATACCAAAAACCCTACAAAAATATCGAAAATATCGAAAAAATATTCATTTTTATGCAATGTAAAAATCTCGTATCTCGCATCTCGCATTGTACAAAAATCACGTATACTCAACGTTCAACAAATCGATACCAAAAACCCTACAAAAATATCGAAAATATCGAATAAATACCCATTTAAATTCAATTTAAAAATCTCGTATACGCAACGTAAAAAAATTACGTATACGCAATGTACAAAAATCACGTATGCGCAACGTTCAACAAATTGATACCAAAAACCCTACAAAAATACGAAATTTACGTATACTTAAAGTTCAACAAATCGATACCAAAAACCCTACAAAAATATCGAAAAAATATTCATTTGAATGCAATGTAAAAATCTCGTATACGCAACGTAAAAAAAATTACGTATACGCAATGTACAAAAATCACGTGTACGCAACGTTCCACAAATTGATACCAAAAACCCTACAAAAATATCGAATATATCGAAAAAATATTAATTTGGCTGAAATGTAAAAATCTCGTATACGCAACGTAAAAAAATTACGTATACGCAATGTACAAAAATCACGTATACTCAACGTTCAACAAATTGGTACCAAAAGCCCTACAAAAATATCGAAAATATCGAAAAAATATTCATTTGAATGCAATGTAAAAATCTCGTATCTCGCATCTCGCATTGTACAAAAATCACGTATACTCAACGTTCAACAAATCGATACCAAAAACCCTACAAAAATATCGAAAATATCGAATAAATACCCATTTAAATTCAATTTAAAAATCTCGTATACGCAACGTAAAAAAATTACGTATACGCAATGTACAAAAATCACGTATGCGCAACGTTCAACAAATTGATACCAAAAACCCTACAAAAATACGAAATTTACGTATACTTAAAGTTCAACAAATCGATACCAAAAACCCTACAAAAATATCGAAAAAATATTCATTTGAATGCAATGTAAAAATCTCGTATACGCAACGTAAAAAAAATTACGTATACGCAATGTACAAAAATCACGTGTACGCAACGTTCCACAAATTGATACCAAAAACCCTACAAAAATATCGAATATATCGAAAAAATATTAATTTGGCTGAAATGTAAAAATCTCGTATACGCAACGTAAAAAAATTACGTATACGCAATGTACAAAAATCACGTATACTCAACGTTCAACAAATTGGTACCAAAAGCCCTACAAAAATATCGAAAATATCGAAAAAATATTCATTTGAATGCAATGTAAAAATCTCGTATCTCGCATCTCGC
>VNJQ01008110.1:0-46563 GCA_008042515.1 Drosophila truncata
CCTTGCCTTAAATGTATGGAAACCTTTTCTTAATTCTAAAAAATGTTCCTAGTTTTAGGTCGATTATTCTCAAATATGTATAGAAAGTATTTTTATGAATGCAGTTAAATACTTTTCACTATCAATGTGTCTCCACCACTACTTCCTATGGCTTGAGGCCCTTTTTATACCCTTGCAGGGTATTATAGTTTCAGTCAGAAGTTTGCAACGCAGTGAAGGAGACATCTATTTCTATTATTTTCCTGATTGTTCCTATGGCAGGTATAGAAACCGAAATCCTGGAATAATGATTAATAGGCAAATATCTAAATTGGTAAAAATATATTGAAAACTGACAAAGTTATCTTTTTTTTTGAAAAATTTACCGATCGTTCATATGGCAGCTATATGATATAGTCGGCCGATCCGGTCCGTTCCGACATATGCACGAGTGAGAGTATATAGAAAACTAACTGCAAAGTTTCATTTAGATAGCTTTAAAAGTGAGGGACTAGTTTTCGTAGAAACGGACAGACAGACGGACAGACGGACATGGCTAGCTCGACTTTGCTGTTGATGCTGATCAAGAATATATACTTTATAGGGTCGGAGATGTCTCCTTCACAGCGTTGCAAACTTCTGACTGAAATTATAATACCCTGCAAGGGTATAAATATGCAAAACCAATACTTATTTATCAATCTCAAAAAATATACAGTATCAATATAGATAAACTAATAATAATAATCTAAAACTTTTAATATCGAAAAAACAATATTCTACTTACAAATATCGATATTAAAACAAAATTGTTGATAACCTACTAGAAAAATGTATCAAAAACACACAAAAATGAATAAGGTAACACAATCAAGTATGCCATGACTTTCTATTTGGCTATTGAGACTATTCAGACCTTTTAATGTTTTCATTCGCCTTCTGCATGTTGAGCAGGGCAGACCTCTTTCTTAATTTTATTATTTTTTTTTTTGTTTTTAAAATTTTAGCTTGCGCGTTTATTTGTGTATTATTTTTTTAATCTGTTTGAAACATGCGAATGTTCTTATTTCTTTATTTCTAAATATCAAATAAATGTTTTACAGATTGTGTCAGATCAAATAATCTCGGCAGGCGCTAACCAGTGACCAATATTATTTTTTTTTTCGTTTTTATATTTAATTTATTTGGTGGCTGTTGAACACGTTGGTTTAATCATACCTTTATAACTTTAAGATGTGTATTGGGTTTCATTCTGCTTTTCTTTTCATTTACCCAATTTTTTGTGCTTTCTGTCGTATAGTTCGAACTTCTTATACAGTTTTGTTCTCTAGAGCCTTCGGAGTCTTTGGCGTTACTGGCTTTATTTACGTAATTTACTGACATTACTGACTTTACTTTATATCCTACAAAATGTAAAAATTATTTTGTTTGTTTAATTATTTTAAAAATGTAAAATAAAAAAATATATTTATATATAAATAAAAAATACATTTATTTTGAGCTCTAAATATTTATTATGCTTCTAAGGTTTCTACATTTCCAGTTATTCTATGGAGCGCTTTGGGGCTTTTTTAATTTATATTCTTATTATGCCGGGTACTTCCACACAAAATTAAAAAAAAAAATGAGAAAACATTACTTGGCAACACTGTTGATAATTAATTCAAATTTCTCATTTTAAAAGTGTTTGTTGTACAATTGTTTGTTGACAAACAATTTCATGTTTCACAGTACAGTTTTGCAGTCACTGCTCCACGATGGAATTAATGTGGCAGTACTTTACGCAGAATTCCAAGTGTGACCGCAACCGAGCGGAGATTAAAAACGGCAAAATTTGATCGCAACGATGACGATATCGAAAGTGTTGGTTGCGCTCGCAAAAAACGGCGATCCACGATCACTCACAACACTTGGCATCAAAAAAAGCGGGAGGATTTGGACAAAGTTAATGCGAATTAAAAATTGCCAGCGATCATGGAGACGCCGCTGGGTAGTGGGTGCTCCTCACGTCCCGATCGCACGGCCACCCCACGTACCTCGGAGCGGAAGCGTCGACTCTTCGCTCCCGTAACCCGAATACTCAAGACCAATGACGAGGAAGATGAGGACGTAGACATTCTGGGCGTTTCGCCCTTGAAGCCCCATGCGGCGGACAACAAACCAAACGGGGGTGACCTCTTCACTGAGCACGTCACCTCTGTCAGGAGGAGAGTTGTACGCGGCAGCCCAAATAGCAGTCCCGAAACCAACAAGGAGAACAAGACGGGGCGCAGCAAAGGGGTTGCCGTGGCGGCGTCTACAAGCACAGCCTCCGAGGAGCAGCTCCCGCACTTGTTCACTACCACCATGCGGCTAAATAGCAACAGCAGCAGCCAAGCCAGCAGCCCCCGCACGCCCAGGCAAGGACGTCGGCGGCAGCCGATTTCTCCTAAATCTTCGCCAGGCTCTGAAACGCGATCACCAGCAGTACACCGTGATCGGGTGAAGCCAAAGCCCAGGGTGGAGGTCAACGCGAGCAGCATCAGACGCAGTCCACGCACTGCCAAAGCGCAGGAGACTATCGAGCCAAGTCAAACGACAAGGAGAAAGCAAAGCAGCATCAGTCCCAGAAGCCATAAAAAAAGCACAAATCCAGAACCAGTTTCCAAAACCACAGAACTTGGCCTGGAAAGCAGTAAGAATAGTCAAAAGTCCCTAGTGCCCAGCCGTAAACCCACTGCACAGAGTGCAATAGAATCTGTGCCTCAAAAGCAACCAACTCCTAGCCAGGAAATAAAAAATAATCCAAAGTCCCCTCAAATATCCATCAATTCGGAGGATGAAGTAGATGAAATCGATCGTAGGGCTGCTCCTCGTCAACCCCAAAAGCGCCAGCACCCGGTCACGGCTGCCTCCTCGACAGATTCAGACTCTGGATCGCCGCAGACCAAGCTGCGCAGGATGAATTTGGAAAGCAGCATACCCACCATGGCCTTCTATTCACACAGTGCAACTGGAGCGGTGCGAGCGAGGGGAGCACAAGGCAACGCGGCCAGGACCTCGCAACCAAGCAGAGGAACTTCCCCGCAGAAGCGTCGGTCGCGGGTGGGAATCAACAACGGAGTTAGTCACAAGATTCGAAAGCGACGTGGAATAACCCAACACCTAAAACCAACCGACTTAAATCACATCCTAAGCTGTCTGAACAACGAGAGGCTGAAGAACTTGATCACCACCAAGCGCGAGGAACGCGCCAAGGTAGAGGAGGTGCACGAGATTCTGCGCACGGCCCGGGATCCCATCAAAATGGCAAAACCACTAAGCCTGCTGGATGATGCCAACAACAACAACAACGTCCCAGGGGCAACCATGTGGCAGGACACGGGTAGAGACTTTAGCGACCTGAGTGAAGACGATGAGAAGACGGATATCATAGATCCCGTAATGGAACTGGAGCCCATCATACCCCTGATACGGCACGAGGCAACGGTCCACACTTCACCGCCTGCCGAGACTGTGGATCTCAGCAAGCGAAAGTTCTTCAAGTCAGGGCGTAGGAGCAGCACCTGCATGGAGGTTCGAATCACTGACAACATCAAGGCCAGCGTCAGCCAGGGAAAGATTGCTCTGGTACAAACGCCTCGCCGGAAGCCACGTAGAGTTCGCGTCAAGTCGGCGACAATATTCTCCGCGGAGCAGGCCACCGTGGATGCGATCCTAAAAAACCTGGATGACACTGTGTTGGATGAGATCGTTGAGTCTGAGCCTAAGGTGGAAATCACGCCCATGGAGACCGAATCCTTGCCGGAAATTATCGAATATGCTTCTGAGCCAATGGAGAAGACTGACGTTGATCCCTTTGCCGAGTTCCGACAACGATTGCCATATCAAACGGACAATCCGGAGCTCATAGAGCAACAGCAAATCCTGCTGGAGTTTCTCATCAGCAACAACATTTGCACTGAGCAGAACTTTGAGATCTTTATTGCGGATCCGGACAACCACAAGGAGGAGGCCAATCGGATTGTTGACGACCTATACATGGTGGTGAACAGCGAGGAGGCGGTGCAGGTGGCTCAGGAGGAAGCCGTTACCCAACCAGTAGAGGAGGATACTCCTCCCTCCCTTCCCCCTGCCCCAGAAGAAGCCCAGCCAAAACTATTTCCAATATTCACCCAGCGCTTGCAACCTGTTGTCCAAAAATCGTCGCGTCGTCGACCGAGCACCTCGATGAGACTACTATCTGAGGCAGCGGGAGGATCCAATCAGTACCAGATCGATGCCGGCCAGAAGGCCTTTGGCGCGCGACAGTGCCAGCAGTGCGGACTTGTGTACACTGTCCACGAACCCGAGGAGGAGCAGCTCCATCGCGAGTACCACAACTCGATGCATGTGTTGCGCTTCAAGGGCTGGATCGACGAAGATATTGTAGCAACATATCCGGAATGGGGCTGCGATGGCCGCATCGTGAGGCTTAACGAACGGGCGCCGGCCGCACGACTGGAGCGACTTAAGGATCTCATCGGTGTGGTGGACAAGGAGCTAGGCTACTCTTCGTATATTGTGCCAAAGGTATTCGTGGCCTTTATGGCGGTGCGGAAGCAACAAATTGTGGGTTTCTGCCTGGTGCAGCCCCTGTCGCAGGCTCATCGGTTCATCCAGGTCGATGGCACGGACTACTTCAGCGAGGAGACCTACAAGGCCAGGTTAGGAACTACTTTATTTTTTGTTTTAATCATTTTAATGCCATATCTTTCCCTTTGCAGTTGTGGTGTATCCCGAATCTGGGTTTCACCTCTTCACCGTCGTGGCGGAATCGCAAGCAAGCTGATACGGGCTGTCCAGTGCCACACGATACTTGGCCAGGAGATTGCCATGGAGTCCATCGCTTTTAGCACGCCCACCGACGACGGGCGAGCTCTGGCGCGACGGCTAACCGGGCTAGATAACTTCTTGACCTACGACCAGTGATCCAGTCCCGCTTGGCCATTCCATGGGAGAGCGGGAAGACGGCTATTGAATAGCTGGATAGTTCGGATTTAGGATTGTTTCGGAACCTTTACTAACTAGTTGATAGGCAAATCGCGTTTATTATGTTACAAGCGGCGAGTGTGCGCGCCATTTCATTTGTTGTTTAAGGGTGCAGCAAAATGTCCCCGTGATTATGCAATAAACTTTGGATTAATAAATAAAAAAAAATAATTCTAAATATGTAATATGATATTATTTAAGTGAAATAAGGATTAAATATTTATTTGAAAGAGGTGTAGTTTGAAGAAAAAAATAATTTAATAATAAATTCAATTATTCAACCCAGAAAGGGTTTTATTTATTACACAATGTAGGATATATCCAAATGGATCCTATATTCAAGCTGTTCCAACATAACAGGTTTTTATGTATGAGAATTTAGGGGTGCCTTTTGTAGTAACTTCTTGTACAGTTACAGCTTGTAACTTCTAGTAAACCTTTATTTGCGTAAACGAAGAACTTATTTAATCCAAGTTCAGAGTTTTTGTAAATAATTTTAGATTTATATATTCAATTATAATTAATAGTTTTAAATCCACTACTAGTTTCCCCATAAATATGCAACAAACAAGATCTCACACGTGCACCTGCGATCGATAACAATCAATCGAAGTGCTTGCAACCCTGAGCCAAACCAACCACTGTCATCGCTAACTTCTGAGCCAGGCTTTTGGGCGTTGTTTTCGTTGCTGCAAAGTGGATGAAATCAAGAACTTTGAAGAATTTAAACAGTTTAGACATCTGAATGGGAGTTGTGCCAAACCTGGAGATCACCAATAGCGCGCAGATGGTAAGTCCAGAAGGAATAATCGAGGAGTGAAGTCGGAAATTCCAAGCGCTACTTGCCACGCCCAATGTGTGTTTAATTGGAATTGCTGACAATTGGTTTCTAGGGTGCGTTGCATGTAGCAGCGTGGTGGTTGAACTTAAGCAGCGCTTCTCCCTGCTTCATTCTTAACTCCAAGCGTTTGTTCGTTGCAGACAATTGAGCGTTGTGCAGCAGGCAGCCTTCAAGTACCACACCCATAAAAGACTATGTCCACAATCGAAGAGGAACGCAAGGCGTACGAAAAGAATCCCTACTTCACCGGTCACATCTACGGCAACTTCTCGCCGTTTTATGTGACTATTGCCATCTGCACGGTTGTTCTTGGCTCGATCATCATATTAAACATCATCTTGGGCTGCTGCTCCAAGCACCGCAAGTACTGGCAGGACAGGCATACGGGCAATCGTTGGCTGGTTTCCATCTGGTCGGCCACTCCGCACAAACAACCTCCATTGGACTTTACTGAACTGAAGGACGCCTCCTACTTCCAGCGCCTCCACGTGAGTCATCATAATTTGAGCGAAGGCTGTATAAAACTGTGCTAACTTGCATCTTTCCAGCCCACCACTCACCAGCAAGTGTTCCCCGACGACGTCGTGATTGGCGTTGACGACTTGGAGCCCGTGCATCAGTCTCAGTCGCATCAGCAGCAGCGTCCACCGCGCCCCGAGGGCCGCACCTTGCATCAGCAACGCCAGCGCGAAGAGTACGTGGAGTTGCAGAAGCGTGAGAGCGACATCTAAGCGAAGAGGAAAATGGCTCTATACTTTCTCTATCCCGCCGTGGCCGCCTTGGCTCTGTTCATCGTTGGCGTGATCATTGTCATGCTGCGCTACGGTCCTCGTTTGTGCGGCCTGCGCCACCATGCGCTGCCGGACAACGACGACCTGCGGGAGAAGACGTACGAGCACGAGATTAGCTATGCATAATCTCCAATCTACACTCTCCGGCTTATACATGCCTTCTTTTTATATATGAATCTTACCCACTAACCCTTAAGTGTCACGTAAGCTCCCCAACTAACCCATCTGCACCCAAGGATAATTATTTTGCATGTAGTACAAACAGTCTCTTATTCATTTCCCATTTCCCATCCACCACAAGCAGACAATGTGCCTTAATCTCTCGTGAAAAATTATGCCGTCCAAGTGTCTTTTTTAGTGCCGTAAGATCGAAATAATTAAAAATAATTGTACCCCTTTTGGGTAGTCGACAGATGCTGCATTTAATGTAACAAATTCAATGTTCTATATACATATCTCTACAACTTATCAGTATGTCTTGCATCTGCTTATATCAATGCAAACTCTATACATTTGTATTTGTCCGCTTTTTGCTCCCCAATAATGTGTACTGAAATATCACTTTGAATAAAGCTCGAGTTTACATTCCCGAAAAAATATAAATGTTTATTTAATGGGCTTCAAAATATTTTATAATACAAGATTCGTTAAATAATTTTCAAGTTCTTAAGTTTTCTGGACTTTTGGCTTTATAATATTGTATAATACATAGTTCGTTAAATAATTTTCAAGTTCTTAAATTTTCTGGACAATAAATTTTACAGCGCCAAAAATAACAATGTACAATTCAATAATCAATTCTTAATATCAAAGGTTAATCAATTCAATGCATTCGGAACAGGGACTAATGTTTAATATTTACGATACTAAATCTAAGTTCGTTTCGTCGCCTTCTTGGGCATCTTGCGAACATGACGCGCCGTCTGCTTGGCGGGAGCGGCCAGTTCATAGCGAAAGATGATGCACCGGCGGTCCAGGAAGCCCCTCAACTCCTTGGGATCGTAGCGATGACCCATCTGCTTTAGATACAAATAGATCGCCTGGAGATCGATGGGCTCGTACATGAGCACGCTCTCATGCAGGCGGGGATTAGCGCAGAGCATATTGTGCCAGGCTATGTGCAGCGGCACCAGGGGCTGTGGCGTCTTCTTGGAAACGTTCGTCTGCAAAATATAAAACTCAAACTCGTCGCACAGGCTTGGCGGCAGAGATTGAGAGAAGCGCAAGAGCTCATCCCCCCAGGCATCGTTAAATTGGAAATTCTTTCCCGGTTCAGTTGGCGTCAGGCAGTCTTCAGTGGGATTGGACTTGACGAGCTGGGAACGTGGTTTAGCAGACATTACGGGAGTGGATTTGGAGCGAACAATGGGCTCTGGTCGAGGAGGCAAAGCCTGCATAATGGGATGAGTTTGATTGTAGATAAATTCTAGCATTTTTACGGCCTGCTTTCGTTTTAGCGGCTTGATTCCATAGTTATAGAGCAGCTGGAGAATCTCCGATTCCGGAAGGCTAGCAAAGTCTGGCTTGGGTTTGTGGCACACATTTATGGTGTATACATTTCCGGCCACTTCCAGTTGATCCGGCACATCCTTGGGAACGCTGAACTCGGCTGGTTCTACTGCTGGCATTTTAATCTCAGCATTCAGCAAACGATCGAGGCCACTGGGCATGGCGTCCGTTTCTGAACCAACCACGTCGGAATCTTTTTTGCTTTGAAAAACTAACTGATCAAATTCATCGAAATCGTTGTCGGAATTGAGCTGCTCCGGCTCTGGGATGATCGCCAGCAGATCATCAAACTTGTGGCTGCTCTTGCGAACCAATGGTTTAACTGGTGCATCCAAAAACGAAGCTTCTGCCCAATTGATATCGCTACTAGAAGGCGAGTCATGCCTGCTGACGGGACTCTGCAGCTGGGAGAAGCTAAATGGCTGAGAAGGAGCTGCATCCAAGATGCCAAATTCAGCTCGTTCCTTGCTGAGGGCACTCTTGTTGGGCGAACGTGAATTTCCAGCCACTAGGAATGCATCTAGATCCTCCTCGGTCTGGAAATGGGGCACAGCACGCTTTTTACCCACCGGAGATGATAAACTGCTGTTGTCGGAGCTCTCATCCCCGAAATTGGCGGCTGCCTTAGTCGACTTGTTGGCCTTCCAAATGGAGTAATTGATTTCCTCATCAGACAGCAGAATGACATCGTTGTCATCATCGCTGTTTTGCGTCAAATCCACACTTACATCCGAGTGTCGGAAGGGGGAAGGAATTGGTAATGGCTCTCTCTTCTCAGCGGAGTTATTGATCTTCCAGTTGAGCGGACTTTTAAAGCTGTTATCGGTTGACAAGCTGACACTCCTTCGCAATGAGTTCCTGGAGAAGTTTAGCTCACTAAAGCTAGAATTCCCTTTCGTGTGACTTGGAGGTGTTACTATATCTACTTGGAATGATATGTTGGAAGTCTGCGAGTCTCTGTTTTTGCGAAAGGAAAACTCATCCATATTCTCCTCTTCTTTTTCTGTTGTAACTTCGTTTTGTACGGCATATTTACGGAACAGCTCTTCGGAGATGGGACAGCTTTCTGTCTGGGAACAAGAGTCCAATGCGGAAGTTATATTGAAATTATCTATATCGGAGTCAGATTCAAATACAGCACTCATTTGGAATATTTTAGGAGATAATCTTGATGTATTCGGCGCCACCAGTGTTTGGGAATCATTGTTTATGTCAGCTTTCTTTTCTTCATCACTGGAACTCGAGAAGACTTCGTAGGTGAGTATCTGAGTGGGTTCTTCACTGCTGCTTATTATTTCCACTTCTTTAACCGGACTCTTATTCTTGTAGACCTTTAGGGAGAAATCTCTCAGCTCCTCCGGTTCGTTTGAAATATATATCGTGGGGATATCCATCTCCTCGTCGGAATCACCAAAGAGATCGGGTGAAGTGCAACGTGTCAGCTGAGTGGGAACGCTTAAGATAGTTACCGCAGGGGGCTGTTCATTTTCCTTGTCGTCCTTGGCCATTTTCGGTCGTTTATCGGGCGGTTCTTTTGATGGACTGCTTTTAGTGGAGGATGCATCCTCCTCAACCAACTTTGAGTCATCTTCGATCATATTCTCAGCCACTAGCTTTTCCAGCTCATCCAGTTCGTTTGCCACTTGCTGATCCATTTCCTGTGGATCTCCAAAATGCTTTTCCAACTCCGTGTACACAAGGTCAAGTTGCTTTTTTAGTTGACGGCTTTTTGATGTCTCACGTTCCGGGGATAAATCCCTTCCCTGAATAGCAGTCCAATTTTTGAGCAGATGGTCGGCTGGAGTCTGGCTAACTTCTATTAAGTTGGTCACATAGTACAGACTCAGATCTTCTAAGGCACCCTCGCTGGGTTCGTGAAGGATTTGAGATTTCTTTGAGGCTCTTAATGGCTGCAGGTTGGAGCTAATTAGATCGAAAGGTGTCACTAAGCGGTCTTTCTCCTGCAGCTCCTTCGTGCGCACTTGCTGAGCCATCAGTGTGGACACTTTCTCCTCCAACTTCTTCTCTTGGACTTCGGGGTTTCGTAAGGTTAAAGCGGTGAATTTATTGGCCCATTTGCCGCGTCTACTGCCTTTTCCAGCGACCACAGGCAAGATTGCCAAGGATTTGTAATCTGTAAAGGGATTGATAAAGGCATTCTAATTAGAAATATAAAGTTTAGAAACTTTGTCTGGATCTTACACACCTTCTTTGGCCGCTGTGCGAAAGCCGTACTTCTGCAACTTGCGCCTAACGTTCTCCGTGGACTCCACAGCATCGTCTATTAGGTCCACCACGGCCTCCTCCTCGTTGTCGTCGTTCATGCGCAGGCAACCCCGTTTCTCAGCCTCCGACTTGGAAAGCGCCAGCGCCATCTCAATGTCGTCGGGACTAAAGTTGTCCGCCAGGCAGTGCTGGGCAGTGACCTCGGCGAAGATCTGTTCATTCCGCAGGAAATTGCTGATGCTGGGCTGTTGTTTACTCCTTCCGCGTCCCCGGCGAGTAGTACCTGTGGATGAGCTGCTGCTTCCCTTGAGTTTGGGCGCCTTTTTAGGCTTCGGACCCGGCTTTTCGAACACATTGCTGGCTCGTATGGGTTTTATTTTGGGTGAAGGAGGTTCCGTATCCACTGGAGCTGTTGGTACAACTGGGGGATTCTTTGCAGTGTCTTCTGGAGGGCTAAAAAAGTCTGTCAGTGATAATGGGACAGTGCTGCGCGTCGATTTTTAAAAGAAAGAAAACAATGTTTTTGGTTAATAAGCTACATTTTTTATTCTTCAACAAATAATTAGGTTAAAAAAAGAATTACCGAAGCTTGTTGGACGCCTGCTGCAGGTTCTTGAAGTTCGCCCGCCGCGTCTGGCGATCCATTATTTAATCCTCTGCTCCTCACTCTCCTCGATGGCCTCCTTGATGAAACGCGCTGTGCGCGGAGCGGGAAACTCGAAGAGTCCCTTCCGATCCCGCTCCTGCTCTGTTTGCGCCAACGCCGCGGACAGCTTCTCGTTGGAAATTCGCTGAATGGGCGTTAGGCTGGAGGGAAAATCATATAAAAACGTGTTTACTTGGATGTTTCCCTTCGGAATGTTTACCTCCAAATCCCGAAGAGCAGAGTTCCAGCGGCCAGCAGGGCGTAGGCGAAGCGATTGCGGTACGTGTATGATGGTGTGCCGAGGGTGCGTCTGGGCTTGCGCTTGGTAGTATCAATGGGATCCATTACTGCCAGTGCTGTTTATTATATAATTAAAAGCATTTTACAAGCGCCGGCTACAAATTATGAAAACATTCCACCATTCCTAGTGTGACCAGGTCAGCGGTGCGCGGGAATAGGGCTGCCATATCTCGTCTGCCCAGGGTACCCACCGCTTGCCAATAAACAGCTGACCAGCCGATAGCAAATTTTTTATTTTTATGGCGAATTTCTTTGTTAAATTAAGATAAATGTTAATATAACAAGAAACTATAATGGAAACAGTGGAGGCAGCAAGGCCGACAGATGTGGAGAGTCCAACAAAGGAGGAAAACTTGAATTCAGACCGGGAAACCCACAATTCAGAGGAGAAATCGAGTGAATACGTGGAACAGAAGGCGGATTTAATGGAGCAGCAGCTGGAAGAAAGCGATGCGAAGTCCGGGACTCCTGCAAGCAAGTCGGAAATCAAGAATGAGGCCAAAATGGAAGAGGATCTAAAGACAGCCGTCCTAGAGCAAGTGCCAGTCGAAGAAGGAGCTGCGGAACTCACCCTGCGATTCAAGGATCTGCAGGCACAGGAAAAGGAGGCGGAACTCGATGTTGATCAATCAAAACCCAGGCAGAACGACATTCTCTCCCATGTCCACTGTCTTGCCCAACTGGAAGAGCAGCGTCGCAGCTACGAACTGCAGTTGGAGCAACTTCGCACATCCAATTGCCAAAAGGATAACATGATAACCCTCATCCAGCGGGAGAACGCCATTCTGGACAAGGAGAAGCAGGCGTGCCGCAAGGAAATGGACATGGCCAACAAGGAGAAAGAAGCCACCGTCATAAAGTTTGCCATGAAGGAGAAACTCCTTATTGATGCCAAGAAGGAAAAGGAGGCTGTGGAGAAGCAGCTGGCTGAGGCCAAAAAGGAGGTGAAGAACGTGACCACCAGATTCCAGGCCGTAAACGAGGAGAAGTCCCGAATGACCTACGTAATTGATGAGAAGGTAAGCTTGATCTCGGCTTTAATTATGATTTTAAATGATCATTTGCCCCTTTTTTAGTGCAATGAAGTCAGAAAGTATCAGCGGGAGTGCGAAAAGTACAAAACCGAAATGGGTCACTTGGAGTCCAAGCTGAAGTATCATATCAACAAGCTAGGCTACGAGACAGAGGCCAAGGCGGTAGGTTTACATTACAATAAGAGTTTCTCCCTATTCTCTAAAATTTATTATTTTTCAGGTCCTTGAACGTAAGCTGGAGGAGGAAAGAAATGCTCCCAATAAGCTGGAGGAGAAGGCAAATGGTGAGTTCGATTTATACTAAATGCAGTTTAAATCTCTAAAGAAATCCTTACCTTTAACAGAGAAACTCAAAATGGAATTTGAAGCCAATACAATACTCCTGAAACATGAAATCACTAGCAAGACTGAGGCTCTCGAAAAAGTCACCAAGGACCAGCAAAAACTTAGCGAAGCCAACAGGGAACTCCAGCAGCAGCTTCAGGAGATCACAACATCGCATAGCCAACTTACTGAGGAACTGAATCGGTTGAGGGAGCAGCACAACTCTGTGGAAGCTTCCTACAGCGATGAGCTCCTAAATTCTGCCAAACTGAGAGGGCAGCTCGAGGAGCTTCAGCTTTTGCGCACGCAGAATACCATGTAATATTTAATAACACAAGATTTCTTTGCTTTAAAAATTGTAAAGTTATTAATATTCCTTAATTACCCTTTTCAGCAACGAGGAAAAGCTGGCGGAGGGGCAAACGCGAGTTCAACAATTGGAAGCCTTGGTCCAAGACAATGAATCCGATTTGGAACAGCTGAAAGTCAAGAATCAGGAGCTGCTTAGCATTAACAAGGAGATGAGTGAAGTTATTGTGCGGCTGCAGAATGACATTGGTCTGGCGGAAGCCAAGGTAAATAAAACAACAAAAAAATATAAAACAAAAAATTAAAAAAAAAATGTACATGCCCCGGGTGAGGCTCGAACTCACGACCTTAAGATTATGAGACTTACGCGCTGCCAACTGCGCCACCGAGGCCTTGGATATCCGTAGGGCAATCTTATAAACATAAAATATACTTGAATTTCCTTTTATTTTGCAGGCTCTCGGTTTGGAAGCGGAAAATAAGTTGCTGAAGCAGGAAAAGCTCAGCTACGACTCCAAATACAATCAACTGGAGCAGCAGCTGAGATCGGAGGCGACGGAGAAGAACGAGGAGCGTCTGCTGTTGGCCAAGCACTTGTCCGAGAAAACTAAGCTCTATGAGCTGACCAAACAGAAGCTGGAGAATGTCCAGGGAGACTACGAGGCCACACAGCACAAGCATGCCACCTTGGTGAAGGAGCTGCAGCGGGAGCTGAACAAGTACAAGAGGGGAATTCCGGAACCCAAGTCCATGCCCATTAGCTACTGCAGTAATTGCCAGCAAGCGATAAATGGTGGCTACCCCACCGAGAATCCTCAACACCAGCGCAGCCATAGTCGTTCCAGTAGCCACGGCAGCCTACACAGCAGCAGCCGGCGGGCCAGCGAGTCTTCCGAATCCGAAACCGTAGCCAGTAGCGCCACCACAGTACAACAACCTCCGCCTGCTCCCCAGCAGGATTTGCAGGCAGTTCCGTCCAAGAAAGTGCTCGTTGAGCGGATACTGCGACTCCAGCAGGCCACCGCTCGCCAGACGGAGCGCATAGAGTTCCTGGAGAACCACACGGCTGCCCTGGTGGCCGAAGTGCAAAAGAAATCCAAGGTGGTGCAGCACTACATGCTCAGGGACCAGACCGCAGGCGCTCTGACGTCCTCCCGCAGCGATCAGAACAAGAGCGAGCTGGTCAAGTACGGAAACGGCATCATGGCGGCCATCTACGGAGGATCCTCGAAGGCGGGCGGTGAAAACAAGGCCATGTCTCTCGAACTCTCGCTGGAGATTAACAAGAAGCTGCAGACAGTGCTGGAGGACACGCTGCTAAAGAATATCACGCTCAAGGAGAACCTGGACGTACTCGGCCTCGAGGTGGACAACCTGACGCGGAAGTTGCGCACCATGGAGGCCTGCAGCAGCAGCAGCAAGTGATGCCAGTATTCCCCATCCATCGTATTCCATTCCAGAGTCTAACCCGTGTACATATAGTTTTCGTATACCTTTTGTGTTTAAGTTTATGTGTAAATTAAATGTATTTAATATTTTAACAACGCCTCAGTCCTATAACAATCCCTCGTACAGCTTGGCGCTGACGGGTTTCGGCTGCCCCAGGCCCAACTCGAAGCTCACAGAGGGTTTCTCGCCTTCCTGCGCCAATCTGGCCAGTTTGTTGTGGGTAGGCTTAAAGTGAACCTTCATCTGGGGATTGCGCTCGCCAGTCTCCTCAGTCACGTACTCGCGCAGCAGCGGTGGCAGGTCGATTTTGGTGGGCAACACCACCGGCTCCAGCTTCTTGTTGTTGTTCAGATACTTTGCCTCCTGGTCTTGCGGCAACAGTTCGTAGTCCGCCTTGTAACTGGTGCTGTAGATCTCCACGGGCTTTGGCTGCTTCACGCCCCGCCAGGTCTTCTCCACGGTAACCCGTACCTTCCTAATCTCGCCCGGCTGCTCGTCCACGGCCTGCACCTTCAGGATCCGCATGTAGCACGGCTCCGGATAGCGCTGGAACATGTTACGTATGAGCATGCGGCCCACTCCCCAGTTCGGCAGCTCCGACACCAGTTCCCAAAGAGTGTTGCCGCGGAAATCCGTGGTTCGGCCAATGTACTTAATAACTTTCTGTGCCATTTTCGCCGGTTACTTAACGTGTTTTAATTTAATTTTATGGAAAATTGCAAAAAAACAAAAATAGTACAGCGGCAAGAACACCGATGTTATCGATAGCCACGATATCATCAACTCGTCAACTGGTAATATTTTAATCGGTCTTGAACAGCTGATAATGGGAGCTACCATATTTTGTAAGGAATTTTGAAGTTTTCTGTTATTTTCCGTTATTTTTTTATGCAAGTACTTTTTTACGCTTCAATTGATTTTCTCTATTTTTATATCTCTTGTAATCACTTTGTCTCAAGCTGAGATAGCTTGACCTCTCTCTCTCTCTCTCCCTTTCTATCTCTCTTTGTCTATCTCTCGATCCACTTCTCTACTCTTCTCTGCACTTGTCGTGTGACAGTGATAGTGGATAGTGATAGCCTAATGGAAGTCCTAGGAAAAGAGCGAATCTTGAATCTATGCAAGTCACAGCCACGTAAGTCTGACTTGAATCTTCTCCATTTATTAACATAAATAAAGTATAAACTATTTGTAGTCTTATATATTCGAGTACCAATGACCCGTAACTCTTACTGATAGGGAGTCCTGACATGTTCGGCTAGATCCTCACCCCCGGCCGTGTGACCCACTCCCAGGCCACTGGAATCTACATGCTCGTCGTAGGCCTCCTCCTCGTGTCCTGGGTTGGAACTCTCGTGCAGTCCAATGAGGACATGTTGTGATGCCTTAGAGGCATTCTGAGCAGCAGCTGCTGCCTTGGTGGCCGCGTAATCCACTCTCGCCTGGTGCAACTGCTCCTCTACTTGCTCCAGCCGTTTCTTAGATTGGCCCACCATCGTGGATTGTGAAACTAACTGGTTGTTCACCTCCGTGGCCGTTTGCTCCGCCTGTTCGGCCACGGACTTGGCATTGTTAACGGCATCCGTGAGCACAGAAAGGTGGTGATGAGCTGTTTGGGACGTTTGTTGGGCCAACTTGGCAGAGATCTTGGCCGCCTTTAGCTGCTCCACTTCCCGGGATAGGGAGCGCTGTGCCTCTGCTGCCTGCTGCTCTAGTTCCTGTAGAACCACTTGTTTTCCGACCAGCGCCGCCTGGGCTGCAGCCTGGGCCAACGTATTCTGTTGGTTAGTCGCGGCACTGTGGACCTGATCTGCCGATCCCTGGGCAATCGATCGAAGACTGCTTATGCTATATCCACCGGATGATACCTTGTAGGACCCCAAGCCACTTCCTGCGCCTCCCGATGTGCTGTAGTAGCTTTTTGAACTGTGTTGGGGCTTTTCCGGCTCCGGAGGCTCCACAGCGGGATAATGGGGCTCGAAGAATCCATTTTGGTGTAGTGGTGGCGGCTGCTGGGGTCTATAATGGTAGCCATTCCTCTTGTTCATGCGTCCCATGATCTGGGCCAAGAGAAGCACTGAAAGGATTCGGTGAATTATTGAATACATTTTTAGAAAACACTTTTAACTTTATAATCCATTTCGATTAATAGTTTCTTTTATCACATTCAGTAATCACACTTAAATAACTTCCGGAGAGTTTACGGATAAATCCACTTTTTATTTGCTCCTTTTTCCGGCTTACCCATCACCAGCTGACCCAGGAGAGAGCGTAATCCCTTGTCGTACATCTCGCTGGCGCTGCTGGAACTGCATTGAGCCTCTGCATCGATGGCGGTGGCCAATTTATAAGTCTCTCAAAGCCGCCAGCCGAGCAGAAAGTTTTCCAAGTTGCGGAAAGTCGGTTGCGGTTTTTAAATTTAACTGACGATGGGCATGTTATGATTTTCATATATTTTGGGCTATTTAAATGGCTCTGCCCACGTCGTGGAGTGGGGTCCACACCAGACTCGAGGCACCTTTGCGGTCATCGCATCCATTGCATAGAGGAAGCCCGGCGACCGCCTTTGGGTCCAAGATATTCGGTGGCGTCTTTTAATGCTTCGTTGGCACGCTTGCTTTTTTTCCCCTCTAACAAACGGACATAATGTAAAGTGGTCGGCCTCTTCAGGTTATTTAATGTTTAAAATTTAATTTACATTTTATGTGCTGCACTAGTTTGTAATTGAACTTAAAGTGGCGCCTTTGACGGGCTCAGAGCAGTGCAACGATGCAGGAAAGCTTTAATTTTAAGGGGATTATGCTTTCTGACAGATTAACTGGCAGACGCGATTTTGTAATTTACGAACAGGGGAAGTCTGGGTCTTTCAATTAAAATTTAAATATTATTTTAATTGGAATATTGTATAAGAAAATAATTTTTAGAGGTGGTAATTAAAAGAAGGTAATGTACTTATCTAAAAAGTAGTTTCAGTTTACTATGGGAGTATTTCGAAAGTCTAAGTAATTATAAAAAATAATGAAGATTTTTTTCTACAGTTGAATATAATTTAATGATAAATAAGTAATAAAAAGAATTTAATGATAAATTAATGAATATGCAAAAAAAAATCGGTAAAAGGTTTGAGCTTCTTTCCTTTTTTCCGCCTTGTCTTATGTCATTCTAGATTTATGTTTTCTTAGATCTATAAAAAGAAAATCCTTTCAAAATATTATTTTTTCATAAATTATTTTATTTAAATACATAATTATTAATTTACAAATATATAAATAAATTAATTATGACAACACTATTTTACAAATCAAAATCGGAACTCGAATGTACAAGATACATGCTACAATTGATATCAACAAAGGGAGACGACGGGACAAGAGCTTGTGCGTCTCCGTCGCCAATTAAAGTAAGTAACAATCGTGGGTCGCTAATGAGTGGGCAACAACTGAGGTGAAGTGACGTGAGGGCGGCGCGTAATATATAAAAAGTGGATAACAAGGTAGGTAGCATAACGAGTAATCAAGAAAACATTCGTAATAAATAAAAGTGACGGCGCTGATAAATACGATGACGAATGCAATACAATCGAGGTGATTCGAGAGCTGCACAAGAGTGGGTGTAAGGGGTTTGAGCGATGGCTTCGGTCAGAAGTGGAAAACGAACTCATCGGAGTCGGCGCCGGCATCATCCGGTATTGCTTCAATGGTATCTGCCGCATGGTAGGCAGTCACCACTGGTTGCCTCTCCTGTTCCTCCTGCTGCTCCGTTAATCATTGATAGCTCTGCGTAATCTGCTGGATCCAGGGCAGGTAAGCTGATACCTTCACATAGACACCGGGCACATTAACCTGACCGCATCCAATGCCCCAGGACACCACACCCACAACATTCCAGACGCCGTTTCTCTCGCAGACCAAAGGACCGCCGCCATCACCCTTGCAGGCATCCTTGCCTTCCTCACCGCCAGCGCAAACGAAGCCGGGATTCAGCTTGTAGCTATATCCCAGACGAGTGTTCCTCAGCTGAGCCTCGCACTGGTGATGCGACAGGATGGGGACATCCACCTCCTTCAGGATATTCTGGTACTTTCCATGCTCGCCAAAGGCATCCTTGCCCCAGCCGGTGGTCCAGCAACGAGCGCCGGTGAAGTCGGAGTACTTATCAGGCAGACAGGCGGGACTGATGTGCGGGTTCTTGGTGAAGTCCACGGGCTGGTCCAGTTTCAGGATAGCCAGATCATTGTCCAAGGTGCCGGCATAGTACTCGGGATGGATGTGCACAGAGACCACATCGCGCTCAATGTAGGGGAAGAATTCAACGTCATGATTGACATCCCATTCACCCAGACGCACACGAAGATCAAAGCCATTTTGACTGAAAGGAGAAGAGATTTAGGTTAATCCTCTGACTGGAATCTCTTCAAGAAATTTTAAACTTACGACTTAATGCAATGAGCAGCCGAGATGATGTGCTGGGCATCGATGAGGGTGCCGCCGCAGGCGTAGATCGACTCCTTGGGATCCTTCTTCAGAATGGCCACATGCCAGGGATACTCGCCGAACTCACTGTCTCCATCAACGTAAACGGGGTTCTTGATGCGACCAGTGATGCCGGCAGCGTTCCTTACACCACAACGACCCAGCTGCTGCTGGGGAGGAGCCTGAGGACGGAGGGGACGACGGCAGCAGACTTCGTTGATGCGGCAGGTCTTCTCCACGGGACGGTTGCCATAGTAAGCGCGCTATAAATATCAAATTGAAGCAGAGAAATTAGCTAAATATTAAGAGGGAGAGATTGACTGGTAGATTCTCGAGTTTTGCCTTGATCAACACATGGTTACCTGCTCCTCTGGAGCTGCTCCCGCCCACACACCATCCTCTTCGACGCTTCGGCGCCTGCGATCCCTGGGAAAGGTGACACGATCACTGCCAGCTGCCTCGCCAGGAGCTGGAGTGGGAATATTGTAGAGGGGTCCCAGATTCAACTGCTTGCCACGTCGACTGGAGGTCGACAGTTCACCACTGCCACTCACATTGGCACTTCGCTCCACATGCTGCGAGTACTCCCCAAAACCACCAAAGTCAGGGCCAGGACCAGATCCGGGATAAATTGAGTTGAAGGAGCTCTCATAGGGCGACGACGATGACTCGTGGTGATGATGATATTGAGTCGGAACCGAGGGGCCACTGTGGTACTCAAAGATCGGAGTGCTTGGCACCATTTCCACACTGTAGTGGGGACCAGGAGCAGAGCCACCATAGTAGGGCGTATAAGAGTGATGATCGTGATGGTCATGGTGGCCATGGTGATCGTAGTCGTGATGCTCATAGCCACTGTAGTGATCGTGATGGTGGTAATGGGTGCTGTATTGCTCAGTGGGCTTCCGCTTAAAGAAATCTCCCACTTTCTGGATGAGATTCGCATTCGGGGTGACATGCAGATTAACCAGCGGCTTCACCACCTTCTCTCCATACTCGGTTTTGGCCACCTGCACGGACACCAGGGGATTCACATTCACCAGGCCGAGATTGAGGCCATTGGGACCCACAGAACCGAAATAGGGGTTCTGGGCGGGATAATGATCGCCCAGGACATTCGAGGGATAACCGCCATAGCCACCAGAGGGATAGGGCAGACCAAAGCTTACACCATAGGTGGGCAGCACTTTCCGCTGGATCAGTTCGATGGCCTGGAGGGCGGGCAAGGCCAATGGAGATCCTCCGAGCGGCGCCTGTCTCTATTTTTGTTTGTTGGAAATACAGAAGAACAGACGCTACAGGAGGAGTTGGATTTCCGGTTTCACGATGCAGGTAGCAGGTTGCAGGCGTGCGATCACAGAGGTCGTGCTTGGTTAGCTGTTTTAGTTCTGGGATTAGTGACTAATCTGATCCGATTTGCACTCTGGAGCCGGCTAGGGTTGTTTAGTTGAGCTTGGAGCGTTGAACGATGGGTGCAGTTATCAGATTGTTTGGTTGATTGATTGATTGGTTGATTGATTGATTGATTGGATGTGTGTGTGTGGGAGGGTGGAGCTTTGCAGCTTTGCTAGAACTCGATTAGTGGTCCGTGTGAACCATGTGTGATTTGGCATTAGTCGGGCTCTACCTATAACTAAGATTCTCTAGAGAGCAACTACTGAGAGACACTTACCCCTTGAGCATCGAGCGATAGATCGCTGGCATCGTCATCCTTCTGTTCACCATTAGCCTGGCGGCGAGAGCGCTTCTTGTCATCCTTGTCTGACTTCTCCTCGGCCTTCTTTCCATCAGCAGGGGCGGTGGCATTGCTGCTGGCAGCAACATCATCACTCAGAGCCTCAATTTCCTTGCCCAGGTTACGGGGATCGATGGCCAGAATAAGGTCATCCTTGCGGCCAATACGATCGGCGGCCGGGCACTGGGAGATGGGCACACATTGGCAGTCCACAATCTGCTGACGAGAGGTGTCATAGCCACCCTGGTATTGTCCTTGTCCCTGGTAGCCACCGGAGATGCCATTGTACTGGTTGGAGGCTCCACCCTGCAGTTCCTTCTTGTAGTAGTCTGGGTTCTGGCTGTGGTAGCTGGAGCTAGGCGATCCACTGAAGCCACCGGATCCACTGCTGCCGAAGCTGCCGAGGCCAGAGTTGGGCTTGTACAGATCACCAGAGTTGGGCTTGTACAAATCACCAGAGCTGGGCTTGTACAGATCAGAAGGTTTCTGGGACAGACCGAAGCCGTTCTGCGAGAGGAGGCCACCCTGAGAGGCGCCATTGAAGCCAGCATTGAAGGCATTCGACTGAGAGTAGCTGGAACCGGAAGAGCTCTGAACCGAAGGCGTGTAAGTGGCCGAGGACTGGGCCAAGGCACTAAAGTCCGTGTTGATGGTCTGACCAGCGCCGATGGGAATTGGCACACTGGGCACCTTGGCTCCCTCGCCACCTTCAACGTGATGGTAGTGATGATGCACATGCTGCTGGAGTCCTGCATCGAGGGGTGCTCCCACCACCACCTTGGTGCTGGAGGAAGTAGCCGACGAAGAGGAAGCGGAAGACTGCTGCGAGTAGAAGCCATTGGGAGCAGAGCTGGCACCCTGGATGCCACCCTCGGGATTCTCAAAGTTGTAAGGGGGAACTCCGTTGGAAGCACCAGTGAAAACGGGTCCGGCACCCACCGAAGGACCTCCGGTGTAGATCGGGCCTGGTGGCTTGCTATCGTAGATCAGGGCACCGGGTGGTGGCTTTGTATAAGTGATTCCATCAGAGCTGCCATCAATGGCGGACGGTGGAGGATGCTCCAGGTAGCCCCCGGGTCCGGTTGGGCGGTAAGGTCCAGACATTGGCTTATAGGGTCCCTCATAGCCAACCTTGCGGGGCGGTCCAAAGGAATTCAGGGAGCTGGGTGGAGGTCCGAAGGAGTTCAGAGGGCCAGGAGGACCACCCATGGGCGGGCGACCGCTGAAGTAACTTGGTGGCGGCATAGGCTTGGCAGGACCATAAGGACCTCCACCAAAACCAGAAGGTGGTGGCGGACCCTGGGCATAAATAGTTGAATATAAGGGACGCTTCTCCTCCACATCGCAGCTCATCAGACCCAAACCGCACAGCTTGTCCCGGATGAGATTGCGAGCCTGCAGATCATTTCCCTGCTGCAGAGCCTGATCGATGTTGCCATCAGCATAGACGGCGTCGTATTCACCAAGATTGCGACCCTCGCGACGGGAGTTGATGAGCTGATCGATGACCTCATCGATTTGGCTGCCAGTGTTGTTGCTCTGGATGGGCTCGTGAACCAGGTAACGTCCTTGGATATCGGCTGTGTCGGCAGGTTTGGTGTCCACAGAACGGCGGCTGGGTTTGGCATCCTCCATGGGCGCCCACTCATTGCCCCAGCTTGATTCCTCAGCCAGGGAGGCGGTGGCCAGCAGGACAACTGCCAAAAGGCTTGCTCTTATTCTCATTGTGGGGAACTGGAAGGATCAGGAAAAAGATGATTCATTAGAGATATTTTTAATATAAACAAATTATTATTTAATGTATTTTAAATTTTTTTTATTGATTTTATTAACCAATCTAAATGTTTCATGATTTATTTCAGTTTTATTTCGAGTGGAAATAAAATAAAATAAATGGCTTTTAGTCATGATCATGATCGGTTATGACATAACAACGGCCAAGCTTGACACCATTACCCCGAGAGTCATTGTGCCAGTTTACATTTCTCCACCTATCCCTCTTGCCATCTTTGGCTTAACCAATCCATAACGAAGCCGAGAAACCGGTCCGCATCACGAAATCTTCACCGTGACTCAGACGTAGTGCCTCCGTATAAGACTTTTACTTTCGTTGGAGGTCGCAGACCGTCGCACTTAATTGCTTGATTTTGTACGTTGGTACTTTTCTTTCAAAATGCGAGAAAGAGAGGTCTCTCGCCGGGCTCCCCTGTAATTTATGAGGTAATTTTCCTCTGGATTTGGCAAGCCTACGCGGACTACAATCGAGCAAATGCGACCATCGCTCAAGTTGATCTCTCGCCTTGACAGCCGCTTTCCGCTTCGTGTATCTTTTCTTGTTTAAAGAAAAATAAAAATAAAACTCACTTTTCTTTTCTGCTTTTCTGCGCTTTTTATGCTCGTTTGCATTGCAGTTATGTCACCGGAGTTGGGATCGTGGGGGCGGATTTAGTCCAAAGATCGCTACACTTTAATAAAAACCTGGTTTAATTATCTAACATAAAGGGTTCACCCTTCTGTATTTTTAATAGAGCTTAATTAAAAAATTAGCACTTCCTAATTTTTATATTTTTAAAATAGTTCGTAAACGTTTAAAAATAAATTTCCCTTGCTTGACTTCGAAACCTTCCTCTGTTATTAAAGGTTCATTAAAGGTTAAATTCCCTTCTGTTAATGTTAATTTTTAAACAAAAATTTTGCAAAGTTGACTTTGCTATTTATAAAGATAGGAATCGTACACTTCGAGTTCCATTTAGTTTTCCTGATTTAAAATCCTTTCCTTTCCTGATGATATAACTTTTTTAAACTCCTTTTTTCGAGTGTTTACCAAATTAATCCTCATGTTATGTAAATGAATGTTGGAACTGCAGACTGCTCAAGTCTTGAAGCCCTGTTTTTCGAGCGGAAGTTGTGTGCAGCGTTGCATTGCAAATTACCGGCAAGCATTTTGTTTCGTTTACTTGGCGTTTTCTTTGGCGAGAAATGATCGTAAGCGATGCTAAACGCTGATCGCTGGGTGTGGAAAATTAAAGTTTTTCCTTTGTTTTCGCAGTGAAAGTTTTGCCTTTTCAATTGGCTTTATGGTGGCGGGGGAGGGGGACATAGGCTCTTGACCAGCCAGTTTTTTATTATTATTATATGTTATGTAGTATCCATAATTTGAAATGCAACTAATTGTAATTAGTGCGCGGTGGCGGTTCACTTAAGTTCACTTCACTCACTACTCACCTCTTTGTGTTTTAAATAAAATTAATCCAAATTGGGTGTTTCAGTTTCTTTTCTATAATCCTTATGCAGATGTATAAATATATCCTTTCACTTCACTTCACTTTCTGCACTGAATGGTGTGCCTCTCGTTTGTCTGCAGATCGTTGACTGATTTCGCTTTCGTTCGCCGGGCACATTTTATACAAAAGCTGCGCAGGCGCAGCAAGCTCCAACGTTGCTGTGTCTCTTTCTGAATGGTTATAGCCATCTCTATCTCTCGTAGGTATACGTTTTGCGAATTGAGGGCCCAAAACAAAAGGCATAAAAGCAGCAGCAGCAGCAGCGACAATGTTTGGCAACCTCTCCTCTTGTTGGCGTTGGATTTTTTGGGTAATAACTTCTCGGTTTGGGTTTTTTCTCAAATCTCCAATTCTGCTAACTACTAGAGGTCACCTAAGAGCATGGCTCTAGCCGGAAAAGTCTTCGTTATCATTAATAAACTCACATCACCCTGCAGCTATCACTGCGAGTCATAATAAAAATATTTCCCCATTTAAAAATTAGTGTTTATGTGTAAATGTCCAAATTAGTTTGTTGTTTTCAGGCGGGGGCTTTGACCAAAATCATTTTGAATAACCAAAACAGAGAGCTTTCCCGGAAAGGCGCGTTGCTTGAGAAACCGGGATTATGCAATTCCGCAATTATGAATTGGGTCAGAGAGGAGCAAAGCCGCTGAAAAAATAAAGAAATAAAATCGTCATGAAAGGGGTAAAATTGGGCATTGCCTCAAACCGGATCTTTTGGCATACATTCGTCTTTAGCTGTCTCTCCCCCCTTTACTGGTGCATTTCGGTTAATATCGTCTGGTTTTTAACCCATGGTCAATGTAAACGTCATCAGTGGTCGGTTGGTTTGCAGTTTTGTTTTATTTTTATTTTCGTTTCAGCCCAAAAGCCTGGCTCATTGTGAATCAAGAGTGCTACGCGGAATTACCCGAAGTTCATAAAAATTAGAGACATTCCCCCTAACACTTATTCACGATGATCACGTTCGCGTGCCGCTGCCTGATAACCACGATCATTATTTAGCCCGTGTTGTGTGTGGTCAGTGTTGTTCGAGAGACTCTCGTTGGGATCCAGCAGTTCCAGCGAATCCAGTGACTTCGATTTGTGTGTTACTGACCTTGGTTCGATAGCCCCTTACCCCCCAGTTAAGTGGCGTTTTATGTTAAACACTCTTGACTTCCAAGAAAGTTGATAATGAACAGATCTTCGGAAATTATGCTAATCACTGTGATTTACTCGACCTGTTATTGTTGGCTGTTTGGCAAACACCTTTCGGTTATTTGCTCGTTCATGATTAATTCGTGGAGTTTTATCAATCGGCGGTGGCAGTGTCGTAGTTTTTGACCATCGGGTTTTTTATGACTCATCGGAGTTATTGGGCATTTCGAGTATTGTTTGAAGGAGGTGCGTCGAACCTGATTCACATCGTTTTTTAATTCCGCTAACGATAGTTTTTGAGTTTACTCTTTGTTTGGGTATATTAATTTATGAGAAGATATGCAAATTTTTTAATAAATATATGTGGATAATATTTTTTATTGCCTTGTGTATACTTCGATTAAGAATATTACCATTATTTATAATTATTTTCTTTACTTACTTTTTACAGTATTATTTCTTATAATAAAGCAAAAGTTTACAGATATTTTTGACTTAATATTTTTACAGGATTAGGTCTGATAATAAATATTCACATTATTTTATATTTATTTTGTATTATTTTCAAAGATATCATAGTATTTTAATACATTCTTCAGCTGTTTTCTTATTAAATATATTTAATATAATTTCCTAACTCCGAAAGTGTATTGTTTTCTTCGTCTTGCTGTTGCCCAAACCTATTTTCCTGCTAAAAACAATTTTGTCAGTTGGCTGAAGTTCAGCTATTATTGGTAAATCCCAACTACTGTTGGGAAGCTGAAGCTGATGAACTGAACTTGAACTTGGACCTCGGCTGGTGACAGCTAATGCCAGCCCGTGGAGAGTGTGTAATCCGGATGGGGTTACAGGTTCAGGGGCTCGTTATTGGAACTTCAATCGAGATAACCAGATATTCATATCTTTTTCCCAGCCATTTCTATTTATGGCAACCTCCAACTTTTTTTGCACACTTTTTGGGCTCGAGTATTACAACATTTTGTGTTAATTATGGCCGACTTGTTAATTGTTTGCCCAAATGGATTTGAGTGGGAATCGTGTTTGCTCCACTTGGCTAGCTTCCTCTGGGCGAAGCTCACATGCCTTTTACACTACCTTTCTCACACATATCAACTGGCAGCAGTTCAAGTCCAAAGCGAACCAAGTCTTCCAACCTAAAAGAAAAAAATAAAAAAGAAAAATTGTCACTGGCTCAAGGTTGGAGTGGCGACTCCCCGGCTTAGATTTGTGTCAATTGCTCAACAAGTTGAGGTCTTCCACCCACACGCAGCACCATTTGGCCAAAAGCAATTTGGCAATCTCTTTAAGCCAAGTTTAACTCGATTATGTGTTGGATATGCTTAAAGAGCTTAATTTTAAATAATTAAACTGGAGTAACTTTTTTATAATTTATGCTTGAGAGAAAGAAAAAAAACATTTCTTTTGCCGTATTTTATGGAATAACTAATTACTTTATAATGATAGTAATTAATAAGAAGAAATCTTAAAAATGTGCATTATAAAAATAAAATGTGCATTATAAAAATTATTTTTTATTTATTAATTTATTTTTCTATTAAGTATAATTATTAATATTAATTATTAATTATTTATTCAATATGAAAGACTTCGCTTAGGACATTTATAATTTAATTGGCAGACTTAATAGAGTTATTTTCAGCGTTTCCCAGCTTTAGATAATTTTAGGAAAATTCAAGCCACACTTGAAGTTATACAATTTCTTGCATTTATATCCTGATTGCCACTGCATTCCGCCTCTCGAGTGCAACCACAATTGTGCCATGGATTTGCCCGAAAATTCGCCAACACTGGGAAAATCCCAAGAAAACCCAATTGCAATGAAGTTTTCGGTCTCGCTGTCTGTGTGTGTTGGCCTATTCAATTCTTGACTGTTTGCCGGCTCAATTGGCTTTAACCGCTTTTTGGTGGGCCTTGGGGAAACCCCAGACAAGTTTGTGAGTTTGTGGTGGGGCTCTATAACATCGCTTGGCTGGCTTTGCTTTGGGGCTTACATAATAATAATAATAATAAGAGTAACAACAATGCACTCGTGTGCAGCGGCAGTTTGTGATTCATATGATTCATACGAGTATTCGGAGTCGATTTGGTTTATTCGTTTGTATTCAAAACGCGCTTATGCGTTGGGTATTTGAATGAGTTTTTCGCTTTTGTTTTCGTCGCTTCTTCGTTTTGTTTTTTTGCGAAATTGCCTGTAATAAAATCGATGCGTTTTATTTGTTGAATTCATTATAGTTTAGTCAAGGTCGTTCACCCATGGAGTAGCAAGTAGCAAATTAGTTTTTAAGGAGGGCGGGGATAAGTGAGTGAGTCATGTCCCGAGCAGACAGCAGCTGTTTCCCCCCGGGTTATTATGTAATAACCCGAATTATTTCACCCGCATCAAATGCCCTTTCACTGCTTTTACACTACCTGGGCTCATTTAACACGGCTTATTGTCTTCATCTCTTTGGGCCCAGACAGATTTACCTACGCGCCGCGTTGAACATTTGTAAATTAATTTGAAAACCGCTGCTTGCCACACCGGAAAAATGGGGAGGAGATTTATATGCCGCGAAACTTCCGTTCTCCCACCTCCCCCAAAGTTGGCTTTAAGTGAAAGCCTCCTCCAAAAAGTTTGTTTACTGTCTGTTTTTTGGTAAATAATTACGCTTTAAGCTGAAACTTCTGGATTACATCAAATATTTAATATGTTTCGGTTTTCGATTCTTGGAAAACTTGGGGAACTTCTTAGCCAATTTTGTGTGTTAGCCACTTATGCTAAGTGGGTCTGCCTTTTGATTTTAACAGTGCTGCCAACAGGCAATTTTTAAGAACAACAAATTTAATAATTTGGGTAATTGAATGGGAATAACAAGGATGTATCTTAAATTTAATTTATACCTATATATATTTTAAATAGTAGTAGAAACTAGAATTTAATGATAAATATTTGTTGTTATGTTAATATCAGATTTCTTTCCATTCTCATATTTTATTTCTTTATTTTTAATTAATATTTCCTGCTTATATAGGAAAGATAAGGAAATATAGCAATAAAAGGTGTCAATAAATTAATAATATATTTTTATTATTATTCGTTATTATTATTATTTTTATTATTTTTAGTATTATTTTCAAAATTAATATATGCTTGATATTTTTGAATTAAATTTATTTAAAACTTTGTAAGAAATTAATACATATTTATAATACAACTTCCTCTTTTCACATATAAACTATAAATCAAGAACAAATTGCCAGCACTGAAAAAGACTACATTTTCATCTAGATTTAAGTAAATAAATTTACTGGGGGGACCACCCATAGACAGGAGAGTCTCTCAGTGCGATGGGGCACCGAGATGACAGCATAACGATGCATTCAAATGGCGTTTGTGGTAGACAAACAAACCGATTACCCAGCAGTCGAGCCATCCAGGTCACCCACTGGGCCGGGGCCAATTGAGAGTGGCCATAAACCCCCAATCAGAGTCCCAGACCCGGAGCCGGACTCAGGGAGATGCAATGAACCCGAGAGCCCTAGGAGGGAGGATGAGAACCGAACTCAATTGGTGGCGGGGCCAAGATGGGGGCCATTTATTGTCCAATTCTTCGGAGCAACCTTTTGGGAGGCCGTTCGGCTTTCTGTGGTGTGAGCCCAAAAGGCTGCTGTAAACACACTGAAACACACACATCCAATAATAATAATGATGATATGACGACGAAGAAGTGGAGAAGAGGAAACTACGCCTCTATTGCATTGCATCATTGGAATAGCTGGGCGTTTCCTGCAAATGACAGGTATTGAATATATGGCAAAAACAATACAATTGTACAGGAATCTATGGGTTGTCCTGACCAAAGCCTTGATGCTTTAACCTTAATGCAGCCGCCGGCTACTGCGAATGCAGTCTTGTGCAATTCACTCCAGGGAATTATAACCCTTTCAGAACCCAATCAGCTGAGCTTTCTGCGTCATTTTATGACCGATTAAGTGGCATCAATAAATTCTCCGCCGATTGCATAACCGCCGTTGGACTTAAACCCGACGGGACTTGACCTTTGGCCCTTTCGCGTGGTTCAAGGTTTCATTTTCAGAAGATTGCATTGTGTCATTTGAAACTTTTTGCTAGGCTGCTCCATTATCTCTGCCAATTGTTGCTTCTTGTTTTTCTTTTTTGTAATATATTTTTTTGTAATATTTAATGAGACACAAAGTCATACTCTTGGGTGAAAGTCCTGCTTCAGTTCATATATCTCACATCCTTCATTCTCCAGGGATAAAGCTGCTATATACATATGTAGGTTTTCGGCTACTGACCCGGGGTCATTCCTATGAAAAATTCTGGCTTTCTTGGATTTTTTTTTGTATAGAGAACAACGGCCTGTGGGCCCTCGGAATAATACCGAAACATTTGCGTACGGCGTGTCAATCATCCTTGCACCGCTGCTCCCGAAAATAAACTGAACTTTTTAAACATTTGGGTATTAAAGTACCACTTAATAATATTTATTCATTCGTTTGTTTAGTTTAATTTGAAACTGTCTTAATTTAGTTATTTAAAATTACTTGTTTAAAGTAATACTTATGTTTTATATAATGGGTACAATTACAAGGAATTCACCATTGGGAAATGGCTGAAATAAGTAAATAATGTTTTACTTTAGGACCCGAAATGAATATATTCATTTTGTGCAATTGTTTTAATTACTTTTTCATTTATTTTAAAATCCAAACTGATTTCTGGTGTGAGTAAATATTATAAAAGTACTCGAAGGAACGGTGTAAAGACAAATCGCGGAATATATTTTATTGTTTTTCATTAAAGAAATTATTAAGGTTTTCGAAAGAATGTTAGCTCTACAAGTTAAAACAATTTTTAATAATTTTGGGCCTTGTTTTAGGAGATTTTAAAGGTAAAACATAACTCAAAAGTAGACCAAATTGTACTTTTAACTCACTTTACAAAAGGAACCGGCCTTAAATTGTTGTATCCCCTTTTTGACATTCAATAAACCAATAAAACAGACCTCCCTCAAATACAGGATACCAAAGCAATGCCGATTTCGTGCGTTTGTTTGCATATCTGGTGACGTCAGCCGGATCATACTCGTACCCAGCCACCCAACACTCAATCAGAAGTGCAGCGTAGCGCGAAATCTAATTGGCAGTCGTCTCCCTTTTCGGGTAACCGGGATTAGCCCTAACAGAGGATGGCTACAAGTTCAATTCCCAATGCAATACTCTTGGAGTTTCTTTAATTTATTTTGTTTCTGAATAATAACTGAATATTACACAATTTAAAGATGAGTTTCAATTTGATTCGAGTCCAAAGTAAAGTTGTATTGCTGTTCAGCTTGAAATAGGAAGCTGATTAACTCTGATTTTAGGATTACTTTCGGTACAGAGTGTTGGCTCCCTCGTAGAGTGGATAACTCCAGCTAGGATAGTGCAGATAGGTGGTCCGCAAAGCAGGGGCCAGCAGAGGCGTAATCCTGGGAACACTTCGGTGGACGATGGTGGAGCTCTGGTGGGACACCGCCGTGGGTACATGATCCACCAGATGGCCCACCTTGGCCAGCGTGGGCTGTTGATGCAGGCTCAACAAAGGATGGTAAAGCCGCAGCTCAGCTTGTCCCAGAGCCAAAAGGCAGAACAAGAGGAGGAAGGTAAAATTCTGTAATAAGAACAGTAAGTTTATATAATTTATTTATTTGATGTTTAGTTCATTAAATTTAATTAATTAATTAATATTCTTTTGAAACCGACCATTCCTTGTGACATCTTCTTGGCTCAGTTCACTTCAGTTGACTGTTGTCGGTGGGCCAGACAATCCTCAGCTTTTATAGTCCAGCAAAAGAACGCCAGATTGGAGAATGGACGAAGAACCATTCTAAATGAGTGGCCCCAGAGCCCTTGAACATGAGAAGAGACTTGGGCGTTAACCCAGACCCTGCGTCTGCCTAATCCTCCAGAGATCTTGATTGCACACAATCGAAATGTTCTGAGGGAGCCATGGGGTGGGGATGGCATATTTATTATGTTCGTGGGCAGGCGCTGTGCGTTAACTTTATTGATTTCCCGTCACAGCGTCAACGCCCCAAGAATTCAAGCCAAAGAAGTGCAAAATGCAGGACAATAATTTTTAACAAAAATGGTACCCACACTGGCAGGTCATCAGGTTTTGTAAGGAAGTAAAGAGGTTATAGCCTATAGAATAGAAAATAAAAGCCTGTAATTGAAAGTTATTTATAAAGGAAATTTCGAATTATTAAATAAATTAAAACCCCTTAAATGCAAATGCGAAATCTTTATTAAAAGCACACTACAGAAGAATTCTACAGAAAATGGCAGAAGAAAGAAGACAGAAGAAGAAGACAGCGTAGAGACAGAGTTTTGTGGGTTAGCAAGACCAGAAAAAGAAAATTAGAAATAGAGTTAGGCAAAGACGAAGCGTATCGTAGATTTGGCGAGTTCATCTTGTTGATCTTTGGCTTTCAGGCATTCTTAGTTGCGGATCAAAACCAGGCGAGGATCAGAGGCAACAGTCCACACAAGCGGCGGCTGCTGGCGAACCACTTGAGTGGTGCGCACGGCTGGAGCCACGATGGGAGTAACCAATCGCTTGTGGTCATGCACCACTGTCTGGCTCTGATGGGACACAGCGGTGGGCACATGCTGCACCACCTCACCAACCTTGGCTACAGCTGGCTCCTGGATGGTCAGCACCGTTCGCAGTCCATTGCGGGCAGCCAGAATCAGGGGCAGAGGCACAGAGATGGGAATGCTAGAGGAAACCAGGCGTGAATCGATGGCATCCGAGCTGCCAATAACAGATTGGGTCAATGGCTCTTCCTCCTCCTCCTCCTGGGACGGCTCCTCCGGCTGCGACTGGCCAGCAGAAGAGATAATGGAACCGGCACCGCTCTCGGACAACTCAACGGAATCCTCACTGGCAATGGGCAGCAGCTGGGAGGACTTTCCCGTGCTAAGAGCCAGCAGGTTCGAGGGCCACTCCAAGCTAGCAGCCTGGGAGGTACCAGCCAGGGCAAGCACAAAGGCCAAGACGGACAGGCACTGCAGGGGAGTCCAGATTTTAATATAGTTTTTCTTGAGATATTCAAGGAATATCCTTACCAATCTAGACATGATGATAAGACTTCCTCAAAATCCGCAAGCCAACGAATGAATGATGCTAGTCGAGATTAGAACATTGGCTTTTATAGCAACTGGACCTAGACCCACTCTCTTCGCCTCACTGACCAGAGAAATGCACTGTTAACCCAACACCGCGCCATAAACATTTATTTAATCATCTGATAATTTGAAATTTCATTCGATCTGAACACTGGGCATTGATCAGAGTAAATTCTGTGGAAGATCAATGTCGCATTTGTGCTTGTTCTGGAGCCAAAACCTCTCCAGATAGCCAATGGGATCGCGGGGCATCTCACGGGCCAGTCCTAGCATGCCCTCCATCATGATGGGTACCACTTCGGTCTCCAAATACTGTCGCTTCTGAGCTGGGGATACGTAGTTTTTGTGTCGTTGACAATCCTGATGCTTCTCCTCTGGCTTGGATTCCTTCTGGGGCTTATTGATTTCCGGACAGATGGCGGTTTTTATGGGGGAAGGGTTCCGCTTTGCCTTGTCTTTGATTTTGCGGTTTTTAGGAGAACTCAGATTTTTTTTGGTTGACATTTCGCTGGGAGATCTTGGGAACTGAATGTGAGTAGGTGATTAGTTTTTAAAATAAATTAGAAGTCAAGGGTTGCTTTTTCTTTTATTTAAAAATCTTGCTCTTTAAATAACAATTAAGTAATTATACTATTAAAGGGATTTATTCTTAAACAGAAATTTCACAGTACAGCTGGAGGCGAACAGACTCGCGGAGGGGCAACCACTTACCCGTAGCCGTAACCCGGCACTCGGCACCAGCGTTCCATTGCTCTAGTGCTCTCTGCCCTCCTCTGTCCTCTGTCCATTCCCGCGGATGCTTCTAAGCTGATTAGCATACGTAACCCGATCAAGCGAGGCATCTGCCGTTCCGTTTCTCCATCGGTTGGCTGGGCGGGGAGGTAACCTAAGCCGCTTACCTCGTCGCCCAACCAACCACACCTCTCCTCTCCTTTGGAGGGGATTTGGAGGGTCGGTTAGATTGCGCAATCCAAGCGACAGCTTCAATCATATTCCGAGTGCATCCACCCTCGCCGGATATGGGCCTTTCGCTGGTGTTTAAAGAACTTGTTCAAATCCCCCGAAAGGCCGCCGAAAAAGGTGTAACACAGCCGGTGCTCCATCAGCCAGACGTAGTGCTCTGTGCGATAGGCCAGCGACAGGAACTTGAAGCTGATGGTCATCACCAGCGAGTAGACCATCAGCTGATGACGGGAGAGGCCTAGGATCAGGGGACTATTATGGATCTCTAGCACAAATAGGAGCGAGAGAAACAGGGCTAGCTTGGAGTTGCTAGTTTAAGGGAAAATCATAAATTATAAATCGATTTATAAGTTATATTTGTTAATACTTAAATCTCCACTCACTTGCTCATCTTTATGTACACCAACTGGTTCTGCTGACACCTGTTGATTAGGATCCCCGCCATCGGCTTTAGTACCTCTGCTCCGCTGCCCATGACAGTGCCCACAATTAGCATGGGAACGATGGCATTGTTGTACGCTTGACCGGCCTGATGGACGCCCCGGTCAATGAGCTGCAGCTGGCTGATCGTCGACATGGCGGTGGACAGGACGCGAAAGCCTATCGAGTTGGCCAAGTCGTGGCCTAGGTCAAAGGGACAGTAAAATATGCAGTACCTGCTTGAAAGGAAAAATCACTTGTCTGTGAAATATACTTCAAACAGAGAATCACCTCACCAGATAAGCGAACTGAGCAGGACATCGGATACATTGCAGAGCGGCTCCAGAGGGAGAAGACCCAGCAGCAGGTTGCCCATGATGTCGCCGGCGTAGTTCAGCAGAATATTGGATAGCCACAGGGCAAAGGGCTGCCACTCCAGAGCCTTGGAGAAGCTCCCCTTCGACCTGACCCCACCAGCCCCTGCACGCCCTCCCAGCTCGTCGCGCAGCTGCTGGGCGATCAAGGAGAACTGCAGGATACGGAAGATCAGGTGTTTAGGGAGCTCCTTCAAGATAGACCGGTCATTCATCGCCCACCAACTTCCACCTCTCACTCAGTGACCTCTGGTTAGGAGGTCCTTTTCTGGTTGACTCTGAATTTGATCTTCCTTGATTAATTTTTTTTCTTAAATTTTAATTAATTTTGTTTAAGTAAAAATGATTGATGAATAAAAATTTAATAATAATTAATGGAATTTGCGAACACGAAAATATTGACAAGCGAAACTCAGGTGTCTACATGTTAAAAACTTCGACGTAGTCTTGGCTCCTTGGAAATATTAATTAATTTAACTTAATTTTTAAGGGTTTTATTCTAAAAAACTAAGTTAACAAAAACTTTATTAGAATACTAGTGTTTTCTGATGTTTTCACTTTCCAAAATAAAAGCTTCTTTGTTGATTGCTTTGCCACTTTAAACTGGTGAAAGATTCCTTTGAGTTGCAAGGCTGCGAGGTCCAGGGATTAGCGAGGCAAAGCTGATGTTTCGCACAGGCTTAATCCGGGGCAGCATCTGATGCACCACCGGACGGGCGGAGTATGTGAGATGGGCGGGTGTTTGATGGTGGGAAATGGGTGCCAGCTGGTCCTCCTCTTGGGAGAACCGCTCAACCTGCTGCTGATGCTGCTGCTCCCCAAAGGCTCTGTGTTGGCTGTTGACAATCCTAGGAGCAGGAACAACCAGATGATGATGCTGCTGCTGCGGCTGCGGCTGCTCGTGATGCTGGAGGATTAGCGGCTGTGCTGACGACAATCGAGTGAAGCTCTGGTGGGAAATGGCGCTGGATTCCGCTCCGTTGCCATGCAGGATTGTTGTGGCTGCCCGGCTGCGGTCGAGGCCCATGGTAATTAGGAGACAAACAACCTGTGGGTATAGAAATGAAGATTGGGAATTAGGAGAAGCACTTAGGCACTGCTTCAGAGATTACCCACGGCGATGTGCATGATGGTCACTTGAGTGGGCAACTAATTACCGTTAGACGTGTGCCGCCGCCATTTATAGGCAGTCGTCCACAGTCCACAAGAGGACTCCTTGACCAAGAGGTCGCCCAGTCTTGCAGCTAATTAATTAATCAAAAAGTACTCCAATCCGACAGCCTCTCAGGGGCCGTGTGCACTTCCATTAGAGCTTCCATTACGCGCCTCCGGCTAATCACCGAATCATACGTCCGCCGTTTGGCTGACTCAACATCGGAGAGCCGGAGAGACTGTAAGAAGCCACGACGGCAGTTTTATTTATTTATTGTTTTTTTTTTTAACTATTGAAACGTCAAGCGAAAAATAAATATTTGCCCAGAATCGAAGCTAAGGATACCCTACTCTTTTAAACAAACTAATATATATTTTATTAAGAAGCTAGAAAATATTAATAGTTGGTAGAAATATTACTTATGTATTAAGTTTTTTTAGCAGAGAGTACGAGGTGTATAAGGCATAAATTATAAAATATATATATTGTTAAAAATAAGTTTTTAAAAGGCTTTAATAAACTATGAGGTCTTGGCTTAGTTATGACTTAGGGATAACATAAATAATAATAGGTTATATTCATTGATATTTATTAATTCTTTGCAAATAGCAGCATCAATTTGTATATAATTTATCCCAGAAAAAGAACATAACAAAATATAGAATAGCAATTTAAAATAATCAAAAACAAAGCATAATAGCTCCTATTTGTTCAGCATAAATATGATATTGAAAGTAAATTCCTCGCATTAGATAGAGTATATCTATATAAAAGTATATATAAATAATGCCCAAGCATACAAGCCGCTGCGGTTGGAGCGACGGAGGTGCGAAGTGGAGTGGATCAACCTTCAGAGCGAGTTGCGCAGACGCTGTACCGTCGCATGTTGTAGGTTTTGTTGCTGCTGCTGAGTTGTTGTTGCCAACTATTACTACAATATTTGCGGCGTTCGGTATTTATTTATATTTGATTTTTGTTGTTCTTTTTTTTTTATTTTTCGGTTTATTTCTTTACGTAAAGCTGCGTCCAAGTTGAGACACTCCCACAATTGCAAGATAACCGCGACTGCGCGCGCGCGTGTTTCCATCGCTTCGATCGCAGATTGTGCTGTTTTCTCAGGGGCTGCGTGCCGGGGGGTGCATCGAGTGGATCACCCCCCTGGCATGCTCCACGTCCGCCCCTGTCCTTGCCAGCAACTGCTCCACCGCGATTTCATGGCACAGCAATTCACATAGCACTTCAGTTTGACTTTGCCACTCGCTCCGCCGTGAGTTTTGCTGCTCAGAAGGGGGAACTCAGCTCCATTACTACAACCGACTTTTGATCCGCCCACCTCAGCACGTCGCCGTCGTCGTAGTTGGTGGTGTTCTCAGTGTTTATTGCCTATTATATTGACTGTCTCCGTAATCGCTCCATTAGGCTTGGATCGTTACCATGCGGCATCTGGTGAGTGGGATGTGGATTCTCCTCAGTTAGGGTGGCTCGATATCAGGGGAAGCGGTAGAGAGAGAGAGGAAGCAAAGAGAATTATGAGAGGCATATTTTCTGCTGGCCTGGGATAAGTTGCCTTAAAACTCAGTTTAAGTTCTAGTTTCCTTTTACGTATTTAACTGACTTTAAATGGTTTTATTTTCCCCATGAACATTCACTTTTATTTTATTATTAGTCTCAAGAGGCTTTGCCAATCGTTTGCTCTTTAAAATAATTCATTTATTATGAATAAAAATGTATTTTTTTTATAATATATATATATATCAATATCAAGTAATATCAGTAATATCACGTAATAACTCTCTCATTGCAGAGAAATATCAAGCAACTCTATATTTTATAAAGTTAAACCCTTAATAAATCTTGATTTTTCCCCTTTCAGTTACTTTTCGTCATTATCTCACTGGTTTTGGTTTTTGCCAGGCCGGCAACAGAGGCACCACGTCTGCTCATTGACTCGGCGCCATCGGTGGTCTCCTACCAGGGTTCATCGCAGACACAGACGCGCTTTGTCATCGCACCCATGGGCAGGGCGCTGGGCTATGTGGAGCCCACAAATCTGAATCGGACTTTTCACACAAAGGCCACGCAGGAGGGCGGCAGTACGGGCTACGAGCTGCTCAATCTGAGTCCGGTTTATGTGCCCGGCAGTTAGGCAATGGATATGTGTAGTATAAGCTAGTTAAATGTGTGAATAAAGAATGCTTGTATAATATTATAAAATGATTTAGTTTTTCTTTAAGAAATATTGATATGTAGGCAACCCTTTGACTCCGAACGGTCATACTTATTTTCTAACTTAATAGCCCTTAACATATCCTTCAATACTCTTAATGTCAAAGCACTTTCACTCTGATTCAAGTCAGTCAAACGCAATACACCAGGCCGAAAAAAACAAGCAGAAAAAAAAGCTTACATTAAGGAAGTATGTCTGCGATGACCAGCATTGGTTGCCGTCAAGGACGTGTGCCCAGTGCGTCGATGATGCTCAGCATCCTGCGAACCTCGGAGGAGACGGCTGATATGTCGGCGCTGGAATATTACGAGAACCTCATCAGGGAAAAACGCATCCTGCACATGCCGAAAGATGCCAACGGTGCGGTTGTAGAGGATGATAATGGTAATTCCACCTTTCGTTGTGCCGTAGCGCCCAGGACACCAGGGTCCTTGCTTCCAGTTATCGATTCTAATGACGAGAATCTTATGGAGCTGCTGGACTAGTCCATAGTGGGAGGGAGCCTGATCTAAAAATTCCAATAATTCCCCGTAACATCTGATCTTGATTTTTGTTCTTTCAACCGCAGAAAAACCATATATTCGGCCCCATTGCTTTCGCATCTGAACCCTGGATACAGATTTCGAACTGGATTCGCGGCGGCAAGCGGTTGGATCTTTATATACATAGCTAGCCACTCATTGGTCACTTTGTTCGTGGAATAAAATGCATTTCATCTTGCTTTTTGCTGACATAAAACGGCGAGACCTTCACTGCTGGGCTGGGATATGACAATAGGTTCGTTCGATCGGTTTTGGGTATCAATCTGTGGGCCATTGTTGGAGATTCGCGACCTTTTCGGGCCTAAACATAATCGATTGTGGCTGATATATCTAATGAGGGTTCGAGCTTAGTTCAAGTTCAATGCAAAGCAAACGAGTTTGCCAATTGCTCGTTAGTTGGTTTTTGCTGAAGGACAGTCTATCTTTTTTTGGCCATATAAAGCCGTAGACGCGACTCCGAATCAGCATCAGTCACTTCGTCGACTTCAAAGCACCAAAAACCACCAACCTCAACATGTTCCGCTTCGTGAGTATTCAAGGAACGCACTTCAGGAGGATCTGGGATCCTAATTTCTTAAATTGCTTTACAGATTGCCATCTGTGCCCTGGCCACCATTGCCGCCGCCGCTCCGGGCTTCATTGAGGAGCACCATGTGGCCGTGGCTACCCCCGTTGTGGCTAAGGTTGGCGCTGTTGTCCACTCTGCTCCCGTGGCCACTTCCCACCAGAGCTTCACCCAGTTCCACAACCAGGCTGTGCTCACTCCTGTGGTGAAGCATGTGGTTCCTGCCGTTCCCGTGATCAAGACCGTGGCTCCAGTGGTTCCTGTGGTCAAGCATGTGGCTCCAGTGGTTCCCGTGATCAAGACTGTGGCTCCCGTTGTTCCTGTGGTCAAGCATGTGACTCCCGTTGTCCACCATGTGGCCGCCGCCCCCATTGTGCCCGTTGTCAAGCATGTGGCTCCCGTTGTACACCACCAGACCTATGTGGCTCCCGCTGTCCACCAGGTAGCCGCTGTCCCCGTTCTGAAGACCCTGCCCCATGCTGTGTCCCACCAGAGCCACACCCAGATCCACCAGAAGGCCTTCATCGCCACCCCAGTGGTCAAGACCATTGCCACACCGGTGGTGCCGCTGGTCAAGACCGTTGCCGTCGCTGCCCCCCTCGCCCATGTCTACCACCACTAAGGAACTTGTTGTTTTTTCCCCAACGGATTGTTATGGTTGCTTCTGTGAATAAACTCAATTGTTGACATTAGAAATTGTGCAATTTTTATCATTTAAGGGAAAGGAATTCGATCTGTTTTGAGTTAAAACTTGGACACACAATAATTTGAAAAGTGATCGATGCGATCACACTCAATTAGCATCTAAATAATCAATTTGAATGACTTTTATTTGGGCGCGACTCATTAGTATTCATAGTCTTGGCCAAATCGGTAGCTCAGTGTCGATTCGCCAAATAAATAAAAGGAAATATAACAAAAACCGCAGCAGATGCTTGCGGCTATGTTAAAAATAAATTATGCAAACCAATTATCAGTTTTATTTTTATTTACATCGCGGTGTCTCGGTGTCTTTAGCTTAAAAACCCAAATGTGATGATCATGTTTGATGTATATTTATAGGAGTTTTATGCTAAATTTAAATAGCTCATATCTGGAGCAGTTGTTGTGTAAAAAAATTATATTACCTGTTAAATTCGTTGAATTAAATTTACTGTAAATATTATTTCAAATATAGTTTGTTGTTTCCTAAATTTCCTAAAAATTTTTCAGAGCCAGAAGAAAATATTAGCAATTGATGTTAGCCACTTTTTCGACCCTATAACCCCAATATATTCTAGACCAGCATCAACTAAGGATTAGATCTAGCTATGTTCTGGAATTTTAAAAGGCAAAATGAAAATATCATAACTTGGCCAAAAATACATGAATTTCACATCGGAAGCATTGCCGAAAATTTTGGAGTTTGCTTGGGCATGTTCTGAAATTTTTATTTATATTTTTTTTAATTTTCTATCCTATGAAAAATGAAAAAAACAAAAAAAAAAAATAATGATAATTTTTTTTGCTGGTTTATTAAGCTAAAAATTATTCAGAAATACAATTTTAATGTTTTGAACGTGATTTTTAACTTCTCATAGTTACGGCTCATAAGATTATATCACCCCTCAATGAAAAAAGTAATAGCCTTTCGTTTAAATTCTTTGTTTTTATTGTTTAACTTCTTTTCATTTAACCATTATATCGCAGGAGTGTCAGCATGCTTTCAATCGATTCACTTGTGGTAGGCGGAGTAGACGACGGGGGCACTGGGCAGGACAGTGTGGACCAGTGGGGCGGCAGGGATCACAGTCTTGACAATCGGGGCAGCTGGGATGACGCTGTGGACCACAGGAGCGGGGGCGGCCACCACGGTCTTGTAGAGGGGAGCAGCGGGGATCACAGTCTTGACAATGGGGGCAGCTGGCACCACCAGAGGAGCGGGGGCAGCAACCACGGTCTTGACCAGAGGAGCAGCATGGACCACGGGAGCGGCGTGGACGACGGGAGCGGCATGGACAACGGGAGCGGCATAGGCCACCGGGACCTTACGCACCAGATTCACGTTGCTCTGGTGGGTGATGGCCGAGGAGGCACTGGTGTCCACGTAGGCGGTCTTGGCCAGAACTGCGGGCTGCACATACGAGTGGGTCTCGGCAATCAGGCCAGGAGCAGCGGCGGCAACGGCCAGGCAGGCGAAGAAGGCGACCTGTGGAAGGAGCACTTGGTTAAGGATATATCTTCAGGCTATTTCCATTTTGGCACTTACGAATTTGAACATTTTTGGAGTTTGGGCTTTGGGGTTTGCTGTGATTGCTGAATCGATTGCAACTGCTGATGATGACAGGGCAAGCTGGCGGCTTTTATAGTTGCCTAGTTTGGTCCCAGCCTCAATTGTGTGTCGCTCTAAGTACTTGGCTGAACTTGAGCCCCAAACTGGTTTGGGTTTTGGGTTTGAAATAAAAATATAATTCGGGTTTCCAGCTGCCGCTCGATGGCGGCTTCTAAGTGCTTATCAAAGACGCAGTTCGTCAACTGACCTAGGTTCCGACCGCCTGCCTCTATTGTGTGAGTGGGTGAGGAAGTGGAAGTGGCTATGGCTATGGCAGTGGCAGTGGCAGTGGCAGTGAAGCTAAGCCGAGCTGAGCTGGGCTGGGACAACAAGCCAGGCCAATCAATCGACAATGGGCCAAGTAATTGGCCTTAGATGCGGTCGCTTACGTAAATGAGGGTCTCCTTAGGACCCACGATGCGTGGGTTATCCTTCGGATGCCACATCTTCAACGTAATTGAGTTGCATTCAAATCTTGCCTTCGATGCATGCCCCCGCAGAGGAGGCATCATGTGGATGTGCATCTTCCAGTTTTGCCTGAATAAGTTATGTGATGCAGAGAGGAGACCTTTAAGCACATAACGTTTTATTAGATTCCCTTGCTAATGAATCACTGTGGCTTCTTGTGGAAGTGTAAATGCCAGCGATGGAAATTGGATAAGGAATGATCACATAATGAGAGCTATATTGTCAGCAGATGGCGAGATAATTAAAGGTTAGCATGAAGACAGGTGTGTGGATATTCTTGTGGAATAGGTCAGGACCTTGGTATGGCTATGAACTGAGCACTTGAGCTAAGAATAGAAGGGAATCTCATAAATCGTTCGTATTAAGAAAGAACTTGCCAAGAATAGAATTACTTTAAAGATGACATTAAAGGACTTAAAAACTTAAACTTTTTAAGAGTGAACTCGAAGAATTATAATTATATATAATTAAAAGAAACAAATTACTGTAATAAAGGTTTAAAAGTAAATTAGAGTTAAATATAAGTCAACTTAAACGTAATCACAAACTAAAATAAAAGTCTAAAGAGTAACTGTTGAAATACTTTTAAAATTTAGGACATACATCTTCACTCTTCCAGCTAAAACTTGACCCCAATCAGAACCCACGAAAATCCCCCATAATTGATACAATTTGCCCTTCATTAAACGGGTCACAAAACAAAAGCTCAATAAATTATATGTGCTGCTGCCCTGCATTCAAATCGAAGCCAAAGCTGGAGCTGGAGCTGGAGCTGGCCAAGAGCGATTGCAACAGCAACGGGTCCAGTTGATGGACGCTGTGCGCGGCTGCTCCTCAAGTGATTCATGGCCATAAAGCCCCGCCAAGCTACCGACTGCAGCAGTCAGCAGCTGTTAAGTGCCCACTTCGAGTGACAGATAAAGACCCCTCCTGCCCTGAGAGCAAGCTACGGTCCCAGATTCAAGATTTAGTCCCCCAGACTCTTGCCCAGACTCAGATTCAGTCCCTATGTCAAGGTTACCCGCCGGACAAGCCCCACGCGTACTTAACCCACAATTTCAAGCTGGACGGCTGCGACTGTGTCATTGTTTTTTCTTTTTGTTTTTTCGGGTTTTTGGGGCTCGACTTCGGATCGAGCGACAGTTACACGTACTTAAGATAAACATCTGTCGGTCGTAATGTGGAAAATGAATACCCAGAAAATTATGCACAAATCGAGATGCGGTTTCAGCTTCAACGTAAATCCTAATTTGTGCCTGTGTCATGTAATTTTATGAAATGTTGCATGGTGATTATTATTGTACTTTTGTGTCTCGGCATCGAGGAATTCAATCACACATCGAAGGATGTGAAGAAGGAAAGGATGAGGTGAGCTTCTGATTTATTTACGGTCTTTTATTGATTTTGTTATACATTTTTAAAGTAGGATAACTCTTTGAATTTCTTGACTTTTCTTAAGGATTGATTTGTTCTTCCTCCAGCTTCCCCTTTTCAATAATTCAGTAAATATTATTCAAGCCGTGTTTACAAATATATTTTATAGATCACTGATCTGACCAGGTCAACAACTCTTTGGTGGTCCATTCAATCACTTTGCTAAGTAGGCCCGTTGTTAGACCTTCACCAAATCGAGCGTATAATTTGTCATTTTTGCCAAAAATCAATTGACAATTTGGCTATATAAACGCTGGGTAGGCCTCAGTGGGTCATGAGTTCTTACTGGAGTTTCGCAGTGGCAAATTCAAACTAAGACTAGATCCAGATTTCAGCTGCCTCAACATGCATCGAAAGGTAAGATATTCTTATTTATATTTTGGTTTTTAATACATTTTTAAACCCCCCACAGTTGCTCTACACTTTAGTAATCGTTGTTGCCCTTGCATTGGTTCAGGCCTCCCAAATCCATCATAATCTGACATTTCCTGCTGCCAGCCATGTTTTCCAATGTTCTGCCAAAAGCCAACGCCTTGGGTACTCGTTCAGCAATCGGAGTTTGACGAGGGATCTGCCCACATTTACCCCGAACACGGACATGGACACGCAAACCTCGATGTCGTTTCGGTTTGAACTTTGCTGCCATGGGAAACCTTTTACATTAAGGCACTAGCCGTGCATTGTTGTTGCTTTTGTTATTTGAATAAACTGTTATAAATTATTTATCAAACAAATAGAAGTGGATGAAGCTTATCCTTCAGACAGCCAGCAAAAGGGTTTCTAAATTTAGATTCGTGGTTTAACATTTAATTTGAAGTTTGTAGTGGTTGCCTGAGCTTTATTTGGGTTGACATGACTTAAATAGGTTGTCGTGAATTAGATTTAATTTGTGTAAATTAATTGCTTGTACAAATCAATATATAAGCTAGAGATTTTCTTTTTAAATTGCGCACTTTCTCTATTTTACTTTATGAAGAGGATTTTTCATTGTCAAATATAAAACGTAAATAAAAACATAATCGGAAAATACTAAAGTACTGATAAAAATGTTACAGCATTATGGTTAGTTTACTTTTTCATATAAAGAGTATATTTATTATTTATTCTTTAACAAATTCCTAAGAGTTTTTTAATTGTATCTGTCTTTACCATTATTCAGGTTTGAATAAATCTTTTATATATGCTTTCTGAGCTTAGATATTATTATTGAAAAAGTTCGTCTTATTGAAATATCATATTTAGTTTTAGTATTGTTATTTTTATAGGTATTATATTGAAGATTAATGATGCCTAGAAAGGTTATTGGTTTTTTTCTATTAAATTTGTTTACCTTTTAATATAAGTAATACAGAAATGTTTTCTTTTTAAGGATCAATAATACTTTTGGGAATTTTATTTAAATTTCTTTAAAACTTTTTAACAATCAAACAAACAAAGGTTTTAATGATGCAGGGTGTAGGCCAGAGGAGCAGCATGCACCACAGACTTGACAACGGGAACAGAGTGCACCACTGGCACGGAGTGAACCACAGGAACGGAGTGGTGGACAACTGGAGCAGCGTGGACAACGGGAACGGAGTGAACCACTGGTGCAGTGTGGACAGCCACGGTCTTCAGGACGGGAGCCACCACAGGCTGCACCACAGCCTTGCTGTGCACTTGAGTGATGCTCTGGTGGGACACAGCCGAAGGAGCAGAGTGCACCACAGTGCCTACCTTGGCCAGGACGGGCTCATGAACCACATGGTGGGTCTCAATCAGACCAGCGCTGGCGGTGGCAACCAGGAGAGCGACGACGGCGATCTGTTTCAGAATTAAATAATTAAATGCGGATCTAGAGGATATTCATTCCTAGAGCTACTCACGAATTTGAACATTTTGGTAATTGTTTGTTAAAGCGACTGAAGCTGCTTGTTGGCTTGAGAAGATTCGGGGGTTAACTGATGATGTCTGGAGACCATCAGTCGAGCTTATATAGAACCCCGGGCTAACTGGTACTTCAGACCCAACCGCTGACCTTCACTACGCCCCTGCATGACCCGACTTTGATCGGATCGAGGGCCAAATCCGAGGCGAACTCGGCTCATTATGATTTCTGGTTGCAGCAGCAGCGACGGCGGCCGAGTGCCAAAAGCTCAGGTCGTGAGTCCGAAATCGGAGATCTGAGAGATCCGAAAACCAACATCCAAAAGCCGAAGTTTGAAGTCTGCGGTGTGAAGTATCTCGGCTCTTATCAATGGCCCCTCAAGGTGGACAGCTTCGCGCACGAAGTTGGTCTCTGTTTGAGCCCTTAGCCCGGGTTGGTTAGTCGCTATAAAAGCCTCATTTGCAGACTCCACCAGCATCAGTCATCTTTCTGAGCTTACCCAAAAAACAAAACCCAATTCAAGATGTTCAAGTTTGTAAGTGAACAGGATTCCAGCGAGGATTACCGGATTGGAATTAACCCACTGTCTTCCTCAGGTCGCCATCGTTGCCCTCCTGGTTGCCACCGCCAGCGCTGGTCTGATCGAGACCCACCATGTGGTCCATGAGCCCGTCCTGGCCAAGGTAGGAACTGTGGTCCACTCTGCCCCCTCGGCTGTGTCCCACCAGAGCATCACCCAGGTGCACAGCAAGGCCGTGGTCCAGCCCGTTGTGGCTCCCGTCCTGAAGACCGTGGCTGTCCACACCGCTCCAGTGGTTCACTCCGTTCCCGTTGTCCACGCTGCTCCTGTTGTCCACCACTCCGTGCCTGTGGTTCACTCCGTGCCAGTGGTGCACTCTGTTCCCGTTGTCAAGTCTGTGGTGCATGCTGCTCCTCTGGCCTACACCCTGCACCATTAAGGACTCCAAAATGTGATACAATTTTTATGATTTTTTGTTTAAATAAATGTTTTTTCGTTTCGCCATAACAAGATAAATTTTGAATCTTACTGATTTTTACATAAGTTTATTAAAACATCTTTGAAGGGATTAAAAAAGTCGATGTTTATCATAATAATTGGTAAACTATGTTTAAGAAAGCCACACAAAAATAATGATTAAATAAAGAAATTAAATAAAAATTTAAAGAAATGTCAAAGTACAATCCTGGTTTATTTTCTTAAAGATATATTTTTTTTACATAGTTCTTAGATTTTTTCAAAAAGAGAACGCTGTGTTGTTCGATGACTTGTTATCAAGTAAATCGGAAATCTATCTAAAACGATTTTGAAAAATAAAAATTACCCTTTCAAAGTTTAATTTTAAATCAAATATATTGTAATAGAAAAATTCTTCTTAGGTCAGCCATCTTATACTTGTCTTATACAAAATTTCAGGAAGCTGTTTGCATTGCCTACTTTCAGGCTGCTTCCAAAACCAACATCAGATTAATTTTTATACCCTTGCAGGGTATTATAGTTTCAGTCAGAAGTTTGCAACGCAGTGAAGGAGACATCTCCGACCCTATAAAGTATATATATTCTTGATCAGCATCAACAGCCGAGTCGATCTAGCCATGTCCGTCTGTCCGTCTGTCCGTCTGTCTGTCTGTCTGTCTGTCTGTCTGTCTGTCTGTCTGTCCGTTTCTACGCAAACTAGTCCCTCAGTTTTAAAGCTATCTGAATGAAACTTTGCAGTTAGTCTTCTATATACTCTCACTCGTACATATGTCGGAACGGGCCGGATCGGACCACTATATCATATAGCTGCCATAGGAACGATCGGTAAAATTATCGAAAAAAAATTATAACTTTGTCAGTTTTCAATACAATTCCACCAAATTTGATATTTGGCCATTAATTATTATTTTAAAATTTCGGTTTTAATTTCATGAAAATCGGACGACTATATCATATAGCTGCCATAGGAACAACCATGGAAATAATAGAAAA
>VNJQ01008117.1:0-140102 GCA_008042515.1 Drosophila truncata
TTTTATGTATTTTTATACTTTTACGTCGCGAGGTTATTCAATTATTTATAACGTTCGCACCGATTGAATCAATTGTTCTTCGCTTTTCTTCCGTTTTTCGTGCGCAGAATTACACACTCTCCACTTTCTTTCCTTTCTCTAGAAAAACGAAACACAACAAATGATATGAAATCGCGATCAAAACAAAAACACAACAGCTGAAAGGTAAGGATTTTAAAGTGTAGCTCAAAAATTAATTTAATTTCAATAAGTAACAACAATTAAATTAGCTTGACGGGCAAAATGCTCTAAAATTTCTTTATAAAATTACATATCTTATAAAAAAAATTCTAAAAATATTTTATTTATTTATATATTTATATAAATCCAAGTTTTCAGTATTCGAAGTTATAGCTTAAACATGAGCCTATATCAAAAATCACTAAAATGTCATTTTCCAAATTAAAAACAAAATATTTTTTGAATGTAAAAATTACAACAAAAAATATGAAATTGCTTGAAAAATGTTGTTAATATACTTTTTTTATGTTTTAATGTTTAGTTTGTGCCACGACTGTAGTTGAATTGAGAGTAACAGCGTTTTGCTGCTGGAATGTAACAGAAGAGAGGAACTAATCGTTTTAACAGAGTTTTGCTGCTGGAATGCAAAATTGAGAGGAATTATTCGTTTTAATTTACGGAGAGGAGAGAGGCTTAGTGTGCCCGCCGCGGGTGCAGAATCTGTGATTAGTGGGCCAGCGTTCTCGCTCTAGTGTGACCCTTCTTCCTATTCCATTCAAATATTCCTACTGCTTATCCTAACTATTATTATGTTAAAATATTTGTGCGCGTCTGCGCGTCACAACCTCAATAGAAAATATATTGTCATTTTGTAGTAATATAAACGTATAAGTTTAACTATCGTATATTAAGAATTATTTTCAGCTGCATTCCTACCAACCGATATTATACCAATTAGAATTATTGTCGTTAGTCTGCCCCAATTGCAGCGAGTTGGCAGTCCCGCCATTGTTTTTGTTTTGCGGCAAGAGAAATTCTTAATTTTTATTTTCAGAATTTAGGTTTTTGGGACTTAGGACTTAAAAAAAATGGAGACGGTTGGCACGGCCTTACAGGCTGACAAGTCCCCTGATTGTCGCACGAGCGGCGATGGCATGGAGCAACCGGAAAACAGTTTGGTAGCCAAAACGGAGAGTGAAATCGACCAAAATGCTGATGTGGGCGCTAAGGCGAAGAGACCTCAGCTGCATCGCAAAGACAGCACGGTGGTCCAGGAGGCGGTGATGGGCAGAAAAACATCCACGAGCAGTGGACACGGCTCCAATCTACCCCTTCCAGGCCTGCACACCCTCTACAGACGCCCCGACATTGTCACCAGGAGTCTGGCTCCTGCGATGCCCAAGGGCGAACTGGTACAGATGCGACCAAGGCTAGTCACCAGTCACGAGACCCTACCCGAGCACAAGAAGACCAAAGCCCCGAAGTTCGTGCCCTTCGAGCCGTATCCCGGTGCCGTGAATCCCATGATCCCTGTGTCCGGGAACAAGCATAAAATTCATCGTGACAAGAATAATCTGGACATTGCCGTACTGGTGGATCAGGTTTCGACTTTGCGGACCCAAGAACTGGACGCAGTACCGAAGAACGTAGAGGAACGCAGTGCTGCCAACACTCAGGAGTTGGCATCGCTAGAGGAAGAGCTGGCCAAGGTGCGCGAGGAAAGGGACTACTTTCAGGCGCAGTACAAGTTCCAAACGCAGGTGAACAGCGAACTTAAAAGCCTCTTGGTGGCCTCTGTCGGTGAGGATCTGCAGACACGGGTTAATGTATTGACGGAGGATAAGTTGCAACTGGCAAGGGCGCTCCTGGACACCGCCAACAACCTGACCACTCACACCGAACAGATTGAATTTCTCGCCGGTCAGTGCGAGGTGTGGCGATCCAAGTTCTTGGCCAGCAGCGTCATGGTCGAAGAACTGGCCCGCTGGAAGGCCGATCTCACCCAGAAGAACCAACTGCTCAATGAGTCCACAAAGCAGCTGCTGCACGCCACCCATCAGATTCGCGAGATGCAGCTTGAGATGCTTAAGCAGCTCAAGTTCCTGGCCAAGATCCGCTACCTTAACCTTCCCGCCACAGATGTGATCAGTCTAAGTGCCGAGAACCTAAATATTCTGCAGCGCATGGTTCTGCACACGGGCGTGGGCATTCCCGAGGAGACCCTCAAGCTGTCCAGTGCCAGTACAAGTCCGCTTTGCGAGGCGGAGAAGTATGCCGTAAGAGTGAGTAGCTAAAAGTTATTTGGCCTTTGTTGTGAAGTTATTTTAAATGATTTAATCACTCTTCAGGCCTTGGAATTCATCAGTCAACCCCTAATGGCCACCGATGAAGCCATACGAGCTCTTTTCGACCAGGCCCAGCGGCCTCACTATGTGCAATCTCCTGCCTCAGAGGCGACTGTTAGCGATAATCCTCAACGAGAGGCACAACAACAATAATTTATCTGTTTTAGGAAATCCGTGTGACATGTGTGTTTAGTTCTAATAAATTTTATATACAATCAACAATGATAAATGCAGGGTTAGGTTATCTGCTATAAATTCCTCTACTCGGACTTCTTTTCGGTGGCATACAAATCCAAACGACGCTGGCTAAAAACGGGTATCTGCTGACGCACTTGCTCCACCAGGGAAAAGTCGACGTCCGCCACAACAGACTCTTCCCCGTCGCTGGCACTTTGCTGCACCTTTGCCCATGGATCTACCACCATGGAATGGCCATAGGCCACATATTCGGCGCTAGTATCCCTGGCAGGAGATGTGGTAACCACAAACAGTTGATTGTCATTGGCCCGAGCTCGCTGCAGCAGTTCCCAGTGAAGAGGACCCGTTGTCATGTTAAAGGCAGCCGGATAGATGATCATCTCGCAGCCCGCGTTGCGATAAAGCCGTGCCATCTCCTCAAAGCGGATGTCGTAGCAGATGCCGATGCCAATCTTGTGACCATCTACATCGATGGTGGTGAAATCATTGCCAGCCGACAGAGTCTCCGATTCCTTGAAGCGAATGCCGCCCTTGACATCAATGTCAAACAGATGCATCTTGCGATGCTTGGCCACCAGGTCGCCAGTGGGTGACCACACGGTGCACGTGTTGTAGATGGCATCATTCTTGCCCAGCTCAGGGATCGTTCCGCCCACGATGTAGACCTGGTGTTTCCTGGCCAGACTCGAGAGCTGCTGCGAAGTGTAGCCGTCGGGGATGGTCTCTGCGTACTCCCGGAAGTACTTGGTGCCGTAGGGGGCGTTGAAGCACTCCGGCAGAGTAATTAAACGCGGCTGGTGCTCCTTGACTGCCGCCTCGATTTTGCAGGCTGCATTTTGGACATTGGCCACCTTGTCCTTGGAACCCTTCAACTGCAGCAGCACCAGACGCATGACTGTGGGAATTTAAATATAGTCTTAGTAGTCGACTTGAAATGGGGAATTACTTACTGTTGCTTGCCCTGCTCATATTGCTACAATTAAATATTATCTGTTTGCGGTTTGATAACAATTTGCACCGTAAAACAAAACAACAGGTGATTGCAGTGGCGGGGGGAAAGGGGATTAAATAATGCGATGTTTTGTGTGTTGAGTTACCCCATTCAACAAACTCCCTGATTCGCCTCTGGTTTTCAGCTGATCTGGCAAGACCGCCGTCAGTCACGAATTGGATAAGGCCTTGCCAGATTTATTTTTCTGCCCTTGCAGAAAGGATAAAACTCGGATCACACATATTTAATGGAAAATCTTATCTAGTTTATTTTGTACTCTATAGGATGATCAAACACAACACTTCATTTATCGCCCTTCCCACTCTCGGCCAGGCTGCGCTTGTATTGATCTTCCGTGACCATAACGCCATCCATGTCAACAAACCGCGTGTGCATGCCGGCTGCAATGAATCTCTTGGCTGCGCGAACATCCAAACGTGGGGCAGCCAGGGCAGCGTTTATTTCCTTATCGCGGGCCAGCATTTCCTTGGCACGTCCCAAATCGTGGACGACAGCATGCTTTGTTGTATCCACACCCTGAAGCTTCAGGTTGATCCAGAAAAGAGTGCTGTTTAAATAGGTCAAATAGGTATCCAGCTTAATCTGATCGTCCAGGGATAATGCACGTCCATTCTGGAATGCAAGCGCCTTTTCTATGTCGGCTTCCAGGACTGCAATTGTCGAGTCGAAGTTTTTCAAAACGTTTTGCAAATTACTGTCCTCTTGAAGAGCCCCGTCCAGCTGATACGTGTTGTTGCCTTGGGGTTAAACTAATTGTAAATATATACGTATATATAAATATAGGCTTTTTTAAATTTACCTTGAGTCATTTTGTAGTTTTATATGTATATTTTTATTATTTTATTTTATTATTTTTTTTTGTTATTTTTAAGCCGAACGAGAGCACAATGGCAGTGTGCACCAGTGTTGCCAACAATCGGTTGTTGTTTATAGCAGGATGGGCCAACTAAAGTAGCGAAAGATAGCTTAAAAAATTTCAAAAATAGCAAGATAAACAGCGGTTTCAAAACACAGCAAAAGTAAAATGTTTATTCATCTTGAACATTAATATTAATAATAACAATTAATGATATTTATTCCTCTGTGCACGCCGACATTTCCGATGATAATGTAAAAAAAAATCTGGGAATCTGGGCACACAATTTTATCAATTTAATTTTTTTTCAGTGTTGGAAAATACTGAAAATAGAGGTGGACATCTCTAGCTTAAAAACAGCAGGAAGCGCAGCCAACTTCAAGTCGCTCAGCGCCAGGGCTGCCAACTTTCTTTCTAGTTTCGATCTGTTGAGGTACGCACGTGTTCATTTTGTGAATTTAGTGAAAATTGCCGCAATTCGCCTTTAAATAATTGAAATAAATCACAAAATGCTGTCCCCCCTGGCCCCGAACTTGCATAACATTCAACTAACAATGAATTACTTCGATTTTTCATATATCACCGACGGAATCCGATTGTCACAACCAGCAGCAACAACAACAATATGGTCCAACGTCTGACGCTCCGTAGGCGCCTGTCCTACAACACCCGCTCCAACAAGAGGCGCATGTAAATAATAATAATAACCCCAATCCGCTTTAGTGGGCCGATTGTAATTATGATTCCCTTGATTTCCAGTGTGCGCACTCCCGGCGGACGTCTGGTGTACCAGTACGTGAAGAAGAACAAGACCGTGCCCCGTTGCGGCCAGTGCAAGGAGAAGCTTAAGGGCATCACCCCCACCCGCCCCAGCGAGCGACCACGTCTTTCCAAGCGCCACAAGACCGTGTCGCGCACCTATGGCGGAGTCCTCTGCCACGGTTGCTTGCGCGAGCGTATCGTCCGCGCTTTCCTCATCGAGGAGCAGAAGATCGTCAAGGCCCTGAAGAGCCAGCGCGAGGCCCTCGTCAAGCCGGTGAAGGCGCCCAAGGCTAAGCCCGATCCCAAGAAGAAGCCCGCCACCAAGACCACCAAGGCCGGAGCCGGCAAGGTCACCAAGGCAGGAGCAGGCGGCAAGGGACCCGCTGGCAAGAAGCCCGGCCAGAAGCCCGCTGCCGGTGGCAAGCCCAGGAAGTGAACGCGCGACGATTTTAGTTGACTGCTAAATAACTTTTAAAATAAAATGGTTTTCCTAACTGGACTTGGTATTTGAATTTGTAATTATTTCGTGTGGTGCACAGGGGGTTTCTGCATCTTATTGGAGTCATTTTGCAATTTCCTGTTGGATTTTTTTGGCATCAAGTGGCAGCACTATCTCTGGCCGCTATTTTTTTTAGATATTTATAAAGAGCAGTTTTTATAAATAACATTACAAAATAAAAGTTTATTTAATAGACATATCCATTTTGTGGATATTGTTTTTGTATTTTTAAGTGATTTTATTTAGACAACTTTTAATTATTTTCCTTTCGCCGATGTGGCAACGCTTCGGAAAACAGCTGACTGACAGCGTTTCTTTACTTTTCCGAAAAATCACGTAAGTCGCCGTTTGTTTTGATTTGCTTTCAACTAAATATTCCCTTTTGTGCAGGATGTCGGGTACCAAGGTGTTGCGCTCCCTGCTGCACGAGCTGAGGCAAGCCTCGCCCAATGGCTGCATCAAGGACAACCTGGCCGCGCGCTACATTCTGGCGCAGTACAAAAAATTCGAGACCACGGACCAGCAGCTCTGCAAGGCCCGCAACGAGGCAATCTTCCTGGGCCAGACGTACCTCACCTACCTGAGCAGCCAGCGAAACTACACGGAGCTGTACAAGGACTACCATGGGAGGGGAGAGCGGTCCGTAAGGGACACCGCCGATTTGGTGGGCTTCAAGCTGCCCACGGACCCCAAGTGATCTGGAGTTATGTAGGTTATAGCGTAGCGTGCGATTAAAGCGGTTAAAGTTGCAAAAATCCGTGATTATATTTTGCCTACTGAATCATCTGCCTGATCATAGCTATAACGCGGTATGTGACGCTCATCACCTGCGAGGGACAGTAGAATTATGGCCTTTTTCGCGAATACTAATGAACTTAAAACTTACCTGCTTGAAGGTATCCAGCGATATGGGCAGGTACCCCATGGCACTCAGCTCAACGGGTTGCTGTGCCCGAATGATGATGATCAGGAGCCCCTTCTTATAGGCTATCGAGGCGTTGTGAAAGTCATGATTGTAGACGGCTTGGCCTATGTTTAAACTCTAGAAAGAATCCTAGTAAGCAGGGTATTACCTATGTGCTGGAAGGAACTTACCAAATCAAACACTTCCTGGCCGTAGTAGCAGACCAAAAACACCTGCAAGCACGAGGTGGCAATGAAAATTACATAGGTAACGCCCTCCAGATTGAGACCCTGTATCAGAGTGTAAACCGAAACCGTGCAGAGAACTGCAGCGGTGGTTAGGAGACTCAGGAGCAGGGAACCTCCAAAGATGTCATTCAGGTCGTTTTGTAGCCTGAAAATGTACTTATTCATAATTTTTAATGAATTCTCAACTACTTTTACTTCACTTACTCTACCAAATACACTTGCTTCTCCACTATTTTTGCCACGAATCGTCGGTCTTCGTCCTCACGGTCCACATTGGGCTGATGATCTTCCAGCGATCGTATAATGCCCCTAAGATGCATATTTATCTGCACCTGAAAGTAAATCAGCCAGAGATCCGCTGCTACATTGGATATAACCATTTGCGTGCTGTGCAGCCACTCTACGGCATAGATGCCCACGTAGATCCATAAAGAGTCCTTCTCGGGATCGAATATGAAGTAGGGATAGCAGTGCATATAGGTGAAGCCACTGTTTGTAAAATACGATATAATCGACGTTATAATCGGCCCAATGACTACCATTATAGATGACCCGATATAAAAGAGGACTAGGTACACGAACATCCTGGACCAGTAATGCTCATTCACCCGATGGTAAATCTTGTCCAGCGTAGTCTTCGGATACAGATCGGCCAGCTTGGTATTTAGGCTCTGGATGGCCTTGCGCTGCAAACAGGTGCCGTACTTGGTGTCCGAATTGATGACATAGGTGACCAGAGTACTATAGCGCATGATCAGCGCTACGTTGTTTATGGTTTTGCCCTCCACTATGCGAAAAATCATGAATCCCACACAGAGACAATGGCAACCGAGGCACAGAATGCGATAGAGTCGTATCATTATCCGGCGTAATCGAGTCTTTGGGGCGCCCAGGATGTCGTAGCCCATTATCCGGAACACAGCAGTGGGCAGCCGGGCAAAGTCCTCGTAGTTGTAGTGCACTGGTTCCATCACGAAAACGTTTTGATGTTTCCTTAGCCAGGTGGAGAGGTATTTATAGATGTTAGATCCTGTAAGAATGGTTTGCGGTTTGGATTTTTCGCCCCGAACACACCTGCTGCCTTCAATTACGTGCCTGTGGACAATTAGGCAGAGTGCTAAGATGCATAAATAATTAATTTAGAGTGTCTTGACTTATTATAAAAAAAATGAAAAGGCTTTTCAGTTATTTCATTATGCTAAATATATACATTTTAATTGTAATTGGATGACCTTTAAGGAAGACACTACCAGATTCACCAATATTAATAAACTTAATTAATTTTTTTGTTTATTCTTAGAATTTTTGTAATTTAAATTTTAAGATTTTATGTAAAAAGTGTTCTCATTAAGCCTTTAACTGCATGGCAAAGAGCATACAATAAAGATAACATGTGAGTAAAAATTAACTTTAATTAAGATCAATTGGAAGAAGCGCAGAATCAAAGTTGCAATAACCAAGGCCAATCGGGTTATATACTTTTTATGATTCCCAGTTGATATTCTGGAATAAAGGTGACACAGTTCAGATATATCTATATTATTGAACAAATGTTTAAATAGTGTAAATAGAAGGTTGTCGTAGAGTTTATTTTTTACCCCGCTTGTAGCCATTAAAAGTTGTGATAGTAAGGGAATTCCTTGTGGTTTTACACCTTTAATAGCTTAAGATTACATTTAAAATTTAATTAGATGAAATTACAGTTATTACTAGAAGACTCTCTTTATAAGAAGAAATAATTACGAAAAATCAAATAGTTTTTATACCCTTGCAGAGGGTATTATAATTTTGGTCAAAAGTGTGCAACGCAGTGAAGGAGACATCTCCGACCCTATAAAGTATATATATTCTTGGTCAGGATCACCTCCTGAGTTGATATAAGCATGTCCGCCTGTCCGTCTGTCCGTCTGTCCGTCTGTCCGTCTGTCCGTCTGTCTGTCCGTCTGTCTGTTTCTACGCAAACTAGTCTCTCAGTTTTAAAGCTATCGACTTGAAACTTTGCACACACCCTTCTTTCCTTTGCACGCAGTATATAAGTCGGAACGGCCGACCTACCAAATTTCATAACGATCGGCCGACTATATCTTATAGCTGCCATTTAACTGAACGATCGGAAATTACCCAACTTTCGCGTTTTTGAAAATAGAAAGTTTAAACTTCTATTTTCAAATAATTTCGCGTAAAGACCGGCTGATTGCTCCGACCTACCAAATTGAATAGGGATCGGTCCACTATATCCTGTAGCTGCCATATATCTGATTAATCGGTTTTTTTATGAGCGTCATATGATTCAATTTGGAAAATATAATTTACAGAATATTCTGCAAGGGTATATAAACTTCGGCTCCGCCCGAAGTTAGCTTTCCTTTCTTGTTAAAATTTCAAACGAGATCAACAGACGACAAAATTAAAAAAAATATATTTAAGTTACTCTAAAGGTGATCCCTGTTTGAAATTCTATGTAATTTTCCATTGTATATTTTCTTGTATTCCTTTTTCATGAATTGAAAATTTCAATTATTATTGCCTTGTTTCTGTGCTCATTCCCTGTGCCTTCCATTAAAATATCTACGCATAATAATGCTGTTTGTGAGGGAGAGGCGATGGCAACCACTTGGTCACTGTTTGCACTTAATAATTTCCATAAATGAGCTCCTCCTCATGTCTCTTGGGCGTTTCTTTGTTGTGGTTGTTGTCTCTGTGCCGTTGCACTTGTCTTTGTTGTTGACATTCATGAAATTCTTTGGGCACAGCAACAAATTGGCATGGAAGAAAGGGGAGTTGTTGGTGTTCCAGAGACCAGACCCACTCTCTATAGGTCTGACATCTGACTGGAATGTTAAGTAGCCGCCAGAAGGTATCTCCGTCATAGCAGGTGAAAAAGTGATACCTAGGTGTTAGTCTTAAACACTCCACCGTTGGTAGACAACTTGGACTTACATTGCATAAAGTTAGTTTATTTATTTTGGTTTAGAATCTAAACTTTAGATATAATGCTATACAATTTTCTTGTATTTAAGAGTAAAATACTGATACTCTCAACTACAAGTTCCTCTAAGCTCTGAGATCCATTGTTAAATATCCCCTAATACCATTGTTTTGATTTTCCTGCTCAGTTCCAAGGCATCAAGCTCTTGTTTATTGCTCTCATACTATTGCACAATTTTCCAGTCGGTCATGTATTGTTTGTCAGTTGCCACGGCCGTAGCATTCTGGCTCAGCGCTCTATATAGTATATAGATATATAAGTTCAGACCCATGTTGAACTTCTCTCATCAATTTTACTGTCGTCTTGCCCTGCCCCATGTATATGTAATTTATTCATTAGCTTCAATTGGCAGCCAACTGTTGCCTCCCGGCTCTGTTTTGTTCTATGATGAGGCTATATCTAAAACCGATGCCCTATATCCGCTGCGAGAATTGCACTTGCAAAAGCATCTCAAACATTAATGGGACATTTAAAGAGATTTATGTAGGCACAATGCTCGGCAGCTATGCGTCACGATCCCCACTTGTCTGCTTAAATTAGAAATTAGAAAATATTCAGGCCGCCTGTGTCCCAATTTCTCTGGGATGAGTTGGATCTGTGTGATGTCTGCAAATAAATGAAAATCCTGTCAAGTCATCGGGACAACGGAAAGTGCCCCGGTGCCGCTATCACCGTCTCACTAAATACTTTATGAGGCCGAGGCGCCTTTGTAAATCTCTTTTTACCCTCGTCTGGCTCCATCTAAAATAAACACAGCAGACCAGGGACCCGGACCCGGATCCGGACCCTGTCCTGGTGCATAGACAACGGCAAACACCCTAAAACCCAGAAGAAAACACACATACAAAATGAAATACAAAAACAACAGCAGCAGCGGCAGCAGGAGAGATGAATGGCTGGCGGAACAAAGAGCACGCAGAGCGAGAGACGGACGTGGGCAACAGGCTGGCCCAGAGACGTTGTCTGGCAAACAGGAGAAGCTGGACATGGAAGTCAGGAGGCGGAGGAGCAGAAAAAGGAAGAAGCTGGTGCTGCATTTGCCTGGCGATCAAATCCAATGGTCAGGGATTTTGTCCTCCAACACGGCAGCATTAATCGGCATAAAGTACAATTTCTCACACCCTTTCCAAGTACCAATGCGATTTCAATATCCATTATTCAGTCAGGGGTTGGGGTCCTGCAGCACGGAGTGGAATGGCCACACACAACAAAAATAGGTATTATTTTTAAAGGATATTTAATGGAAAAATAGTCTATTATTCTATTTTGGGTTTCAGATAAAAGCTAAGCTCCAATTTATCACATCAAAAATAATTAAGAATAAAAATCATGGTCCCAACGATTTCTAGTGTTCTATCTATAATATTTTCGTTAAAAAAATCTTTTAAAAATTCTACAATATTATCTATTTCTCTCCGTGCAATAAAGTGAACCGTCTGACAATGCAGGAGGTACTTTTTTCAAACAGTGTTTGCATTATGCGGCGAACAGGACGAGGACCAGGGCCAGCACCCATCGCAGACCACACAAGGACAACAAAGACCAGGAGCTGGAGCATTGGTAAGGTTATTGCGCTTTTCACTTTCCCATTTATTAATGAATTTATTGGTTCGACTGCATTTGATGCGCAAATGCATTTGCACATTTATCGTGAAGCTGACAGGATTCGTTCCAAGGAAGGGGGAGGCAAAATTAAATGGAAATAGCACTTGGTGTGGGCTGGCGGGGGCGGCAATTCTGCGAGGACGAGTCAAGGGTAGATCTACGCATAGCATTTATCATAGCTTTTGTTTTGGTTACATTTCAGCTGCTTCCGTTTCCAGGACTACCATCGAGTGGGTGGAGGGTGCTTTCCCTTAGATCCTGGCAGCTGTCAACCGAAAAGTGCTGAACCTGCGTAATTAATAGTGCGGAAATTTGGTAATTCTCCGATTACAGCTGTCTGGCCAAAGGAGACAAAGTTAGGGAACAGATAAAAGAGTTAGAAATTTAGGGAATGCTGCTTTGGAAATATTTAAGGAAGTTCAGAAATTAGGCAGGAGTATTTTTAAATATATATTTTTTAACCGTAGTTTTTCTTTTATGTGTTAATTTTGTTTAATCTAAATGTTTATTATATAAAATACTATATATTTATGGTATTTTTATTGTGCAGTTTCAGTTCAAAATAAAATAATTTTAAGGTCATATAATGCTTATAATAAATTATTTTACTAAAGGGATTTTAGGCATGGAAATAAATTATCAGTAGGCTTTATAATTATAAAATTATTATTCAGCAAAAATTTCACTAATAACATTTATTATATTATATTAACTACAGACTTCTGACATTTTCTTAATCGTTTTAGTATGTTTTAATTTTAATTAAAATGGTATATCTAAAATTCTTCTTCTAAAAAACTATTACTTGTTATTGATAAAATTTATAATTTTATTCTCATTATTTTATTAATCATTTTTTTATTAATAATCTTTAAATAAAGGAAATTTTCCATGAAAACTGACCAAAAAGGACACCATTGTCCAAGAGGGTTGCGGCAGACAAAAGGCAAAAGTCAACAAACAAGCCTAATCCCTAGGAAACCCCCTGGTAAAGTCTATTCCCTTCGTTAAATGTTTGCTGGGTAAGCAAACAACCGGTTCTCCTTCCTGCTCTGTCTCAGTTTCTCTACACAATTCTCTCTGGTTCTCTGTTTTTCTCCCAACAACTCGCGTTGCTCATTCGCCGAGTTGTCCGCTCAGCGTTCATCGGCTGCCGGCGCTCAGTTATCGCTGAGCACTTGAAGCAGACGGTTCGGTTTCGGTTACGGTTACGGTTTCGGTTTTGGGCCTGGTTTAAAAGTTTAAACTCAATACGTTTACGACTCGATGCGAATTCGATTCGATTTGATCCGATTCTGTGCGCCGTTTTTCTTGCCCCGCGTGGCCATGTGAAGTGTTTGGGCCAACGAAATTCAAATTTATCCCTGATAAAGCCTTTGAAACGAAAGATAACGATCTATATATGCATATATATATATATATAGAATTATGATTGTGTCAAGAACTGTGCTCTGATTAGGCAAGAAAATTGCAAGTGACCAAGCGGAGTGTCGGAGGTAAATGTGGTTCAAATCTCCCCCCCCTCCCCCACTCACACACCCCCCCCCAGGAAAGATTTATTTGCCTCTTGCGGATCACCGCTGAAATAGTTATTTACATTTTTAATTTATATAACGGTGGCGGTGGTGCCGTGGTGCCTGCGGTTCTGGTTTTTGGTTCTGGGGATGCTCACGCTCTCCCCCAGCTGTCTAACCCGTTTACTGGAGTTGGCCAAGAAACTACAGCAGCACGCACATACAGGCAGTGCATCAAGTTGCTGTTCTGGCGCATCCGTGTATCTGTAAGATACACGTACTTGCCGCACACACCTTCTGCCTTGCCTATCTGCCTGCCTGCCTGCCTGCCTGCTGAGTTTCCTTACCGTCTCTTTCTCGGGGCAATGTTTATTTTTGTTTGCTCGCCCAGCAAGCGGGAAAAACAAGTTTTTTTCTTTGAAACCAAAACAACAAGACAACAAAACAACAAGGAGTTAGCCACACAACTGCGCCACAGCTCTTGGCCTGGCTTTTTGCCTTGGAAAATACTCGGTACTCGCTGTGGAGTTGTGGTGAAAAGTTCAAGTGAAGACAACTGTTGCATTCAAAATACCAAAAGATAAATATATACATTTATGCATCCGAGAGCGTGAACGGAAAAGATGCGTTAATTAGCGAATGAGAAAATAGTATAAACCCAATAGTGACTCGAATCAAGTCGTTAATCAAAAGCCGGGACACGGAATTCCAGTGTAATTAGTAAGTGTCGCGACAAAACGTTAAAAATTTGACAAAAAATAAAGAAAAAACCCATAACAAGAAATGTCAATGCATGTGAAAGTTTATTTTTTGGCTGCAAAATAAAAACAAAGTGTGTGTGTGTGCCACATAAATAATTAACTTGAGTGCGGCGTGAAAGAGTAAAACCCCCCCAAAAAAAATATTATATATATTGGCATGCAACAAGTGTTTGCCATATGTCCGCTCATTTCGGTTTTCCCTAGTGTTTGTGTCTGTGTTTTTTCTTGTGTGTATTTCACTCAAGTGCAGTCTCAGTCTCAGTCAGAGTCCCAGTCAGAATCCCACTTCCCCCGTACCATTCCCAGTCCCCGCGTAACTGCAAAACTTCCTTCGATAACATCGAGTTCTCTCTGAATCATTCCGTATATCTCGCAGAGAGCAAGAATACAAGGAGCATCGATCGAGATCAGACCACACCCGCCATCAGGATGGGTTTCTCATCCGCCCTGCAAAGCCGGGCCGCCCACGAGGCGCTGATTGTGCGCCAGGATGCTGAACTTCGGCTCATGGAGACCATGAAGCGATCCATTCAAATGAAGGCCAAGTGCGACAAGGAGTACGCCATCGGTTTGACAGCTGTGGCCCAGCAGGGCCTAAAGATCGATCGGGCTGACGAAATGCAAGGTAAGACAAGAGCCATTTCCTACCCAATCGCTGATAAGATAAGAGACATTCAATATTATTTGGTTAATGATAGGCCAAGAAGTGCACTGGCCTCGGTAGAAAGTCGATAAATAAGGCAGAGACTTTACACTTCTTTTTTAAATCAATAAACTTTGCTTCTTAATAAGATTTTAGCTAAATTCCTCTAAAAATTTCACACATATGTTTAAACATATAAATTGTATTAACATATGGCCCTAATAAATAATGAAAATAGCTTTGCACTTGCCTGAACTCTTGGGCATTACTCATTTAATTCGCTGGGTGGTCTAGGATCCAAGCGGTTACAGCATCGCCTGGCCTGGCCTACCATATCCATATCCATTAGTCAGGGTAAATGTCCGGCAGTTATAGTCGTAGCTGCGATAAGCCCAGGGATGGTGACGGCAATGACAGTGTTAATACCCTCTGGTGGCGTCAATGGAATCGGATAAGGGAGCGAGCACGAGCATGGCGCCGCATCCCGTTGGAAATCTTAGGCTCTTGCCAAGACTGCAGGGCAAGCAGGTCTCTCGGGTGTGAATTTTGGCAGGCTGCAGCATGGAGACTTGGAGGCGGAAACTGACCAGGCAATCGCGTGACTTGATCGCATTTCCAAGTGAATAATACGCGTAGGGCACTATTTCAAACGATTCGAGATAATCGCCAGACAAGCAAATCGTTTTCAACTACCGTGCTCTGTGTGGCATCATCATCATCATCATCATCATCCGTTCGCTGGACAGGACTTCTCGTTCCGCCTCAAGTCGGGGTAATTGCTTGTGCACTGCCAGATAAAAGCTTGAATTAAATGAAGAACTTCCCTAGCTTTATAGTTTTTCTGTATCTGCAATGAGCCCTAAGTCTTTACCTTCTAGCCCTCCAATTACAGCTAATAACAGGTACCAAATGGACAACCAATATCCTCAAATCGTTTGATTTTCCTTCAACTATATATATTTTTTTCGTGTGCATCTCGCAGATACTCGTAGCCACGGCTACTTGCCAGCTGAGCTCATCAAAGTGTCGACAAAGTGCAGCTGTCTCGGATTCCGGAGCTGGGAGCTCCCCCATTCTTTCCTAGGCGAATGCGAATGCGAATGTGCTTGCGAAATTGCTATAATTTCCAGTCAGTGTCAGTTTTTGGCTTGGGAAATGTTTTCCTCGCTGTTTACATGGTCCAAACAAATGTATCCGCTGGATGCTAGCGCACGCACACACAAAGCAAAGCGGCTAACAAAAGCGAAGCCAAGTGATTTAGTTTGGGCCATTTGATAGTCATACAGCCACTGCAGCCGCCTCTCACCTTGACCGTGAACTTGAACAGAGTTTCTACGGAGCGCTCTTTTGGCCAAAAAAAAAAAACAGACGTGGGTATTATACTTGCTCATGAACATTTGAAAATGTTGGGAATATGCTTTGCGTCATATTAGCGTAACTCTGGCTTAAGACCAATGATTCACTGGCCTGGCTTTCGACTGCACTTTTCCCCAACTGTTGAGCGGGGATAATCGTGGTAGTGAGTCACAAGTCTGGGCTAATTGTTGATTAGCTGCGGTTTTTTTGCGGTTATTAAGGCTGTATGTACCTAATAAAGATATTATGTAGGAGGTGTTTATTTTATATAACTAAGAAGAGATTTAACGGTATTATAATCTCTAGAGAAGTCGGGCAAATCTCTGACAAACAAAGGAAATCACTTAATTAGGGAGGAGAAGATTTCAGATAGCCAAGAAGGTTGTAAGGTGTGATCTTTGGGATACAGAAAATTATCTTGGGGTGTTTTGATATTTTTCAGAGACTTAATGAGATTAAGTTATATTTTAAAGTAAAGAAAATGTTTAATTGGTGGTATTTTTGGGTTATAATCAAGAAAGAAACCAATTAATATTAGAAAAAGACCGTTAAGGAACGTTTTACTTACAAACTTTTAGAAACCCTATCAAAACCTAGGAAATAATAAAAGTAGCTTTAAATAGTAATAAATATAATTAAATACCAAATTAAACCAATTTTTCTTTCCACTTACAGGCAGCCTGATCACCAAATCCTGGCGATCCTACATGGATGAGCTGGACCAGCAGGCCAAACAGTTCAAATTCAATGCCGAGCAGCTGGAAGTGGTTTGCGACAAGCTGACACATCTCTCACAGGACAAGCGGAAGGCACGGAAAGCCTACCAGGAGGAGCACGCCAAAATCGCAGCTCGCCTGAATCATGTGAGTGTGTGGCAGCCAACACCTTAATTTCCCCCTTTAAAGATTTTATTAAATCGAACAATCATGGACGCACCCAAAACAAAAGACAAATGAATTAAAAAAAGGGGGAGGCACTAAGAAAAATTGGGTGTTAATAGGAGTATGAGTATGTTGAGATTTTTAATCAGCAATTCCAAAAGATATTCGCTTTTCAAGAGCTTGAATTCCTGTCTTTATACTCTTCACTTGAAGAGTCAACAAAATAAAGAATTTTAAAGGGTTTTATTAAAACAGATTTGTACCTTTATAGATTATTTGCAACGTGAAAAATAGAAATAATCTAATAACGAAACTGAGATTGTTTACAAGCCTGAATTTCGCAAATTTTGTGAGAAGTCTTCTGACAATTTCCGCTTGATCTGTGATTTAAATTTAAAAAATCAAGAAAGAATAATAAAAATCTTGCAAGATATTATATAATTTTTAGAGTGTATAAATACATTTATTTATGATTACAATTGAGGAGTCAGTCAGCCACAATAACAATCATTATAACTCGAAGCTCCGCCCACGGTCTTCATCATCGCCATCGCCGTCGTCTTTTGTTGTTTTGTTGCCGCCTGCCTATTGTCCGATATTCTTATTTATCAAGTATTTGAGTAATCAAAATAAATATTAAGCATATTTCTGCGGAAAAGAAGAAACAACTCTGGGGCATATTTAAGCAGCTTAAGAGAGTCGTGTAAACACTCGCCAAAAACAAAAAAAGAGGGTATAAAATAAAGGAGAACATCGACTGGCTTTGTTGCCCGACGATGTACTAAATCAATAGAAGTGTTTATTTATGAGCCGTGTCGTGCGGCAACAAGTTTATTAACCCAGCGGGCAGAAAATATTAGGAAAAAATCGAAAACAGCTCTCGGGAGATAGAGAGCCACACGGGCATGGCGAAGGGTCAATAGCTGAATATTGTGAATATTCACGGGTGCTGACAGCAAATTAGCATTTGGACAGCCACAAATAGCCGCGGCGGAACTTCAGTCAAGTACGAAAAGGTTGAGCTGCTGTTTTGTTATATTTATATACGTATGAAAAATGTTGGCTTTTAGGAGCGTTCTGGCCATATGCGACAAATGGCCAAAATGGCTGACGGTGACCCCAAAAAAAGGAGATTGTATTGTGATGATTTTGGCACAGAACGCCGAGGCTACTGTTTTATATCTATCTTCCTGTGGCCTTTGTCAAAACCAAAACAAAAGCAATTGCTCTTTTCCACCAGCTTACTTTAGTATTATTTATTTATTTATTTACCAAGATATTCATCTATTTTTCGCTGCAAACGAGACTGAGTCTTTTTTGCGCCGCAGTTTTGCACAATTTCAAATTTAAAATGCCAATCAAAATTTCAGCAAATCGTCGAACATCGTTAAACAATGTCTAATGCCCGAAATTGTTTATTGCAGTTCAAAGTTTAATGGGTTTGATGAAATGTTCGGCGAACCATTCAGCGATTTATTTGCAACAACAATTGTGTATAATCAAAAAATAAATAACTAAGTAAGGAGTAAGAAGGCCCAACAAAAAACTGGCAACAACACATGCTCCAAACTTGCGCCAAGCTCGAGTCAATTGACAACAATTTAGCAAAAGGGCAATAAAAATTACAAAGCATGCAGACAGCAAAAAAAAAGCAAAAAGAAACTAAACGAAATTCTGGGTAAAAATGGCTCCAAGTAGAAGATGAGTAGAGCTTTGCCTTTGGCTCTGACTTGAATCCGTTCGAGCAGCCAAGAGCCACAAGAAATGCACTTGGAAAATATATAGGTTTCTGTTAAACTAACAATTTAATTTAAAAAATATTTAATAGTACCTGATTTTACGAAAAATATCGAATTAATAGCTGTGAGAACTTAAATGGAATATTAAATGACTCGTAATAATTTGTTTAAATTTTTATAAAGTAGGGATTGCAAAAAATAAAATTATATAGATAATGGATTTAAGCTTTCCTTAATCTTTTGTTATTTATATTTTTGTTGACAATAAATATTAAAAATTATCATTTTTTTTTAGTTTTTTACAAGTGTTCTCCTTCTGGCACCCCTTTTTTCTTGCTCCAACTTCTAGTTCTCCTTCGTCTCTTTGGCTTTTCTTTATTGGACTTTGACTCTGTAATATTTGCGCAATGGATTGAACGGAGCAACAGCAACAAAACCTGAGTTATTGTCCAAAGAGCGGGGACAAGAAGTCATTGGGGAATTGTTGCTGTGTTGTTGATTTAATAAGTGTCTAGAAATGGGTCGTCGAGTCGGTTAGTAGGCGCCCGTGTGTGCGTGAGTATCTGTGTGTGAGAGCACACCAACAGCTTCATGATGCCCGAGCATCGGAATCGGTTCTATATGGTGTTGATGGATTGAATTGCAATACAGTGTTGATGGATTGGCATTAGATTATTATTATTGGGAGCAGGCAAACAATTCAGACGTTTTAAGAGAGTGAAGAAAATTGATTAACATACAGCTAGGGGATTAGATGGATTCAAGGAGGTTAAGCGTAGGCTTTAATACTTATTTAATATGAATAATAATACAAACGAATAATAAAATAGAAAATAATAATCCCCAAGAGAGAAATATAAAATAAATAATAATTATACCTAAAAGAGAATACCAAAGCAGCCTTAATTATTTTTAAAATGTGCTCTACAGTTTGCTGAATTGATTTGCACTTTAAAGCAATTAATTATTTTCCTAACTAGTTTTCTAAATTAGACTTTTGTAAGTCAAGCAATAATACTTCCCCCTCGTCAAGAATGGCTTTTAATATTTCTTATACATTTTATAATAAAAAGCTATCTAAAAAGGTCTATAATCTTTATAAAGTTCACTTCCTTTTGGCCTTATAAGTAAATTAATGTCAAATTAATGTCAACTTCCCTTATTACCTATAGTATTCTGGTACACCTTAAAACTATTTAGTTTAAGCTATCAAGTGCGCAGCTATAATATCTTAATTGCTGCCATAAAGATTGTAAAATGTCAACAGTTTGCAATTCCAGGAAACGTGCCATTACTTAATGAGTTTATATATCTCTTCAAAACGAGTAGAGAAGCCCTGGAAATCCAATCACTTAGGCCAAACTGTCACCCAAAAATATTAAACAAGACATTTTGACTAACTGCGTTGTTTGGTTATTAATTGAAGGCACTTAAGGGCGTCATATATATACATACATATGTATAGATATTTCCTTCTTAATGCTAATGGATTTGGAATTGGCTTTAATGTATCTCTTCTGAATCTTTTGTACGCTGCACAAACACACACAACCGGCCCCGCAGAAAAACGCATTAGGGTTCCACTTCCGGGTGGGTTTTCCACCGCTTTTCCACATGTGCCGACTGCTTTGCTGGGGCTTCGCATATTTCTCGCTTTGCTAGACCGCAGAATATGGCCCAAGTCTGGTTCTGCTGCCTGAGATACATTTCCATTTCCATTTCCATTTCCAGCGGCTGGCATTGAAAATACTGCGGCGGCGAATAGCTCTCGTATTAATTACAATAAGTTCAATTCAAGTGTAGTATCTTTATGGCTGGCATACACACAGCGACGTCAACAATCGGTCGTCTGTCTGCTACGTCTCTTTCTCTGGTATTTCAGATAAGCCGATAAGATATGGGGGGAATACGGGAATGCTGTACTTCGATCGCAGTGCAAACCGAGTAGCCACATCAAATGTATCTATCAAATGCACATGGCCCGCCCCAGAGCAGCGCACTTGAAGATACTTAACAAGGGGCCATTGCTCGCTTGGAATTCCCCATTAAAAGTATACAAATCGTATGCGGGAGACGGCGCCAAAGTTATTTTTTAACCACCACCGCCACTCTCTATTATCCCCCAATGTCTTACCCCATTTCACCCCGAAAACAGGCGTCCCTTCACTTGACTCAATTGGTTCTACACAAAAGCCTTTCGGACAGGCAGACATTTAATTGAGCTGCATTGACCTGTGCCCGGAGTTCTCAAGTGTCTACAAAGTTTTTACCCCAATGCATAATTGCCACACGCTCAGGGATGGATGGATAATATAGAAAACACTGGAAAAATTAACTCAATTGGAGGGCAACATTTTAAATTTTAAGTTGAAATAACTTTTTGAATACTCTTTTTGATTTAAAAGTAAAATAAAGAAAAACTTACATCTTATATGGCGAAGTGCACTAGAAAATGTTGCTAGAAAAATGTAGCTAGGTATATGTTGCTAGGCATATGTTGCTAGAAAAATGTTGTTAGGCACATGTGACTAGCCACATGTTGAGCAACACCAATTATGGCTTCATCATAAACAAGACTTTGAAGTTAAGTAACTTCCTTGTTTATTTACCAAATGTCCACATATTATATATCCACTTATCTATAAATAAATCTTAAATTCCAGAACCTTTTTCTCCTTTTTTTTCCCTGTACCAATTCAAATGTGCTTGACTTCCCAAAAGTTAATGCAAAACCAAACTTGTGTGAACTGTCTTTTGGGGTAATCTCGGCCGACTGAAACAATGCGATACGGTTGAGACTAACTTGTGGCAGCTATGGGAAACAGTTCCGCCTGGCAAAAGATAAATTGGTTCCCCATAAACTGAACTGAGCCAAGTACACGGTCAGAAGTGCGTTTCGTACCATTTCTGGCCATAAATTGTCAACGTCTTGATCCCTAAATGCTAAGCACATAAAATGCCAAAACAACTTAACTGTTGGCTGTCTGCGTGGGGTTTTCCGGGAAGCCAAAAGGGAGTTGTAACTACAAAGTTTCTTGACATTGCGACAAAAGCTGCACAAATTGCAGGCAAGACACTCACACACATGGGGGCAACTTGTAGATACTTTTGTATCTGTTTATCTGCTAGTCACAGACATAAGTTGCCCAAGTCCAGTGATTTCAAAAGTTGTGCAGCTGCGGCACGCAGCCCCCAAAAATTATTGCTGATATTTGTTGACAACAAACATGCGGCAAAGTTTGTTTTTCCTCGTTTTCAGTTTATTTTGTGTTTTTTTTTTTTGTATTTTTATTTTAGAAGGGGCGGCATTGGATAACGATTACTTTTTTGGGGGTAACTCCAACGGAATTGTAAAAACGAAACTTGCGGCGTCATGGCGTGCGTCTGGCGTCAATCGCCCGGGGTTGGTTTCCCAACTGCCCTGAAGCTTATATGATAGTACGGGACAACATTCAACACAATCTGGGGGGTGGCTAGCATACATAATTGCCACATAATGGCCAAGACTGCGGCGCCACTTGGAGCTCCGGCACTGGCAAGTTCCGGCTGCAGTTCTCCGACTCCAACTCCGACTCTGACTCATCTGCCCCTCGTGCAGGCGGCAACTTTCGATTTTGGCCAGAGTCTCTGCTGTTTGCGGAACTATTAACCCGCCATCCAGCCGCATCGACGACCATTGTCTGAGGCGACATAAGTGCAGTGGTTGTGCGGGTGCACTGGGAGAAAAATTATTACAAGGATGAGCCTTAAATTTAGTAATCATTTCTAGAGTTTAGTTCAAGAAAAATAATATTTTCGAATCAGGAAACATGGAATAATAAATTCCAATAGAAATATACCTAAATATGATTATAAATCTTATATCTAAATATATTGCTTAATAATTTCCCCCGGTGTCTGGAAAAAAGACGTGTTTGCCAAACTAAAAGTCTCAGCGACCCTGATGATGATGATTGCTTCCGTCAAACAGTGACATTTTCCACGTGACGTAGCTTTTCCATTCGCCAAATGCACTTGGGGCCACTTGGGCTTGGGTGAAATCCGTCTGCGAAGTCTTTGTCTGCTGGAAAACCCCATTATCTTTCGCACCAGCATCAAATAATATTGTTATGAATAAAGCAGCGGAAATATAAATATTTGTTAAAGGTTATAGCATATAACCTACAGTTCCTATAAATTTCCTGTGAAATAAATAAAGAACTATATTTTTATATTTATGTTTTTTATAGTTGTCATTAGTTCATGTTAATCACATCATTAAAAGTATGCAAAATCGAATTAAAATACTTTTGCTTGCCAGCTCGCTTTCTCGTTTTTCATTTTCTGATTTATATGCCTCGTTATTGGATTTCGTCTTAATTCATTCGCATTTCACATAGCTTTTAATTCGGTTTTTTTCGCTGTCGAAAATATATCATCAATTATGTTTGTTGATTCCCCCAGCTGAATTTCAATGCTTTTGTAGTTTTTCTTGTCTTGTTTATGGGCGAAGGTGCGGTATCTCCTTTACTTCTTCCTATAGGGAGAGTCGCCCCTGGGTCTGTTATCCACACCCACGCCTTCATTTCATTCAAACAGCCAGAGACCGCCAAATTGTTTACGTACAAAAACAGGGAGAGAAAAAAAAACACAGAATACATGTTTATTTATAAACAAAAAAAATGTATATCTTGCTTGCTAAATGACGACAAATTATAGCTATTTCATTGCCGCTAATTTTCTAAAGAAATGATATACACATATATTGCAAAAGGGGATTACACTTTTGCCCCCCAAAATATAACAAAACCTCTAACTCCGCACGTGTCGTTCGTTTGCATTTTAATTTTGGGGAAGTCCGATTTTGCGGTGGCAAATTGAGTTAAGCCTGTTGTCCGTTCCGACCGCAAAAATAAAGGGCAAAGTTGGTTGGAAGCCGAGGGTTGGCTGACAGGACAGGAGGCAGACTGCAATGTCAAGGATCAGCAGGGCTGACGGCCTGCCAAGTGAATGGCGGAAGGCTGACAGGACAGCAGCTAGATGAGTTCCGTTCCGGACGCCCACAATGCATAAAAGGCGGTTCCCTAGGTCCACATGCAAAGTGTCCTTCTGGCTGAAAATTCTAATAATGCCGAAAATGTCAACGAGCTGCTCTGGCAGTGGGAGACAACTGGGAAATAAGGCTTTAAAATATTTAAAGAAACATTAATTACTAATTTTTTATAAACCGTACAATTTTATATTTTTAAAAATACATCTATTGAGCTTTATAAAAGGGAATCAGCAAAACTTATAGCACATCTTTGTATTATATCCGAAGATAAAGGTAAGCTAGAAACTTTCCTCTCTAAGTTCCACAAGAGAATCCTTGTTTAAGCTTTAAAAATTCACCTTAAAACTAATAGTTTTTTCCCTTTTATTCCCAGTAGCTTTAATTTAATTTACAAACTCTGCCAATATTGTTTCCAATTTTCCAACTACTGTTCTCCGGGCAGTGGTTACTCTACATCCTCCCACGACAGCCTGCATGGTCTGTTCTGCCTGCAAAGCTTAACAAAGTGCCAACAAATTTCGCTCGTGTCATGTGGCCCGTGTCCATGTAGCCATGTCCATGGTTGCAGCCTGGCCCTTAACTCTTTGCCTTTCGGTTTGTTGGCCCAGACACGGATGTCGGCAGAGGCCCAGACACAGGGCCAGCCGGCAAGCCAGCCAGCCAGCCGGCCGGCCAGCCAGACTTGTGGCAACATTTGCTGAGGGAAAAATTTCATTTATGGATATTCGGTGGATGTTGCATTGAAAATCATTCCGGCAGAGATTCAAGTCGCTAAACCGATTTTGATTAAGCTAATGGTGGCCATAAATCAATGCCACACCACCGGCGACCGATGGCGGCAACTTTAATCAAATTTAATGTAGGTGGCACCCAATAAAAAAAAAAGTGTCACCGCCAGCAATTAAATTGGCGCAGCCCGTAATTATGGGCATTTTATGCCGCACTAGTAGACGCCACTACTAGACCTAATGGGCAAAGTTATGCCAGACATGGAAGGGTATGGGGCTTGTCTGCCGTGGAATCGGCATAGGATAATGGCAGCGTCGTCGACATTAACAAAACGCATTATTGTTCGCAAAAATTCCCCAGTTTGACTGCGGGGGAAAAGCAATTTTGCGGAACGTTCTGTCGGCAATCAACGAGAAACTCCAACAGACACGCCCCCCAAGAAACGTCGCCGGCATTTTCCTTGGAAACGCATTCAGATTTTTTCACGTCCCTTTTTGCGGATCCTCCCCAAACATGGACATGCCTCAAGTTTTGTCTCCTTCTCGTCCTCCCCTCGCTAATTTGCAGTTCCTTGGTAATATTTTTTGGCTTTTTACGATGCCGCCTAGAATGTTGTTGACTGTTTGTTGAATGTTTAAAGCTAAAAGCAGCCCAGCGGCGCTTTGCTTTGCACTTTCCATGCCATGCCTTGCCTTGCCTTGCCTCGCTCATTGCTCATACGCAGCGTTGGCTGTAGGAGAATTTTCCTCCCGCTCTGTCGGCAAATAGAATGTGGCGAAGAGAATATAGTGGAAAATTGAAAATCAACGAGAGATAAAGGCTGGCGTTGGTGATGAGGAGTGGGGCGGGTCTGGCCGTGTTTACTGTGTCTGCGTTAATTCGGTTTTGCTAATTTGGAATGGCGCCAAATTGAAAATAAAAACTTTGCAAGCTCAAAAGAATCCACCTCATGGCTGGGGAAGCTGGCTACAGTAAACAATCGATAATATGGCTAATTGAAATAAATTTTCTAAGGCGGGGAAGGATTAATATATTGTTTGATATATCAAAATTTTAAATAAATAACAAAATATTTGGTTTAACGCCTTTAACTTTATTTCTGAAACAGAATTTTACAAAAGAATAACTTCCTTAAATTCTAGACATTATTTCGATTATTCTTTCTTATTCTTATATAAATTACGATCCCTGTACCATCAGTAAATCATACTGTGATATTAGCAACAAATACTGCCAAATTTTAAATGATTCTTTGTGTGTCTCTATGATCTACGTCTATATAAAATAAAATGTTTTCCTTTACTTTTTTTATAGTTTTTCTTTTTTCTGTCATTCGGAAAATTTGCTTGTTCTGCTTCTCTATTTCTCGCCAAAAGTGAAATTTATGTTCTCAGTTCCGTGGCTAATTTATGCTGCACAAATAATGCTGAAATGGCTGGGGAAACTACATATAAGTAGTATTGTTTATCATTAAAAATAGGAAATTACGTAGCCGCCGCGTGTGCCGCCAAAAGTGATATTTTTCGTTAATAAATGCAATGGGGTAAATGCGACAGCTGCAGCTAGAAAATTAATAGGAGCGCAATTGTGTTTGATTTTTCGCTGCTGGCTAGCTGGCTGCGAACAAACAAAAATAATGAAAACGCCAAATGATTTTATAGCTGCCTACTAAAAATATAAATGGCGCAGTGCAGCAGAGCAAAGCAAAAGAGACGCCAACTTGGTACCAGTGACTCAGTCAGTCGGCTATTTCCAAATTTGCCAAAGGGAATCGCATCGAACCTCGAATCCGCCAAGGCACTTTCATCAGCCATCGCACGGGAAGCCGCAGAAGTGTGGGCACAGGTCATGTCAACTGGCGGCGTGTGCTGATGCGGTAAGGTCTTGGGTCTCGGGTCTCGGGTCTCGGCTCTCAGCTCTCACCTCTGCACCACCTGTACCCCATTGAATCAATCGATTTCCTTTCGAAAAATTACCTTGAAAGCGCCGCTCTCGGAGAAGGGGCTAGGGCTTGGAACAAAAGGACAACGAAATGGTCTTGTTTGCGCTCATTAAAATGTACTTGAACAACCAGCCAAGTGTTGATGTTGACGCAATCGAAAGAGGTTGGCGGGGGCTATTTGAAAAAACGGGAAGATACACAGTCAAAAAAAAATATAACCAAATATTAGGGTTGTGATATAGGAAATTTTTTTTTAATATTTATACATTAGCTACCATAAAAGTGATAGGTAAAAATTAAGATCTCATGCGTATCCAAAATATTATCACTTGTGGTCATTTTTTAACAGTAAAACTTTTCCTGGAATGAAAAACTAAATTTATTTGCAAATTATGAATTGCTTGCCTCATAAAAAATTTGGTAACATTTACCATTTCTATATATTGATTAATAAGATAAATTTAGGCTTAAATTTATCTTCAAGTGCGCTGTTTATACAGGTAAAATCAGATGCTTTGAGCTGGAAAACCCACGGGGTCGAAGCTAACACAAAATGCAACGCAGAGTGAAAATGACAGGCAAGCGAAAAAACTGCATAAAGGCCAAATCATTTCGAGCTCGAGGGTTGCTTCTAAAATTCCCCCAAAAATAAACTAAACGAAATAAACTGCAATTGAGGTCAATGGAGCATACATTTGTACATATAATGGCCAAGTTCCGAAAAATTTACAACATGTTAATTGATGGATGGACTCATTCATGAATTGAAAGTGCGAAAGTTACGTGGGATACCGAATTATGATGAAACATGAGAAAAGTGAGTCAACTCGAAGCGTTTAAAAAAATAACTGGAACAAAAAAAGTGCAAAAAAAAGTTCTATGTCAAAGATAAACAAAAATGAAAGAAGAAAAAATAAAGCTAATGAAGGTCATTAGAAATGGATTTTATAGTGACATTTTTGGAAAGAAAGAAAATACAATAAGAAATTATAACTCAGGCTTTCTTATAGGAAAGATAGCTTTAAATTACTCTGCTTATTTATTAAAATTCTTTCAATAATGGGTTATAAATATATGTATTAGGTTTTGTATTTTTAATGTTTCAAACACTTTCTTTTGATTTTCTTTTCCACCATTTATATTTAAAGAAATATCTATTATTACAAAAACACCTCTTATAACAAACACATGTTTCTCTTTATCATACACATGTTTTTATTTTTTTATCCAATTACCTGCAAGCTAATTAAAAATTATCCGCCAAATGTAGAGCCGCCCTTGCTGCTTGTAGTCCAATTCCAATATTAATAACCATTTTTCTGGCTATTCACCGCCACACCCCGATAATTATTTGTTTTGCGATTACTTTTGGTAATTAAAATTGAGGACAAAACGCAGAGGGAAACAGGGAAAGGAGGAGGCCAAGCTGCATACGACATTGAACTCGGGCTGAAAACAAACTTGGAGCCACACTTTTGGCCCACCCTTTCCCAATTTGGTCAAGGCGAGTGTTTGAACTGGAGGAAGGGGGCTAAAATCGAGCACTACAAGAGATACATAGATACAAAGATACAAAATAGTGACAAAGTGCCACTAGAAACCAAACTGAACTGAACGACCGGCCACACACAACGAGATTGCGATTATTTATGGCCAAAAAAAGAAGGAGGTACAAAAAGCGGGCTGTGTCAATGGCCAACAAAGACGGCCAGCAGTGAGTGAAGCAGGGAAACGTGCCAAAAAATATTAAGCAATAATAACAGTTGTATTACAACAACACAAAAAATTAGCAGTTTCCAGTAAGGTCAACCCAACGCCAGAAATGGGTTTTTGCACTTTTCTGGGGTATTTCTGGGGATCTTCAGGGGGGTTTTCCATGCACCAGATTTTGGCGAGCGACTCGCAAGTGATGTTGATTGTCAGCTGAACTTGTTTCGCTTGCGGATTTACCATTGAGCCACAGAGACCCAGCCACTGGCACATCCAGATCCGCATCCGTGTCAGCGTCAGCGTGTCGGGACGAGCAGAAAGTGGAGCAGAAAACCTGAAAAAAAACACACACAAGTTGAGAAATAAAACTAACATAAATAAGTCTATAAGCAAGACCAAGTCCAAGTCCGGTGTTGCGTTTATTTCTGGTTCTCGGCATCTTGCATCTCGTATCGTATCGCGTCGTGTCTCGGCATTCGCAAATACTTAATTGAAGAGATTTGGAGTCAATTATTGCGAAAGAGAAATTCTTAAGCGAAAACTTTCGAGCGTGAAAGTCGACTTTGTCTAATTTGTGCTGGAAAGCCGACAAGAGCCGCCAAGAAAAAAAGAACTCCAACAAGCCGTCTGTGATTATGATTTGATGTGCATTTTGGCATTGCATTAACATTAATAGTTGGAAAATTGCTTCGCTAAATGGGAACACGCCCACCGACAGCAGCACCACGAAAGCAATCACATAATTGCCATCTAAATGAAGTAAATTGCAAAAGTAAAGACAAATCAGTGTATCAATGCGGCTCCTAATTGCCAATTTACGTAATGAGGGTTTGATTATCAGGTAATTACAGCGAGAAGTGGAGCAGTACGTAAGAAAGCCTGATGACGTTGAAGCGATAGATATGACTATATGGTATATGGTATATATACATATATGCAGCAGTGGCTTGGTTCCAGGCATTTGTATTTATTTCCGATAAACCGGTTAATGCGCACTTGCCTCGAAAAGGTTCTTTCGCCGCTTAGCCTCTTAGTATATTCAAAAGAATTCATTATACCCTACTTAGGGGTATTATATTGGGGCTAAGAGCTTTGAGAGGCTAAACAAAATAATACTTCCCATATGATGTTAAGCTTGCTATATTTTTTGAAAGATTATCGACTTTTCCTCTTGATACACATGCCTAATAAGAATTATAAATCCAAATGTATACTCAAATTGCTGAAGAAACTACTACAATTTCATATTTTTATAAGTTTTGAAAAGGTTCTTTTAAGCCATAAGAGTATCACAACTTCACCTTTTATTACTTGACCCATTCGCTTTAATTTACGTTCAAAGTAATCACAAGAGCGACACAAAGTTGATCGCCCTCGCTCTGGCTGGTACGAGAAATGCCAAAAACAATAACGAAGCTGGCCAAAAAAAGTCAGCGAGCCAGCGCTCTTAACAAGGCCATAAACAATTAAAAGAAGTGACAGACTATGTATGTATGACAATAAATACTAGAAGCATCCGAGGCAGACACAGAGACGAAGCTCACGTATTTAGTTGCTGCTGTGATTTTTATCTCGTGTGTGAATTTTTTATTTTGCCCTCGGTTCTGCTCTATGTTTTCTAGACTCGCTTTTTGCCAATCTCTTTTCCGCGAAATTAACTTGAATGTTGATCTCTGGCAAAAAACCAAAACCAACAAAAAACAGGAAAACAGCAAAGAAAAAATCTCCGTGACGGTGGCGCTTGTTTTGTTTGAACTTTCCCATATATCTATATATATTATATGGCCATTCCCCAGTTTGGTCTTGACCAATTTGGCTAATGATTCCAGCTCAGAAGTTACGTTTATTGAATACTAATTTGGCTTACTAGAAACCAGAGCAGTGCCAAAGATCGTTCAAGTGTTAACAACGCTTCTTCGTGTCTGGTAGTCACACCAAAATAAAAAAGAAATAATATTAATAAGAAATCCCCTGTTAGAATCCCATAAATCCCTGGCTCAAGCCCTGTGTGTCTCATATTGCACGAGTTCTAATTGGAGCTGCGGCTTAGCCAGGCGCAATAAAAATTAAGTTGCCGGCTCGAACGGAGAGCGTTAAAAAGGTTTTCTAACACGCCAGGCAACGAACTGTCTGCTAACCCTTTTTTTGTCTTTTTTTTTTGCCTGCCGACTGGCTGCGCCTTTATCTCATTATAATCTACGCGCATGTGCGGCACATTCGTATCTTTTCAGTCAATTTCAAGTACACTCTGCCCTCTGCCCAGATGCAGGCCGCCGAGACGGTTCGAGCTGGCTGGAAGTTGAACAAACAGCCGAGAGGGGCAGCGGTACAGGTAGAGAAAAATTGGTTAGGGATAGGATACTATTTCAAGAAACTGTTCTCGAAAATGTCTCAGCAGTAGTACCTAAAAGTAACCATAGTTTATGATCTTTTTTATGGAAGGTAATCTTCAGTCTTATAAATATTTAAATGTTCTTCTTCTAGCATTGCCAAATTTTTTGAAAAAACTGTGATATTTCCAGAGTCCTTAAAGAATAGTCTTCCCAGACTCTTAAGTAAAACTCTTAACTCCCGTTTAAGTTTATTAATTTTGTTAATACTTTTTATATTAAATTTACTACTAAAGTATTACCTTTAAAATATTCTATATTACAATATATCTTTCGTGATTTTAAGACTTCTTAAACCCCTTAATTTCTTTCACTGCATTTACCCGGAATAGGGGGAGAAACGTAGTCAACGGCAAACAAGCGCAGACAACGTTTGTCGGTCAAAATCAAAATCAGCCCCAGCCTTTGTTCCTTTAATTCCAAGAATCGTGGACCAGTTATGAAACAAGTCTGCAACATGCACACCAAGAGGGGCTGGGATTGTGGCTGGAACTGCCGATGCCCAGTCGGCGAGGTGAGGAGAAAACAATAAAGAACCCAACCCGAGGGCTAAACGTATTGGGCCCGAATCTGGGCTTCGCGTCGGGATGGGGATAGGGATGGGGACGGTACCCAGAGCTCCAACTCCAACTCCGTCTCGTTAGCTGCGCCTGCGCCTCGCCAGAAAATACTTTATGGATCGAAGACAGAGTCGAGTCGGGGCTTTTGTACCTGCCACTTGGCTCCAGGCACAGGCGGCAGCGCTGCAACTGCAACTTAATTTCTTGGCCGGGCGCAGCGGTGCGGTGTGCTGCTGCAAGTACTTCATCATGTTTCGGGGGAGCAGTAAAAATAAATTAACAAAAGCCAGTCGTCAACCCGGGCCCCGTCTTGGCCACTTCCCGACTGGTCTAGCTGCTGCCACGGCTGCTGCTGCCCAATGTGCGACGTAATAACCTGGCCCAAGAGAGAGAGCCGTGCGAACTGCTGCTCCCTTGACATCAAAAGCGCAGCTGGGCCCGGTTGTGGATCAAGTTCAGGCTTTGGTTAAGACTTTGACTACAGCGAAAAGCTGGTAAATTGTTTTACAAACTGAAAAAAAGAGAAATGGAAAATTGTTATTAGGGCTTGCTTTATTCTAAAAGGAATATTCTGGGATTTTGTGATGGAAAAGTTAGGAAAATTAGTTAAGCTGCTTGGAAATTATTTTTTTAAATAGTATAAAGCTAAACTACGACTTGCTTTACTTTATTTATATTAATATGGATTTTTTAAATACTTCTTAATAATAAATAACATTTTAATGTAATAAAAACTTAATTAAACGATTCTTAAATCTCTGGAAATACATTTTTAGTAGTTTAGTATTTGCTGGTTAGCTACAGCTTTTAGCTAATATTATTAATGGTTTATTTATATTATATATATTATTATAAACACTTTCCTTCTTATGCTTCCTTAACATACATTTTAAATACATAATTTAATTCAATTCAGTAATATAATATCTCTCGTCTTCTCAGGGTATTCTCCAAGTTATTACAATTTTTGTAGTGAACTGCTCGGCTTTTAAAATTTATGCTTGTTCCCTGGAACGATCTGCGAGATTGACTACAGGATTTCGCACGGCTCAGTCTTTAGCTGTGTGTGTTTCTGTGCCTTTATGTATCCCTCCGCATGCAAAACAAGTTGCAAGCGACACGTAGGTGGCTTTGGATATTGAAAAGTCGTTCTGCAGCCTCTCCTGGGGCGATTGAGACCTCCCGGTACGGTGGCGGCCATGGCAGGCCCCGAAAAAAACGAAAGACTCAGGCAACAAACTTGCTTGCGCGCTCGAGGCATTTGGGCAATTCGAAGACACTTTCACTGCGATCGTCAATTTCGCCATTCTATTCTTTTGTCTGTCTTTATTTTCTGCCTTTTTTCTGTTTATTTCCGACTGAAATAGAAAGTGCTGGCAAACATTTACAGAGACAATTTAAATTCGAACCTTTTCGTCATGCTTCTCTTTCACTTGGCACGCATGCAAATTTGTGCAAAAAAAAAACAAGACGGACAACCATCGAAAAATAAAAAACATGAATAAAAACTTGGCAAATATTATTGGCAGTCAGAAAAGAAAAAATAAATAAACTGTAGCAACTGAAAGTGAAGATATTGCGTGGCAATTATGCGACCGATTTTTTGAATGCCTTTTAAATGGGGGAATTCAACAGGAGCCAAACTGCTTTGGCGCGATTACAGTTAAAGCCATCAAAACGGGTTGGTTGTTAATATTAGCGTGTCCATTGTTGGGCCGGGCCTGGCCATTGGCCGGCTAGTTCATTGACCAGGCCCAGAGCTAGAGCCAGAGCCAGAGCCAGACCCAGGCACGAACCACGACCACGACCAAGACCAGTCTAAATTACTCGAAATCCCTGGTCCGCGGAAACACAATCTCACTCGCTCAACGGTCACAAATTTGCATAATTCGCAATTGCAGGCTAAACGCCAGTGTTTAAACCATCTCGATTGTTTCATAAAACATCACTATTATTATTATTATTATTGTCAACGCTGTCAGCGCTTATGCAACCACAGCTGGTGGCGCTGACTTATTGAAAACTCCCGATTTGATTTCCCCACCACAAAAGATGAAGAAAAAAAGCAGTCACAACCACAACAAAGGAAAATCCCAGACGCGTGTGGCATTTCCTATCGTTTTATTTCTACAACGACTTGTCAGCAGCTGCCGCCATTTCATATTCAAATTTTCTGGCCAAGAAAAACTCTCACGCGCTGACGAAAATCAAGAAAAAAAATATATACAACTCCCGTCCTAGGGTTTAACTTTTGACTTGTTTTCCATTTTTGTGTGGCTCTCTGTCGGTTTTCTTGGGTTGGTTTCTTTTTATTGCATCACGATTCCGCAATACATTTGACAAATTTATTTTGATTAAAGCCAATTTCTTTGGAAGTGTAGACATGAATTGAATTTCGCTTGATTGAGCTGTGCCTTTTTATTGTTATGATGTGTATGTGCCGATTTATAAGAGTGTACACTTGGGGAAATGGAGAAAGAAATACAAATTAAACTACAGAAAAAATTAAATAGTATACTATGTGCATGGTATTAGTATTTTTGTAAAAGATTAGGTTTTATTTATTAACCATTTCTAAAGCCTGTTTAAAGTGTTAGGTTTAGGTTTATGTAGTATCTATTTATATATACTATACAAAGAGTTTACTGGTTATTTTATTCTACAAAATGAGAAGTTTTGGATAATAAACAAGAAAGTTATTAGACAATAAAGATCAAGATAAACCTGTGCAACATTGTAAGGTTGACAAAAGCAACTGATGTTGCTCAACATGTTTCTAGCTACATTTTCCTAGCAACTTTTGCCTAGCAACATTTTCTATCTTCCTTATTTATTAATTTTTCTTTGTATTTTTATATTTTTTAATATAATTCCCAAACATATGAGTTGCTTATTTATTTATGATTAATTCCCCAAACTGTTAGCTAAACTCTCAACAAATACACCATAAAAATCTTGAAAAAAATATATAATACCATTAAAAACCATCCAACAACGAAGATATTGAACAATAAAAAATAGCGGACAAATTTTTAGACAATGTCATGCTCATCTTGTGACAAGTCATAAAACCCCAAAGCTTATTGACATGAATATGTTAATTATTAAATGTTGAATCATAGGTCCGCTTGCCAGCTTAATTTATCATTTAATTTGGGAAGCATTTTCCGCTTAATTGTATGTGTCTTTTAAGAAAAGAAAAATAATTTGCAAAAATCTAATTCTACAGAGAATCGGATCGAGAGGCGAAAGAATCAAGCTGATTAATGCAAAACGTGCCAGCTGGCACCACTTGTCACAGATTTCCATTAGGTCATCGCCGCATTTGCATATAGATTTTCGACTATTTCAGATTTTTAAACTGTGCGTTGTCCCCTCGCAAACGCAGAAGCAGAAGCAACTGAATAAATATCGAAGAATGAAATTCCCCCCGGGGAAAAAGGCGTGAGAAAATCGAGAAAGTTTTTCGCTGGCCGTGGAGTGCAGGTGGCAGATTAGCAACTTTCCTCGGATTCCGGGGGATTCTGTACGAAAAGAAAAAAATTGGCAATCATTTGTAAACAATGTGTGAGGTGTGGTGGCGGGGCTTGGGGTTGGAAGTACCGAAACTGAAACGCTATTGACGGTTTTTTTTTTTAGCCGCCAAGAAGTAAGAAATACGGCGCGCATGACCCACTTTCGAGCCATGTTTATTTCTTTTACTTGCCGTCGGTCCGCCCCGGCTCTCTCGCTCTCTCTTTCTAAACAACTTTTTAGGCAAATTAGCAGCTGCAGAGGCATTGAAAGTTGCTTAACCACTTGCCGAAAAAACACACAAAAAGTTAAAAAAAAAAAGAAACCAGCAAGAACCTTACAGAATTGGTTATTACGTAGCTCTGGCAGGGAATCAGCGGCAGTCTGGACAGCAACAAGTTGTCTAGATTGCAGCCAATTTAAAGATAACTCAAGCTAAAAAAAAAAACAACAAATACTACAATAACACTTTCAATGCCAAATCCACTAACTGGGTCAGCACTTTATACACGCATTCGCACACACGATCAAATTGTTTTTCGCTCGCCTTGCCATTTTATTTTAATTTTATTTTTGCAAATTCTTTAGTCAAGCTTTGCCCGATCATTCAATTAGTTAATGCATCTCTTTGGCCGTCTTCCGTGTTTAGTGGAAAAGTGCAAAAGTGTCTGCAATTAATATGCACAGTCAAACGGCAGAAGAAAAGCAACTCAGGTTGCCTGAGGCTCAAACCGATGGCTGGGAACTATGGAAAAATGCTGGGAAATTGTGACTACTCATAAGGTTTCATAAATGCTAATTTGACTTTAAATTTAATTTAATTAAATAGCTGATCAGCTTATAGTTATTTCATATAAATTCTCACAAGGTTTCATAAATGCTAATTTGACTTAAAATTTAATTATGTAGCTGCTTAACTTATTTATAAATTTTTATTTTCAACAAAGCATACGCAGCACTTAAATGTGGGAAGTTTTTTTTAATTTACAAACCTGTCAGTGCTCATAAAATTAACTGTGATTTTTTGCCTTGTTTGCTTGTTTTTTACACTTGCTTTAATTGTTTAAATCAACTGATTTTTTAAAATCTGCTTATGCATATTCATGTTAAGTAATGTTACTTATTTTTTCGCAGAATTTAAGTATCTTTATTCATTTCGGGTTTCTCGTCGGAATCATTAAATAACAACAGTTTTATTACTCTCAAATTCCAAGTAAACAGAATGTAAACAGGATAAATTAAAGCAAAGGCAATAAAGTTATACACCTTTCTTTTTTAATCCAAGTTTAAAACTTGCATATTCTATTAATTTAATTGATACATTATTTAAATTATATGTTCATTACATTATTTAAAATTTAATTACTTTATTGAAAATAAGTTATCGGTTTACAATCTTCTTATTAGAAAAGATAATTAGTAAGTAAATAAACCTTTGTGTATTTTAAATAAATTATTAAGTTCAGCTCGGAGTTCATTTTAGTGTTTTCCCATATTTTAAGTACAATTTTCACTACAAATTTTTAATTATTAACCACTGTGCTTCAGCCCAGCATCAGCTGCATTATGTCTATGCCACCTTAACTCAGCAACTTTGCAGCTGCTTGACTAACTGCACTTGGTTGCCATTAGTTTGTGGCTTTAACTACACAGAAAACAATTAACTTATTTCAAGATTAAATACTAATATTCATACTAATATATTTATATTTTGTAAATAAAGTAGCTGAGCTTTAATAAATGCATACAATTTTTACTTAAAAAGTATTTATTTATAGCAAAATTTTAGGTAAAACTCAGATATTTCCTTCTGAAATTATCATTCATCTAAATGGGGCTTTTCTCTAATCCCTCTATTTAATTTTAAATAATAAAACTCTTAACAAACAAGCCAAAGAAATATATTTTACCAGTGCTTAGCTTCAGGTTCAGCTGGGACTCAAGCCCGACTTGAGCTGGCAGTCGCAGTCCTCGGCAACAAAGTCGTTGTGGATTTTGTTGACACTGCTAACGGATGCTGGGAGGCTGGCTTTGCTGGCTTTTCTGGGGATGCTGTTGGATGTTGGCTCAGCTGCATAATGCAATCCTTTTGCCCAGTCACTTATCAGTCATTTGTGGAGCCATGGCATTTGTTGCTATTTTTTTTTTTAATGTAGTTGTGGTCGGACGTGTACCTTGCATAATATGCAAACGTGAGAAAATGTTTAGCAAAGAAAGTGTGAGAGATACTCAATGGGGCAGATAGGTGGTGTCACTGGCGATAGAGGGAGAGGTGGAGGAGAAGGTGGACGCGACTGGGCTTCATTATGCGATTACTCGCATGTGGAGCACACACTGTGCGACAAAAGACGAACCACGTACCGATAATCATGATGTAATGAGCCCGGCTTTTATATATTTTTTTGGGAAAGTGCCCTAATGGCACCACACGCACATGTATCAGAGTGAAACCCCAAAAAAACTAAACCACAATTCGCTTCCTCTTTCACATTTTCAGCTCACCGACGAGGTGGTGCGAAAGAAGAGCGAATACCAAAAACATTTGGAGGGCTACAAGGCGCTGCGCACGCGCTTCGAGGAGCATTATATCAAAGGTAAGTAATCTGATAATCCTTGAAAAAATATGTATATATTACAAAGGAATTCCTTTTCCAGCACCCGGTCGCAGTGGTCGCAAGCTGGACGATGTCCGTGACAAGTACCAGAAGGCCTGCCGCAAGCTTCACCTCACCCACAACGAGTACGTGCTGTCCATCACAGAGGCCATTGAAGTGGAAAAGGATTTTCGCACTGTGCTGCTGCCAGGTCTCCTGGAGCATCAGCAGTCCGTTCAAGAAAGCTTCATTCTCCTGTGGCGCAATATCCTGCAGGAGGCTTCCCAATATGGTGATCTCACAGCGGACAAGTACAAGGAGATCCAGAAGCGCATTGACACTGTGATAGGCGGCATAAATCCGACCGAGGAGTATGGCGAGTTTACTGAGAAACACAAGTAAGAATTGTCTATTAATTAATAAAGAAATATTATATTTATTTATTAAATATATATTTTTTAAATTTTTGACAGAACCTCCCCCACAACCCCACTGCTGTTCCAGTTTGATGAGACGCTCATCGAGGATATACCCGGCAAACTGCAATCCAGCACCTTGACGGTGGACAACCTCACGGTTGACTGGCTTAGGAACAGACTTCAGGAACTAGAGGGAGCTGTGAAGGAGTGTCAGGAGAGGCAGCTGAAAATGATCGAGCATGTGAATGGCGGCTCACCAGTGGCCAATGGCAGCATTATTTCTAATGGCAGCAACACATCCAATGGCATACAGTCCAACAAGGATAGTCAGTGGTAAAAGAAGATTAGAATCCTTGAAAACATGAGAGATTTATATACATTTAATTACCAACAGCCGACAGTCCAAGGACCTGAATGCCCTGCGCTGCCAGGAGAAACAGAAACAGAAGCTGGTGGACATGATCAAGTGTGCCCTGAATGAGGTGGGCTGCGAGGAGCTGCCCTCGGGCTGCGATGATCATCTCACCCTGGAACAGAACTTCATTGAGAATGGCTACAACAACGAACAGCAGGTAAATCTGGCCTTGCTTTATCATGAATATCCCCCTGGGTTTTGGTTTAGTTTCTAAGCTGTAGGTGGTGAAGGTCTAACTAATCTAATCTAATCTCTTTTTCTCTGGATGCCGCCCTCTGTTCACATACAACATACTCCTTGACACACATAACACCCATCCTAACCTAGCAGCGTTCCAACTCCACCAGCTCACCTGGGCTGGGCCTCATGAATGAACTGATGCGTCGCGGTGGGGTTTTGACCCTGCTCCGCGGACGCGGACGCCACTGTAAGCGCAAGTCAACGCCTCAGCCGGCGACTCCGATGACGCGTTCACGTCAGGGACGTTTCAACAAGATGCAGCCACGGTCCCAGAGCCTTGGATCCTTGTCGGTAATTGGGGGTAATGGGGATGCCCGGAGTCCTGCACGCTACGAGACCATTACTAACCATCCGTTGCGTCTGGCGGCCAGTGTCCATTACCTGGGCGAGGAGATCTCGCTGGGGGCCACTCCACCCGCCCTGCCACGCCTGCGGCGTACCCAGTGTTCCATGTTGTGTTTGGGCGAGGATGAGGAGCCGCTGGAGCCGTTGCCGGCGGCTATCGTAGCCTCGCCCGCTCCGCTCACTCAGCTAACCGCTGCTGTCCTTACTAACACTAACAACAATCACATCTACGCGGATCTTGAGCTGGGCAGGAAGAGTCAAGAGCCCAGGCAGGAAAGCGATGGAGAAGAAGACGAGCTGGTTTCTTCTGGCAAGTTGGAGCAGGAGGTCAAAATAGAGATTAACCAAACGGCGGCGGCGGCCCCACAGAACTCTATCGATGCCCATTTGGACAGGATTGATGAGCTAAACCGAGTGCTGGACGATCGTTTGAAGAGGAATCTGCAGACCAGCGATGATGTGAATGCCATCGAGTCCGCCGAAGAGTCAGGCCCAGTGCAATCTCGAAAGATAGCCAAAGATCCGGATAGCCACACCAAACGCAGCTCTAGCTCAAGCTCCGAGTGTCGATCCTCCCAGCTAAGTGCTAAGGATATGAGTCACTCCAAGAAGAGATCGCTTTCCTTTACCCAAAAGTCCATTAGTAATATATTCAGCAATCTCAAGGAGTTCTCCAAGAGTCCTCTGGTGAGAATGGGAAAGAGTAACACCCTCAGCGAGGAGCAGGATCCAGAGAAGATCCAGTCCAGCAGTAGTGACTGTCAGACAAATAGCAGCAGTTCCTCCAGTCACAATAACAATAACCACACCAGCAGCAATAGCAATCACAGTGCCTCCCAGTCCACAATCATCACGAGCACCATTACCACAACCATAACGACGACAACTACCACGACGCCGTCCAAGGAAACCAAAGAGTCAAGACTGAAATTCAAGGTGCCAAAGATCCAAAAGAAATCAAAGGCCATCCGCAACACATTCCGTTCCAAGTTGCTCAACTTCCAGCTAAAACGTTCCAAGCCCTGCAAGCAGTGCACCAAGCGAAGACGAATCCATCCCAGCAAGAGTGTCTTTGACTTTGCCCGGGAATTCGAGGGGGATCAGTCAGAGGACTCGACTCGAGAGGATCAGTTTTGTAACTGCCCGCACCCGAAATCAAAGCCATCCGTCCAAATCCAAACAGGGCACAAGGAACGTCCCTTCGAGTCCAGTTCGGGGGAGCTGGATGAGAACGAGGACGATGACCATAACGATAATGAGGATAGCGGCAGTGACGATGTGCTTAGCATGAAGGATCACTGCTACTGTGTGCCCAGCCTGGCGGCCAGTGTGAGTTCCCAGCATCTGCATCTGTAGCTGCATTCGTATCCGTATCTGAGAACCAAGAGCACTCTTCCACCGTATCGAGCGTATCTAAGCCAACTGGGCGCCACCAGGCGCCACCCTCTCACAGAAACTGCATTGCATCGCATCGCCTGGCATCGTCTCACTCATTGCTTGCTCTTTCAGTTTGCATGTTTTGAATAAAATTGCACGTTCCTTCCCTTATATTGAGAGCATGAGGAAAGAGCTTTATGATCGGGCGATATATAAAAATAAAACACAGGGTGACCTTACACAAAAATTTATTCAGTGGGGTATGAGAGCTATGAGAGGTCTGTTCTGGTTTTAGATTTAGTTTTATGATAGTTTTTATAGGATTTATATTTGTCTCTCAGCCTAATAGCTAAAGTTTTCAGTAAAAAGATATGAATAAATAATATATTTAATTTTATTTACAATCTATGGAATATAATATATTTAATAATTGTAACGTCTTTGAATTTGTGGTGTAATAATTATAAATTTATCAAATTGATGGTGTCTAAATTATATAAAATATTTATCCTTCTATAAAATTTACATCTCATAATATTTACACCAGAAATTCTTATAAATTAGGGAACACATTTTAGAATAATATATTTAAAAATTAGCAATTTTAAATCAGAAGTAAAATTATTGAACAAATCATTCCTATCGAAAGATATATATTTTTTTCAAGTTTCCCTTATAAATAACACCCTCAAAGAGTATCCACATTTCGTTAAAACTAGAATATATTCCACCCTTCCAATGACTATATTTACTTGTGCGTAAAACCAAGAGAGAACAAAATCAGTCAAGAGACACAAGTTCAACCGAGAGCATAAAGCGTTTATATCTTTCCGTTCTCTCCGATCTGTTTGGACACCGGGGCCAGGCAGTTGCCATTAATCTGGCCCATTCGAATGTTTGGCGTCTGTTTGGCCAGTGAAAAGTTCTGACAGAACGACGCGTGACTATTTCAGTTTCCTTTTCGATATTCTTAAAACAATTGCGCAAGTTCAAGTAGTTTTCTTTTTGTTCCGGGTGGGAGATATAGACTCGATACCATCATGAGCAGCACTGCTTCGGGACGGAGCAGCATCTACGCCGGAGCCGAGGGCAGTGGCATCTTTGAGACAATTGTCTTTGCCGGTCGCCCCGTGCCACCGGCCCGAAAAAAGCGGCCCAAATCCAAAGTATTTGTGAGTCATCATCGACACAACCTTGAAAAGTTGAAGCAATTAATGTAGTAACAATATATAATATATATTTTTAGTTTTAATTTCATCTGCCTTTCTGTGCTTACAGTATTTAATTTATAATTATTTTTTGTATATTTATATCGTTTGTATCTTTGTTTGAGCTACTGCAACCCACGCATTTCCGCTCCGCATTTGGAAATGTGGAAATGACGCGCTATTTTATTTTTCCCCCAAAATATTTCACTTATGTTCTGTCTTCTGCATGCCTGATCACTAATCTTATGTCTAAGAGCTATGGGATATAGATTTGTTAATTCTCTGGATCTTGCAGATATCGCTTTCAACGAATCGTCCGCTTTACGAGGAGGAATGGTTCCATGGCGTTCTGCCCCGAGAGGAGGTTGTACGTTTACTTAATAACGATGGTGACTTCCTGGTACGCGAAACTATCCGCAACGAGGAAAGCCAGATTGTGCTGAGTGTCTGCTGGAATGGCCACAAGCACTTCATTGTCCAGACCACCGGCGAGGGTAATTTCCGGTTCGAGGGTCCTCCCTTTGCCAGCATCCAGGAACTGATCATGCATCAATATCACTCCGAGTTGCCAGTGACGGTCAAGTCGGGAGCTATACTCAGGCGACCAGTGTGCAGGGAACGCTGGGAGCTGAGCAACGATGATGTGGTGCTGCTGGAGAGGATTGGCAGGGTAAGTTTACCTAATTTATATTAATATTTATTGAATGGTTTTCTTATTAATTTTTTTGTTTTTCTTTAGGGAAACTTTGGCGATGTTTACAAGGCCAAACTAAAGTCCACGAAACTGGATGTGGCGGTGAAGACTTGCAGGATGACCTTGCCCGATGAACAGAAACGCAAATTCCTGCAGGAGGGTCGCATCCTTAAACAATATGATCATCCAAATATTGTTAAATTAATTGGCATTTGTGTGCAAAAGCAGCCCATAATGATTGTGATGGAATTGGTGCTGGGTAGGTTTTAAAATTCTTAGTTTTTTAAACCAAATCTTTAAAATTGTGTATATTTTTTTTTTACATATTTCCTAATTATCCCTTAATAATTATTTTGATCTCTTTCCAGGAGGTTCCCTGCTCACTTATTTGCGCAAGAACTCCAATGGCCTCACCAATCGCCAGCAAATGGGCATGTGCCGAGATGCAGCAGCAGGTGAGTCCCCTAAAAATCTTAAAAAATTTAATTCCAATTACTTATACTATATATTTTTATAATTTTATAAAAAGGCATGCGTTATCTGGAGTCCAAGAACTGCATTCATCGAGATTTGGCGGCGCGTAATTGCCTGGTGGACCTGGAGCACAGTGTAAAGATCTCTGACTTTGGCATGTCGCGTGAGGAAGAAGAGTATATAGGTGGGAATCTACTTAATAAAACTCATATAAAACATATAACTAATCTAATAAAAAATATTTCTAAATAGTTTCCGATGGCATGAAGCAAATACCCGTAAAGTGGACAGCTCCCGAGGCCTTGAACTTTGGCAAATACACCTCCCTGTGCGATGTCTGGTCCTATGGCATATTGATGTGGGAGATCTACTCCAAGGGGGATACACCGTACTCCGGCATGAGCAATTCCCGGGCCAGAGAACGCATCGATACGGGTAATTATTATATTTATAAATAATTTTTTAAGGTAAAAACACTAAAATAAACTTTTGCTCAGAAGGATATCGCATGCCAACGCCGGAGAATACACCAGCGGAAATGTATCGCCTGATGCTCAAGTGCTGGGCAGCGGATGCCGAGTCCCGGCCGCATTTCGATGAGATCTATAACGTTGTGGATGCCCTGATCCTGCGCCTGGACAACAGCCACTGAGAGTGTCCTTCCCAAGGTCCCTTAGCATACTCAATGTAGTTTTAGTCAGCGCTTTTAAAGTACGTCATGTCCTAACGAAGGACTTAACAACGAGATGCCTGTATTTATGAGATAACAATTATACTTTACATTTTACCACATAAATCATATTTATATAGAGATTGATATATGCATATATTTTCTAGCCATGTAATTGTAAATTTCGTACTGTACTATGTGTGCTTGTCTGACTGATCCCGATTGTGTATGTATGTAATGAATCCTTAATGTGCCAAAAACAGCAAAGAGATCTTAAAAACGAAAAAAAAAAATAAAACAAAAAAGATGATATTGTGTGTGTCTGCTGGAAGAACGAACTGCATTGTAGTCTTAAGCTTATGAATTTATATATTCTTAGTTATTTTGTGTTTTAGTTATTATACTTGCGTATCCTTACGTATCCTTACGTTGGTCAATTCGTTTCTAGAATCTGTATTTTATGTATATTTATTTACGCCTAATTTACATTTCTACTTGGACTACGATTACGTTTACATACACCTTAGCCACTAAGCCCTAAGTTTTAAGCTTTAAGTTTTTTCGCTGCGCTGCTAAAGTGAATAAATCATATGTGTAAAATATATACAATGTTAATATATATAAAGACGTTCCGCCTACGAGTCAGTCGCCCCTTGAGTCAGGGCCAACGGGACATCGGAGAACTGCACCTTGGCGTAATACTTCTTGAGCTCTTCTTTCAACTGGAGACTGTGCGACCAGTCGGTGGTCTCACACACAACCTTCACCTCCACGGTGAACACGTCCTTTAGCCAGGCCCTCTCATGCATAATGTCCTTGATGGAGACTCCAATGCGATACAAAAGAGCGCACAGGTCGTTGATGCCGCCAGGACGATCGCTGACCTCCACATTGAACTTGACCAGGCGACCCATGGCAGCCAGTCCGCGCTCCAGGCAGCGCCCAAAGACAGTGGTGTCGATGTTGCCGCCACACAAAAGGACCACAACTCTGTAGAAAGGGATTCATATTTATAAATATATATTTATTTTTTAATAAATTAGAATATATACACTCACTTCTTTCCCTTGAGCTCATCCAGATGCCCGGCTAAAATAGCAGCCAAGCCTGCCCCACCTGCTCCCTCGACCACACACTTTTCCTCCTCTACCAGGCGGAGAATGGCCACTGCAATCCACTCTTCCTTGACCACCACCATGCGATCGATGAGTGGTTTGGCCGTGGCAAAGGCATTATAGCCAACTTTGGGCACAGCCAGGCCATCGGCCAGGGTATTCTTGATGGGCGTGTGGATGGGGCCGTTGTTCTCCAAGGCTCGCGAAAAGCTGGCGCACTTCTCAGACTCCACACCCTTTAAAATAAATAAATTATAATTAAATAAACGTTATAAGAAGCCAAAAAAGTACTCACAAAAATCATTGTTTTAGGGGAAAGAGCCTTTACGGCCGTGGCAATGCCAGCAATAAGGCCACCTCCTCCCACAGGAACAATCACGGCATCCGGTTCTGGCACCTGTTCCAGTATCTCCAGGCCAATGGTGCCCTGTCCCGCCATTATATGTGGATGATCGTAGCCATTGACATAGATAAGACCCTCCTCGCGGCCCATACGCATGGCCAGGGACTTGGCCTCGCCCATATCATTGCCATCGACAATGACCCGGGCCTTGTAGTTGCGACACTTTTGGATCTTCATGATGGGCGCTGCCTTGGGCATAACCACAGTTACCGGGATGTTTAGCTTCCAGCCGTGATAGCTCAAAGCCTGGGCATGATTTCCCAGGGAGGCACTAATCACGCCCGATCGCTTCTGTTCCGCGGTGAGGGACAAGAGGGCATAGCGTGCGCCACGCTCCTTGAAGCTGTCAAGTAAATGGATTGGTGTGTCAGTTGTCACATGGCGATCACGAATCAAAAATCAATTAGCAACAGTTATTAATTTGCCCCATCGAACCATATCGGCCAATTAAGGCTTATCTTATCGGATCGAAGCCGAAAATTTATCACCGAAATTTACGCGCCCCTTTCGATCATAATAGAGAATTAGAAAAAGGCTGGTGAACTACAGAATGTATCAATTAATATAGAAGAAATACTATAATGCAAGTGTAGACAATTTCTTATCAGTGGAATTTTTAAATTACACCCCCAGACAATAATTTATATTATATAGCTAAGCTCTATATTATAAAAATCATTTAAAAACAATAATAGAGGAAAAGTAAACTGCACTTTGGACCTGATTTTTCTATTGAAAATATCAGTAAAGAAATAATTAATTGAATTAATCATTCCATATTTTTTATAAAATTTGTATTATAAAAGCTTTAACAGGAAACCCCCTTCTATAAAGTTTATATAAGCCTGTTAGTGAGGCTATTAATTTCGGCTATTAGATTGATCTAAAATTAGTACTTGTTATCTCAACAATAAAGGCTTTTTGTGACCTAAGGATGAATGAAAACGTTGACGACATAAATAGTATTACACAAAAAAATCAATTAATAAGTTTTCAGTGAAACTATGAATCCTTAAAGAAGGGTTTCTATCCCAACCAATTCCTAATTCTATTTCTATTATTTATACCTTTTCATGCACATTTATCTATATATTTTTTACCCACTCGTAACTCACCTTCCTGTATATTGCAGGAAATCCTTCTTTAAATACAAATCCATGCCATATTGATCCGATGTTGTGGATTTCTGTAAATCACTCACACGTTATAGCAAATATCCCATTAAAAAGGTATAGAAAATATAATACCGGACAAGGAGTACGCTCCACACCGCCGCGTATAAGAAAAGCTGCCGATGTAACATCATGAAAGGAGATGCGCTGAGGTTTCTCCGGATTACAGAACGGATCTACGATTTCCTCCACCCCTCCAGAGACATGTCTCGGTCTTTTCAAATCCTCCAGCTTGCAATTTACGGGGATGCCATTAGGTTTGGTTGTTGAATCATTGGGTTCCTGGGGTGTATCCGTTTTCACTTCCTGGGACATGGTTCTATTTTTTTTTTTTAGGATAACCGGCGTTGCTGACTGCTCACTGAACACTGCTGAATGCGACAATAATCGGAACTCGAATATATAGCCGCTGCCGCCGGCTGGATGTGGAGACTGTATTGGCGGACTGGTCGTAAAAACGGCACCTTTGCGTTATGATTGCCGCCTGGTCACTTTATGGGACCTGGCCTGACGACGACCTGATAAGCCTGCCTGCTCTGCTTCCAGCTCACCGCCGCAAAATAATAACAACGATAACGTTTCGATTCGTTTGTACTTGCTATTTTCCCTCTTCTTTATTTTTGGCAACATCATCGGAACTATTCGATCCCTCTCAGTGGGAAAATAAGTCCAAAGAACTGGGTTGCTGGGTTTATATCTCACATAATACGGGTCAAAATTGATAAGGCTTATCTTGGGTAAGAAACAGTGGAAATTTTTAAACATTTTTAGAGTTTTCCGTAAAGTAAGTTTGTAAACTAGGAGGAATTATTTAAATAACTTAAATTATATTATCTAATTAGAATTAAGGGTACCCTGCAGCTTCAGCACTTTAAAGCGCTTGCTTTGATCTATAATTCCCAACCTTAAAGTTGGCACTCTTTTGTTTTTGTTTTTTTAAACCAGTTTCAGTGTTACGAATAATTTTGATTATATTAATTTTAAATATACTTTTCCTAAGAAATAACTTCTTTTATTTTAAATTTAAAGTTTTATATTAAAAAACAAAGACATTTATCGCTTGGTGCCGCGCTGAAACTTCCAGGTAAAAAGTCACCCTTGAATACTAATTATAAATTTGTAACTCACTTCTGAAAAAACTGTATAGGCAAATTTGTTTTTAATTTTAATTTTTTACGACCCTGTTGTTACATTTTCTTACATAAATCTTAAATGTACTTTAGTTTTTAAATAATTCCTGGACAAATAAATTTGTATACTATTTATTATTGTTTCTGTATAATAAATAAAAATTTAATGACAGCAGAGGATTAAAATTCGTGGTGGCCCAACAATCCATAGCTTATTTACTAATTGCATCCACCGAAATCTTGCACGAGCCCCCAAATTGGTGTCGTAATTAAAAAACCAAAAAATGATAAGGCTTGACTTCGAAGGCACGCCCATTTTATTATTGCCAAAATAACAAGGCTTATCTAATCCGTGCCGCAAATAAAATGATACGAGATGCTACGAAAACAACAACAGCCTGGGCAACTAGGGGTTAAAGGCCAGCCAGTTAGCAGGATTGGTAACCGTCATCTGTTCCACTTGCTCCAGAGTTACGCCGCGGGCAAACATGCGCGGCAGGATGTTGGTGTGGATATGATGATAGCCATGCCCGCCATAGGAAGTCTATAAATATAAATGAAGAGTCAGAAGATATATACAATCGAGGTAATTTTAGCCGCACCAATCGATGTTTTGTATGGATGTCGTGGGACATGAGCAGCTTGTCCACCAGGCCTTCGTTTATAAGCTTAATCAGATTGTCGATACGTTGACCATCCGAGATCATGTCCACACTGGTGTTTAGCTGATAGAATGAGCACTCGGTGCCAAAGAGATCGTATTGTATATAGCAGCCCAGCTTGGCAAACTCCAGCAGCTCATCCACATCGAAAATTGTACCTACAAGATTGAGAATTTGTTTATATTATAGAGAAGGGAATAAAGATTACTCCAACTTACGATCCAAATGGGACATCACACACTTGTCAGCCCTTCCACCCGCCTCCAAGTACAGACGCATGATCTCAAAGGGGGCCTGGGTCACACGATGTGGATGCATGGAAACACCACAGCCTAGGACCTCCTGGATCTCGCCCGCAGCCTTAATGCAATGTTTTTCGAAATCTGAAATAAAAAACAAATAAGGAAGGGAATACACGCTCAACAGTATAATTTCTCACCATGAATGGGATAAACGCTGGCCACCTCGCCTATAAATCCACACTTGACCATATTTCCATTGACCTCTATGCCAGTGATAATATCCTTTGAGTACAAATCACTAAGCTGCTCTACACTCAAGCTGGCATGACTGGCATCCTGCATGGCATGAATGTAGTGACCTGTGCCCGCTATAAAGTGCACACCCGTGCTCTTGGCCAGCTCCACAATGAACTCCAGATTGCGTTTCAAGCCATAGCTGCTGTTTTCCACAATGCTGCCGCCGCCATGTTTTTTATAGAGCAAGACATCCTTCTTGGCAGCCTCTAGGGCATCTCCATCATAGAACCTGACATTCTCCTTGCTGGAATATGGATAGAGGCGGACATAGCCCAGGGTAGACATGCTGATCTTGGCCTTGAGCTCGCCCTCAAAGTCCGGTGGCGGTGGACGGTAGAAGTGCTCGAAATCCAGGGCCACATGCTCGTGGGTCAGAGTACGACCGAGAAGGTTGGGGGTAATAGCACCCAGAACTTGATAGAAGAGAGAGGAAAAATTTTAATATTGATGAACAGAGATAAGGCCCAGAATAGCTGCTTATCTCGTGTGGATTACCAACTCACCGGTTTGCACGGTTGACATGTTGGCAGCTCTCAATGTGGGTCACCAGTGGATGTTAGAGTTATATTTAGACCAACCGAACGCTATGAAAGCCAGCGGAGAACTGATCTTAGAGCTCGCAGACTTGTCGTTTCTTGGTGGAGTTCCTCCTCGAACCAGAGATAAATGTTTACAGTTGCTTGGCTTGCTTTCTTATCTGGAAAATATATTTTATTGCGCACAATCAGATGAGAGATTGCAACTGCTTTGTTGACCGCCTTGATTAGCTCTCATTACAAAGAATTAAAGTCAATTTGAAATGCTAAATAGGAGCAGGTGATCCATTAACATTCATCTAAAACATTTCTCCATTAAAAATAAGACGACGCACTTTGTGTTTTTTTTATATTTCTCAGAATAATTCTCTTTATTAGTTCCATTTCTTTCCGTGTTTTTTTTTTAATTTTACTTAGGTTTAAGTTTATCAGTTTTAGCGATTTCTCATTTATCAGATATACAGATATAGTCTATATATATATATATATATATATATACTCATTTATACTTAAGATATATTTTGTTGTTATTTTTACGACATTGCTGCTGCTGCTGCATCATTCATTAACTGTTATATCTTGTATATATATATTTTCCTTCGATTTTTCTTAGATCTACGCATTCATTAATAGATTTGCCTTTCGCGAAGAATCTGCCAAATATTTGAAATTGTTGCTTGCTTGATCTCTCTTTGTTTCCGTTTCGATATATCATTTAAAGACTTCTCTTACTGATCCAAAACCTTTTCATTTTTTGTTGCTTTATGAATTGATTAATTGTATTATTGTGTTTGTTTACAAATTATTATAACGAAATAAGCACACAAAAAAGATGTTTTGTTATTATTATTTTATTACATTTTACTTGCTGAGTTTAGGTAGTTACTGAGTTTTACTTTTGAACACTTGCTGTGACTTTAGTTAAGGTTTTATAGCTATTGCATGAACGAACCAACCATATACTGCGAAGCGGATCCCCAGAGCCACTAAATCCTTCTCCCCTGATCAACCTCGATCCTTATCCTCGTTTCTATTCTACTTAGCACCTTGGCTTGGCTTGGCTTCTTGGGGTTTCTTTTTGGATAGAGGAATAAAGGAGGAATCTCTTTTGCCAAATGAAGTGGAAAAAATAAAACATGCAATTGTTTTTAAAAATTATATAATCGTTATTTATTGAACATTATCTCTTTAGTTAGCTATATAAATCTTGGAGTTCATTTGGGTTTTTTCTCATTCTGAAATTTGTTGTGGTTGCTCTTGTTTTTTATCTTCTATCTTTTTATTGTATTTGTTTATGCATTTGTTTAAGTTTAATTAAAATAGTTGTTGCTCTTATATACGCTCAGATCTGAGGCTCATATATATATTAGGTATATATGCATGTATATATCTATTTCTATTTAGATTTTCTAGCTTTACCGTTTCTGTGTTAAATATATGTTCACTGTTACCACCTCCCTTTATCGCACTCTCTCTCCTCACCTGGCCGCAGATATTCTTCGCTTTTAATTACAAATTACACATTAGTAAAATATTAATATACGCATAAAGTGGTTTTAGATAGATTGGATGCATTCATAAGGTTCATAATAATAATATCCCATTCATACGCTTATGTCAACTAATTTCGTTTCGTTTCCGTTTCCGTTTCCGCTTTTCCATTCAAAAAGTAAGAATCAAACAATCATCAAATTCGGCTAGCAATTGCAAAAGATTTAACACAAATAGAGATATTTTTTGTTTTGGCGGAACAAGATCCGGATGGATAGGTTCTGGATCAGGATCAGGATCGGGTACAGGATCAGGTTCGGGTTGTATGTGAGTTTTTGTGTGGCTTGATTAGCTTATAAGCGCAAAAGTGACTAAGAGGTGTGCACACAACAAAAAAATCATAATTAATAATTAATGGTAATGGTAAATATTATTTATAAGAAACTACTAGAATAAACGTTGGTTGGTTAATAATAATAAAAGTTTTTTTTTATTACGCTTAGTTTTATAATTATTATTTGCCTTTTCACTTTACTCTTCTTATTCGTTTTTCGTTAAACATATAAACACAATTTCAACTAAAAGCACACTAAAGCATTGTAAATTATGGTAAATTATTGTAAATTATTTTAAAATGAAAACCTACAACTATGCAAAGAATACAGAAACTTGTTCAAGTAAATATTATTACTCTTATTTATCATTTAAAGTTATTACTGAAACATTTTGTAAACTGTGCTGAACTTGTATTGTTATTTCTCTTTTAAAACTCTTCCCCCGTTTTGTGTGTGGTGTACAATTTTACTAATTAATTTTAAAGGTTTCTTTTTAATGCATTAAATTATGATATACGTATATGTGCAAAGAGTTTGCGGTGTTGCCTTTTTTATATGGTGGAAAAATGTAAATTAAAATGACATTTTGCTGTTCTTGTTGCTGCCTGCATCCCTAATTTCTTTTATTCATCTGTTGCTCTGTACACTTGGTATTCGTCTTTTTATTAATAATTAAATATTGAAGTTGGTTTCTAGTTGATGTTTTGTTGATTTTCTCTCATTTCCATCTCTCTGATTTTGTACAATTCAAATGTTTTGACTAAACACTCCTACCGCTGAACTTTGACTATTGCTGGATTGCTCTGTACTGCTTTGGAAGGAATCTATCGAGCCCAAGGTGGGTCACCAGACCCGCTTTGAGCCCAAGATTCCCCACATCAGCCTGTAGCTAGCCTTGCCTAGGGAATTTAACCAAAGGCACTTGGCTAGCTAGAGACTGATCTGATCTGCCAGTAATCAACCTGGTTATCTTTCTTGTCTCAAATTTGTGGAGAAAGGCGTTTGGTTAAAGGCGAGTTTGGTGTCGGCTTTCAATCCTGCAAGAGGATAACGATTTCACTCAGTTCTGTGTGTGTGCCATAGATTATTGGTTGGTCGTGAGGGATTTTCTTTTTTTTTTTTTTAATTATAGAATCAAAATTTATTGCAATATTTCCATTTTGTTGTTATTGATAAGTTTTTAGTTTTACTTAAAATTTTGTTTTTGTTTTTGATTTTTTTTTTGCATTTTGTTTGTTTTTAAAGTTTTTAGGGGTTAACAACACAATTTATTGCTAGATTTAAATTTATATTTGCATAGGTGTAAAGTGGTTTGAATAAAAATTGTAAATTATTTACTACAGAATGAAGAGAAAGCGGAAATAAAAACTGTTTGCTTGTTGTGTGTATGTGTGTGTGTTTTTAATATAAACAAAGAAAAACTAAATAACGCTTAAAGCAATAAAGAAATCTAAAGACGAACCATATATATTTATTGTGTGTATATTTTGCATTTTTTCTTTTTTGTGTTTGCAGATTTTTTTCTTTTTGTAACCACTCTCTCTTTCTCTTGATCTTTCTATATTTATAGAATATGTGTTTTTAGCTGGTTTTTTTTAAATCTTTCGCCTTAACGTGGATATACCCAAAAGAAAACTATACATGTAGCCTACCAGTTATGTAGATGTAGTAGAGATATAGTTAATATTATGCATATAAATGTATATAATTCATCGGAAAAGATAATCAAAATTAAAATCAATTCAATTTTATGTTAAGGGTGGCATGGGCAGGGAACAGGAGTGGGGGCAAAAGGTAAAACGTAAAAAACGAAGAAAAAACGCCGCTTGCACTGCATTTGCCTGCTTTGATTCACTAATTAATTATACATAATTATATATTTATATATCTCTAAATTAGGGAGTTGTTATGCTCCAAGTTGCTTTACACTAAACGCGCCCTGTTCTCGCTCTCTCCCTGGCTTAGCTCTCTCCTCGCTCGCTCGCTCGATCGCACAAATTCCCTTTCTCGCTTTTTTTATTGGCTTGGCGTGGTCTTGGTTTTATAGCAAACTGTTTTTAAGGAGCTCTCTCTTTTACACAATTGCGTTATTCTTGGTTTCTTTTCTTCAGGTTGTTTTGTTTTTTTTTTACATTTTTATATTTTTGTTTTATGGTGAGGGTTTTGTTGTTTTTTTACGCTTAAATTTTGCATATTTTTTTTCTTTGCTTTTTCTCTTTTTAATACATATACATAATTAATTAATATATATTTGTTTTTTGTTTTGTTTTTCCTTCTTCATTTTAGTAGCTGATAATTAAGAATTGAGAAAGAGTTGGTTGGTGTGTGTTTCTGTGTGTTTGTGTGTGATTTGGGGGCTTGCTAAATTTTGTTCTTATCCATTTCTTGAAGTTTTTACTATATGCTTTCATACTTTTTCTTTTTTTTTATTATTTAATACACTCGAACAAATTACAAAAACAAAAGACACACATCGTCTTACTTAAAAGCTGTTGCGTTGTATGTAACATGGTAACAATGGTTGATTTTGTTGTGTGCTTGCTTGTCGTTGTAAATGTGACGGTGTGTGTGTGTTTTTAGCTAAATACAAACAATTTGCAAATAGTATTTTTTGAATAACAAAAGAAAAATTAAAATGATTCAACACTAGTCGATGGAAGGTGTTATTTTGTTGCCTATTATAGTTGTAGCAGTTGTTGATGATGTTGTTCCTTCAAGACGGTTTCTTTCAGCCCCAGCTCAGCAGGCGACCAAGGTCCATCGTTTGTTGTAGTAATTGTTGTACTGCTTGTAGGTTGTTCCTTGTAGCTGATTGATGATGGATGGATAAATGATGTTATATTGCTGCCGCTTCCACAAAATTGCCGCCGCAGTCGTTGTGATTGTTGTTTGCACTTTACGCTAACGCTGTTACGCGTCTGGTTCAAGATTTACAAAGGTACAACTGCTGCTGCAAGTTGCACCTTGTGCTGCACGTGGCTGATGGCAATGCTTGCTGCTTGCTTCTAGCTTCACCTTGTTGTTTGAGCATCGAAATGGCTGCCGTTGTTGTTCCAGGATGTTGCTGCTGCAGGTTTGCGGGGTATTTGGTTGTTGTTTCTCTGTACTATTGTTGCCTTTGCTGTCGTTTTACATTATAATTATAGTTACAATTACAGTTTATATCGACTTTTATAGTATTATTACTCTCTGTGTGGATTTGTATTTGTGTGTGTGTGTGTGTGTGTGTGTTTCTGTGTGGAGTTATGCTCTTTGCTCTTCTTCTTCTGTTGTTGGTTGTGGTTTTTTTTTATAGCGTAGCATATATATATACTCTTATTATGTGTAGGTTGGTTATTATCATTCTACGGCTACTGTTTACTGTTACTGGCACAATATCGAAATTCAAATCTTTTGAATCTTCTCGCCAACGACAACCGGATTGTTGCGTCGGATCTCTTGTGCTCCATGCTCTCTATAATCGAATGTGCAGTTATGTTTATCAGAATAACGATGCACGGCACAGTACAGACCGCCGCAGCGACACTGGAAACCTATAAGGTAATATATAATCTCATTAGTAATCGAATCGAAATTGGGGGATGCAAATTCAAGTTCTACTTACCGGTCAGGCCAACCTTCTTGCGGCACTCGCCACATCGGTTCTTCTTCTTTTTGGCATCCTTATCGTCTTCCTTGTCCTTGTCATCCTCCTCGTTGGCCGAGGCGGCTGCTTGTGTGGAAGTGTTTGGACCAGTCGCCGATGTGATGGCTTCGCTATTGACTTTGGCAGCAGCAGCGGCTTCATCGGTGATTTTCTGTACGGAAATGGGAAGAGAAACCAAAAACAGAATGTTAATCACATGACAAAAATGCATGACAACATCACAACAAGCACTAGCAGCAGCAGTAGCATCATCATCATCATCACAGCTGCGGCCAGCTCTTTAGGAATATCTAACTTGCACAACTACTCCTGACTTTTTAAAGCATTAAAATAAGCTCCTTATTGATTTCTTAGCCTGTAAATATTTCTAAAATTTTAATATTCCCCAATAAACAGTTCCTAAATCCCTCAATCAAAGTCTTTTTCTACTTATTCTCAAGTTATATACAAGATTTATCCCCACTATACATTCTCCTCGTCGCTGTTGTCCTTAAACTGCATTGAAAAACCTTGAAAAGTGTTTTCTTTTATATAAATATTCTTTCTTTTTTATTGTAAAAGCAAATTCAAGTGATTTCGACTGTGTATCATATCGAAATGTTCAGCCAGTGTTCTCGCCGAATACTTAGAGAATGGTGTGCCTCTTTTTGGCGGTTGCCTCGGTCTCCTAAATGCGCGGCAGTTGCGCCTGGGCGCCCCGCCAACAAATTCCTATCGAATCGCCTAAGTCGGAATCTATTTTGTGACTCGCCTAGCGGATGACAGGACGGACAAGAGTGTCGAACGATGAGCTAGATGATGATTACCCGCTTCTTCACACGAATTGGTGAATTTTGTGGCACCGGTGGCCTGTCCCAAGTAATTTCGCCTTCCTCGGGTGAAGCATTCCGCAAACGTTTCTGCACTTGATGCTGCTGCTTCTGCTGCTGTTGCGGCGACGCCAGATGCTGCTGCTGCTGCTGCTTCTCCCCAGAATTCTCCGACTGATCGTCATTGTCTTCAGGCTTTTCCATAGCTTCGGCGCCCATTGGCAGGCTGTGATGGCGAGCGTCGCTTTAGGCCAGGTGCCGACACTGTTTTCTTACGCGTCTCTATACCCGCACTGCTTCCCGCCGCCGAATGAGAACTAGCTCCCAGCAAAGTCGGTTTGCTGCCGGCACCAGCCTTACTGTTGCTGGTGGCCACTTTTACTCTTGTCTTGACAATTTTCCTGATCGGGGTACCGCTGCCTGTTGTTCCAGCTGCTTCTACGCCTCCTGTTGCTACTTTCTGCGGCACCACAGATGTCCTGGTTCTCTTGACCTTTCGACGAAGAGCCGTTGCAAGAGAAGATTTCCCCGCAGCCGGCGAAGACTTGCCCACAACGTTGAGGCGTAGAATACGAGGCGCTGGTGGTGCTGCTTTCAGAGCTTCAACATCAACGATGGTGCCGTGTTTTGTAATATCCTCGGTGCTTGTATGGAGTAAAGCACTTGTGATTGGTGTAATGCCACTGCCGTTGCCACCTTCCCGACGCGATCGAATCCTTTTCAGTTTCTTGACCCGCTTCTTCAACTGTAATTCTCCGATTCTGGCTGACTTCTTGATAGTGTTGCTTGCATCCGTCCCTTGTGAACTCAAATTGGATGAAAACTTGACGCGCCGCTTGGTCTGGCTACCTGGATCCACCGCCTTTCCCCCGCTCAACGCACGTTTGGATAGCGCACTCTTCTTGGGAAGCAATGTCTGAAGAGGAATAGTTGGGGCTATTGGAATGGCTGAAAGTGCTGGCCCGGCACCAGGCGCCTTGGCAGTAAGTCCAATGGTGGCTGGAGAGGTGGCTTGCAGAGCTGAGATGACGGTATTTCGACGAAGAGGTCGTGGCGGCGGTACGGGCGGCTGGCGTAGAGCTGTTGTTTGTGCTGCAGCATAGCGTCAAAGTGTAGGAGAGAGGTGTAGGTGGGAAACGATGTTAGTGCGTCTGGGCGACGCCGGTAGACCCAGTAAGATGAGCAATCAGTAGTACCCTTTGGGTCCGCAAGGAGATTTGAACTTTGGAACATGCCCAGACTTGGCGAACCGGCCAGCCGTCCACCCAGATTGGTGTGTGCACCGGCAGTCGTTCGCTTGCCTGCCGCAGCACTGCTGCCGATCGCTAGCCGTCTCCGCGCCGGACGGTTCGCTGCCAAAAGAGCAGATCCGGAATTGGATTTCGATCCAGAAACTGAACTAAGCTTTGTCTGCGAAACGCGACCCGATCTTTTTTGAGGAGCGGCACCAAAAATAACCATCTCGGCGAATGAAATGTTTTTAAATTTCGATAACGTGCCGAAATCACTGAGAATTTTGAGCCCGAGCCGAAAGGATAGTCAACTAAAATCGAATGGGAATGCCAGATGAAGTGACACTAAACTGAAACGAGAGGTTGTTCGAATCGGAGGCTTCAGAGGTGACTTAGAGAGAGAGAGAGAGAGAGACACCTGGGGCATAAGAAATTCTAGTCGGAAGAATATTCAACAAGAAAAATAGCAAATTTAATGCCAAGTACAGCAAAATTTTATCTTAGGGATCCAAAACCTTAGTCACCCCTTATGTCTCTCTGAACCTCCTTATTCCGCCTCCTCTTTAACAATTAGTTTCTAAACTAGGTACCGACGCACCGATTTTTCCGTGGTTATTTTGGGACACAAATCTCCTTAAATGATGTCTGGAACTCAGGGGGGACTTTACCTTATATATAGAGTTGCATCAGCGTAGCCGGTGGGAGTCACATCAGTGTCTGTCTTACACACATCAACATTAACACACAAAGAAATTAACACACAGAGAACTAATCGAAAAGTGCAGGCAACTCCTTGGATATCCCCGACTTTAAACGCAAACAACAAACAAAAAAAACTATTTTCACTTAAGATAACACTGAATTTATGTCCAAAAAACAACAGAATTTGTGAGTGACTAAACGAGTGCGACGTACACAATACATAGATGAGGCTTAAAATGCCAGGCCAATCTGATTTACAAGAAAATGTCAAAAAATTAGAATTCTCCTTCCATTTTATCTGATGCCCATGTCTGCTCTTAATATCTATTATTAATCTCAACTATAATCCTTTTAAACTCTAAGAAATTCCCATATGAGCTGCGTTATATCCTGCAAGTCCTTGACACTCCACTCACCTCTTTAACATCGTTGTGTGGCTGTTGTAAACTGGTGACTGTGGGCTGTGCGGTGTTGGTGATTGCAATGGCCGGACTGAATGTGGGGCTAGGTTGTGGGCTTGGAACGGAGACAGGTGTGCTGCTCACAGGTGGCTGTTGCTTTTTTCTAAGCGAGTCCTGTTGTGGGTGAAAATGTGAAAGCAATTAATACCAAAGGAGACTTAAGAGAGAGATGTGATTAAGAACATACCTTATAGCATACGGAGCAGAGACCATCTGTGGCAGGGTTACCATAGAAGCCGCAACCAGAGCGGCACATGGGTTGCATTGGATTGGATTCACGTTCCATGGCTGGCTAGAGCGCCTCTGTGAGTGTGCTTCTACGGATTGGTTGTTTCACTTTCGCCCAGCGAAGTTTTCTTCGGCTTCTTCCTGCTGTGTGGCAGCGGCACCGGTGGCTCCTTTCCTTCCTGCTTGCTCTCAGTCGTGGAAGCGTGCAATTTCAAATTGGCAACGTGCAACGTACTAGCAACTTGCAACTCGCAACTCTCGCAACTGTTGAACCGCCGTTGTTGTTATTTATTGTTTGCTGTTGATTTGCGCTTAGTTTAACTGTTGTTTAATCAGTTCGTCCAATTATTAGGCTGCGCTTGTGTTTAACTTCGTGACTGCAAATAATTCGCGGTACGATCTGCAATAAATCGGAAGAAAAAATTATAGATATAAGTTAGTAAAAGTTTATTTAGCAAAAATCTGAGATATAAACTAAGGTTTGTTGATAAATATTCATAAAATTGATTTTCTAATCTAAATTCAAATCTTAATTTGTTCATATTCTAATTAATTGATTTTCAATTTAATGTTTTCTTAAAATTTTAAGTTTTTGTTAAAGTGCTATACATTTTTCTTTTCTTTTCCTTTCAATTTCTACAAAGCAACATTATTGATGGCAATTAAAGTGCATTACAAAGATTGATATTGATTATCTGCAACAAAGTTGCATTGAACCGCATTGCAACACTGGCTATAAACAAACTCGCACGCACACTTAGGAAGTATTTGTTGTACATACATGTATGTATGTTTGGAGGTATAATAAATGTTGCAACAACAAAAGGTAACATGACAAGTAAGACTATGTTGTTTGTTTTTTTATTTATTTATTTTTTTTATTTTTTCTCTCGCTTTGCTCTCTTCAAGGCTGTCAAGCATATCGCACAAATACCACCTCGCAGCTGCGAGAGAAAAATCGAGCCTAAACCAGTTTTCCCACCAAAAAATAAATAAAAATAATAATAAAAAAAAAAGAAACCGAAAAAGAAACAGAGAACGAGCTCTGTAGTAAGTGGTAGTAAAGCAAACGAGTTTGGTTTTATGTTTAATGAATTTAAAGCAGTCTCAAACCTAACGGTGTTCCACCACAATTTGATAAATGTCTATATATTCCCCAAAACACATTCAATTGTTTATGCCGATCGATTAAACAGAGAATTCCATAAAAGTATCGATTTATCGCGATCGGTTTACTTTCTCAAAGTCGCAGAGTTGCACATCCATCAGAAGACCACAAACGGAGTGAGAGAGAGTTATGGGCGAAATCGGAGATATACAATATACATATTGCTACAATGTACACTCAAAAATAAAATGCTTGAAATAAAAAGAAAAACAGGTCGCACTTTAAGGAACTTTTAATATTTTATTTATATTAAAAATCTTTATCTTTATCTGAAACCTCAATTAAATATTCCTTACAATTTCTCGCCGTGCAAAAAGCAAAGTCAAAACGTAATGGCAAAATGGTAAAAGCCAACCACCAGCAACAACAAAGAAGAAGCTGGAGATTGAACCATCAGTTACATGAGAGACGGAGAAAGGAAAAGGGCTAGGGAGAAAGAGCGAGGACAGAGCAAAGAGGAGAATGAGCACAATAACATTTACTGTTATTTTCAATGCGACGCCGTGGAGCTTGGGGCAAGAATCAAAATGGGCACACGTAGCGCTTACGAGAATGTATTGGTGCACACAACAGTGTGTGGATTGCGGAGTGGGGATTCTGTTATAAAAAAAATTTGACCTTAGTGGTGAGAAACCTAGCAGCGCCACTCTGCTGTTACGACAGGCTGGCATAAATTACAAACTAGTAAATGGCTTAAATTACTCTAGAGGGGAGTTCCCAATATTGCACAACTTTTGGGGCCAACCACAAACCAGCGGACAAAAACTTTTACCCGAATACAGAGGAGGCTTTGGTAAAACATAAAAACAAAAAATGGCCTCAACAACTTTTACATTTACAACGTAGCATGGGGAATATGTATTTCTTTTTTTGAGAGCGTAACATTGCCGTGGTGAGTTTGACTTTTTTTTACATCAAGGTGTGTGGGTATCATGAGGAGGGTGTAGGAGGCGAGGTAAGATGTTTACATTGGTAGTGAGTTTACATACAGTAAAGCCTTCCGTGAATTTACTCAGAATATATATATAAATTTAAAAACAAATATGATTTTAAAATAATAATTTTAGACAAAACTTTGCATTTAATTTCTCTTTATTGAGTTGTTTTTGTATGGTAGGCGTAGCCATAAATAATTTCGTCGAGTTTCCATTATTTCTACCTTGCCTTTTGCTTTTGAAAATTTATTTTGATTTATAGTCAAGCAAACAAAGTGCAATGTACAAGTGCGGCTGTTTGTGTGTGTGTATGCTCGATTTCCTGCTGTTGTCATTTAATTGCAAAGCAAAAACAGCTGTCCTCCGCCTCTTTCCACCCCACACATACATACACACATACACTCTCGCAGGACTAATCAAAATGTCAACAATAAAAGAAAAAATTCCCCACACAACAATTGGCAGGCCAAGCGGGCAGAGAGTGAGAGAGTGACAGAGAGCAAAGTTCTCCCACTCTCCGTCTCTGTTAAAGAGAGCCAGCTAGGCTGATGTACGTAGATGGATATGTACATACATACATATGTACGTACGTACGTCAACAAGCACGCGCGGCTGCTGTGGCCAACAAATAAAAGCTGTGCATATGTATGTATAGAGTTTATTTATTTTGTTTTGTCTTCATCCGCCGCCACAGCACCTCCCCCTTTCCACAACCCAACGACCTCTGCTATTTTTAAGCGAATTCGTTTTGTTATCTGGCGAGCGTGTGTATGAGTGTGTGTGTGTACGACTGAGCGCTGTTGTAGTTGTTGTTGCTGTATGTTAAAGTGTTGGCCATTAAAGCAAATAGGAAATCATATGATTCTTTCGGGGCAAACTTTATGACGACACCAGCGCGTGACGTCACAATTATTTGATGGCCATCCATCTCGCTCTAGCTGCCGATAGCCACCAAATGCGCATTAGTGTGAGTTGCATAAGAAAAAAATATAAAAAATAAAAATAAATGCAAGTGCTAAGTGCAAACCAATTAGCAACAATGAAAAAAATTGGCGCGTGGTTGCTATTGTAAAAAATACAATGAAAGAAAGGAAAGGAAAATGTAGAAACAGCATTTTATTATGCAAGGCTTGGGCGATAACAGAAAAGAAGGAAAACGGCTTTAAATACAATTCTTGGGTATTTTGCATACTTATTGAGCAACTTGTCTGATTTTACACTGCAAGAATATAACCTAAAAAACTAATCTTTTTTCTTAAATAAATAAATTCCCGTCTTTAACTTTTTCTCCCTGTGTATTGCTCTAATTATCAATCATCGCGAATGTGTCTTTTAGATTTTTTGGGTATCAAAAAGTCGACTACCAAAACTGCTCACTTGGTAATTTGAAAACTCTGATAAAAGCCAAGAAAAATAAAATGGACAGCAGTAAACAAATTACACACACATACACAGGTTAATGTGCTGTTGACCTGCATTCAAAATACTGAAATTTACAACAGGAAAGAGACACGAAACAGAGACGCCGATGATGATAATGATGATGGGGCAAACATAAAAGGAAGGAGGGAGAGAATTCCAAAACAAGAACAAGAACAAGAACAGGGAACAGCAACAACCGCAACAAACACACCGCTCGCCGCACTTCTGACTCACATTTGCATATTAATAAGTGCGAGACAACAACAGCGATAAAGGAGAAAAAGTAACAGCAGCGACAACAACATATGCTGATGAAATGCAACAAAGAGACAACATCAGCGGCTCAACCGCGCGCATTGAATTATTAAACTTTATTAAAATGTGCGCAAAAGGAGCGCTGGAAACAGAGAAGCAGAAAGAAAGGAGAGGGGCGGTATAGCCAAGTCAAGCCAAGATGGCTGCTCGAGTGTGCCGAGGCTTAAGCTTCGGCCTCAAAGAATGTGAAGAGCTTCCGGTCAGTCATTCCAGCAGCAGCTTAACCCCTAAGCTTCCTTAACCCTTAATTTTTTGTATTTAATCTTTAAGAAAAATGTATTAATGCTTTTTTTTTCAATAATTTATTCTTTCAATTTTTTCATCATTAATCTTTAAGAAAAATGTATTAATGCTTTTTTTTCAAGATTTTTTATTCTTTCAACGCCTTTAGAAAGTTGTAACAAATATTACCAAAAGGGTATTTAATCATAAATAAAGATGTTCATGTCTGAATCGCTTTAAAATTGTTTAAATAATCAATCAAAATGTTACATAGATACGAGTATACACAAAGATAGAGCGTGCCAATGGAATTGGTTTAAAATTAGACTTCAAGACGAAAAAAAAATAAAAATAACGGAAAAGTTGGAGAAAAAATGGGAGAAACAGAGTCGAGGAGAGCGTGAGTCGGTGCCGCCCATCATTAATCAAAATAAATTACAAACTATGAACGGGGCGAGAAATCATATGACGACTACATTTGAGCAGAACTCAAGGAGTGTTATTTTCGCCATAATAAATGATCGCTTCAAGAGCCCGGGACCAGTCCAGACAGCATCGCTGGACTCTTGTTTCCGGCAATTTTTTTGCAAAAGAAAAAATATTTAAAACCTGAATAACGCCCCCCCGAAAAGTAATACCAAAATGGATGAAAAATAAAAACCATGAGCTAAAAAGGTAAAAAAACAAGGCAGATTCCAGACATCGGGGCAGGGCAGCTTAGGATTAATACTTCTCGCACATAACGAAATGTGTATATAAACCACAATAAAAAAAAAGCGAGACAGCGCTGGGAAACACCTGTTCAAAATTACACACGGAGCAGCAGCAGCAAATATGGGAACCGAAAAACAAAATGCTATGTGCGATGATGTGCGATAGGTCAAAAAACTCGGTGCACATGCCTGGGTTTCGGATTCGTTATTTGGATGTGAATGTGAGGAGGTACAAGTTCAAAAACAGAGGGTTGTTCCACCGAGCCACCTATTGATTTGTTTCGCTTGAAGACTGGAGAGAGACAACAGCAAAGGGATGAGGCACTGCAGGGTTAAAACTGGACAGCTACTTACAGTGTAGCTTCCTAAAAAAGGAATCTACAAGGATGTAATGATTGTCAGAAGAAGGGAAATTACATTACTCATGAGTCCGTGCCCTCAAGGGAGTTCCGACTGTACAGCGATCGCCTGCCTGGCAGGATACAAACAAACAACAGACGACACAGACTGCTGCCCTGAGGACTTGAACTGATTTCACCTTGAACCCAGGACTGTTCTTTGGGTCCAAACCAAGCTCAGACAAAGGCAAAGGAGATGGAGTGGAGAAGGAATCACAGAAGTCAACAACAACAACAATGGCGACCATTACGAAGGATGAAGAGCAAACACACAACAGAAATGTACACAAGATGCGAGAGGAGGCACTCGGCAAATGGCAGCAATAAACCGATTGTCACATTTAAGTGCAGACTGTGGGGCAATCGTTATCGAAAAGGCTATCGCATGCAACGAATATTTACCTATCGAGTCGAGTGAGTGTGCTTCCCCCATTTGGTATTTGAGTCAACAAAAAAAAAACAACGACATTCATCAGTTTTGGTCACAGTGTATTTTTTGTAGAACAAAAAAAAAAACAATAGCAATTTTCTGTAAATAAAAATAGTTTGCTGTATGCGATAAAACACACACCACACACCACCAGCTTACTCATGGATCGATTTATATTGCCAGCATTTTTCAAATGTATTTTCCACGTGATTTAATGGACACGTTTTACGTTCAAATAGCAACTACGTGACAACTTGTTTTCTTAGAAAAAAAACATGTCTTAAGCACTTCCACTGACTAAATAAAGAAATATATTGCTTAATTGTATTATACCTTCTTAAGTAGTTAAAAAGCACATAAAAAAAATAAGTATTATTGTGGTTTCAAGTATGATTTTCTTTAATTTTTTTAACGTTAAAGTTAATCTTTTGGTTAGCTTTAATAACTGACCTTGGCAGATGCTAATATATCATTTATTTATAACTAAGGGACAGTGATTGAAGTGATTTAAACTCAAGTGCATAATTAATTAACATGACTAAAGCGGAATTGCATTTAACCAGAACGAACCCGTTTTTCTCACTGCTGCTGCTGACCGAACTCGTATATTTAAAAAATTCATTTATAGGAATTTACGAGCGCCAATAATTCACAACCATTTTTTATGAATTATGTGCAAGTGTGTGTGTGTGTGTGTGTGCAGTAAAGGCAATGAAAGAAGGCAAACCAGCAACAGAAGTAGCAGCCAAAGGCCATAAAAATAAAAATAAAAGGAGCAGGCGTTGGCCGGAAAGGCTGTCCAGTGAAAAGATAGAGGGGAAAAAGACTGGGGGGGCCTTGCGAAACTCCGCTCTTTTTTTTTGCAGCGAAAGTCACCACAACTTTTGCTCTCTTCTCCTTCATTCTTCTCTTGTTTCTACACTGCCTGCTACAGGTCAGAAACTAAAAAAAAAATAACAACAATAAAAGACGAAGGGAAAGAAAACAAATAGCAAGGTGTGCAGTTACAATGCCTGTCACTCTGCGTGCAAGGGAGAAAGAGATCTTTTGCCCCACCCTCTGTCATACCCCCTAGTAATCCCTAAATTGTTATAAAGTAGTTTCCTCAGTTGCTCTTTACACACAGATACACACACGCACACAGCAGACACTTGAAGATTAATGAAAATCGCATGGGAAAATGAAATATGAAACGCTCCACAAGAGTAGCTCGGCGACGCACTCAGTGGATAAGTAGAAAGAGAGAGACAGAGACAGAGAGAGAGAGAGCGAGCGAGTTGACAAACCCAAGAAACCAACCACCGCGATGATGATGAAGATCGTCGTCATATGGGGCAACGCTGCAGGGGAGCAAAAAGTGCTGAAAGAGGCGGAAAAGAAGGTGGGACAAAGGCAAGATAGTGGAGTACTGAATATTAGCCAACGTGTGAAGCGGAACTAATTGGCAAATTGATATTGCAGTAATAAGATGAGTAAAGTTACAGTGTGACCAAATAAAATTTATACATTTTATAAAATATTAAGAAGTTAGAGTAAACATTTTATAAATATTAAATTATAGTATAAACAAAGTTATTTTAATACATAAATTTCCTATTTCTTCGCAGAACCTAATTATTAATATAATAATTAATTAATAATATATTAATTATAATCTATTATTTAATAATTAATAAAACTAAGCAACAATTTGTGAAATATTACAAAAACACGAATGACAAGCTTTTGTATACTATTTCAGCGGGCCAACTCTAAACGAATTGCTTTAAGTGTGGAAAATGGAAAATGCGTGCAAAAAGTCAGGGGTAAAAACAGCTCGGAAGTCGGAAATGTTGCAATCAAGTAAGAATTAAAGTGACGAAACAAATGGGCAAATTGGTAAACCAAGCCTAAACCCACTGTACCTCGAAAGTCACTGTTGTTATGGGATCTTTATGGGCTAATCAAATCACCGAAGCAGACACACAGCCCAGCACTTGGAGCCTTGGCGGGTACCAGTGGAATATGGAGTTTATTCGTAGCTCTGGCTCTGGGCTCTGGTGTTATGGCCGCGATTCAACAATCCCCGCACACACATTCGCCGAAAAGCAGGAGAAACCAGTTTTATAGAATTCACAAAAAGTAAGTGCACAAAGGAGCAAAACAAACAACAAAACGACAGCAAGAGAGATATATCCAAGAGACAAAGAAGAAGTAACCGAAGCAGCGAAGGCCGTTCAAAGACTCCTCTCTGTGAGCTTTGGAAATCAACTCAAACTCTCGTCTCGTCTGCAGACTGAAGACTGTGGTCATTTCAATGACTGACTGACTGACAGACTGACGGAAAATGCGAAAATAAAAGCAAAAACAATGACAGATGCGGAAGCCTTGAGTCATGGCAGTGGAAGAGGGATTTAAAGCTAGATGAAAATACAGTAGAGCTTCGTTAAGATGAAACTGAATAACCTAAAATAGTAATAAAAAGATTAGACTGTTAATATTTCAGATAATATATAAATAATTTAGTAATTATATACAAAATGTTCTCATCATAATATATTCTCTATTTAAACATTACTTTTAATATAAGATTTAAGGCTGAGCATATAATAATCAAGGCTATAAGTATTTCCCTTACATCTTCTTAGGGAGGTTTGCCTGTAAAACGAGTAATATTCGTTTTGCAAACTGCCATTTTGTGCTATTGAACTTTGCCGTTGGCGCTTGAACTTTGCCGAGGGAACCCAGAGAATATCTCCTCGAGTTCAGATGGGGATGAGTTCAGCTGAGAGATGAGCTGAGCAGCTGAAGGCTGGCTGACTGGCTAATGCAGCTGAGTCAGAGCCAAGATGAAATGATGATGACTTTGTTTTGGGCGGTGGCGTTTCAATTCGTTTACAATATAAAACCCAGAGCAGCGCGTGCATCTTATTTTTTGGTTTTATTGATTTATGCATTTACGGTTTGGCTTTCCTTTCTTGGCTCCTCTTGGACGCAGCGCAGCGTCTTTTATACCAAGAAAGGCAATGAACTGAAGACGACCAAGGCGAGACAAAGAACAAGTCCAGTGAACACACAGGGCGAGGCAGTCGAAGGAAGCGTCGCGCACAAAGGAAAAGGCAGGGCCCAGGAAAAGTTTCGCTTTTCATTTTGTCTGGAGTAACGGTGGTTCATGGGCGGGGCGGGGCGGGGCAGGACAGGGAAGTTAACGGTCGCCATGGTTGCCAGATGTGGTGAATATGCGCGCCACAGGCACAGAGACTGGCTTGTGGCTTAGGAAAATCCAAAAGGAAAATAAAGGAAAGCCAGTGGATTTAAATTGCTGGCGAGAGCTTTTTCTCTCCTCACAACTTTAATTCGTGGGCGGTGGGGAGCGCTGAAAAACCAATCGAGCGCCTAAATCGATTCCCACCAAGATGAAGACAAAAAAAAAAATGGAAAGCCTGTACAGCAAATTGAAGAGAAAATTGAAAATAAGGAAAAACAAACTAGGGGGAAATAGATAACAATAATAGGGAGGAGAAAGGTTAGACATTGCAATGGGAAAATCGATGTTGGATAGAAAATTTGTAGCTCTCGACCAACCCAACCAACCACAAGGTGAGCCAGTTGTTGGCTTTTATTTTAGTTGTTATTTTTTATTCTCTTCCCCTCCTCTGTCCCGCTGTTGTCTCTTCCCTTTGTGGCTTGATTTTGTGTATTATTTTTTGTTGTGTCTTGTTTATTCGTTTTTGCGGTTTACTCATACACAACAAAGCCAGGAAATTAAAATTGCATTAAAGTTGAAATACGGTGGCTATGCTAGACAATCAAGGACTTGCAGCCAAGGATAAGCCCACTGCCATTGATGGGCGAAAATAAATCAATTTAAATAATACAGATTTAGGTGAAAATTTACGAGTTGACCTAAATATTATTGGCACTATTTTTTGGTCTATTTTTATTTGTTTTTCCCTCGGAAAATAAACAACGTCGCACACATAAATACATACAAATTTTTGTGTGTGTATATCATTGATAAAGAAAATTCTGGGGGATAAAATATGCAAGGGCCCATTGATTGATGACATCCACTCACTATTAATCCAATTTATGCAGACACTAAATTAATTTACATTTGGGATCTACGCCCGCATTTTATCGCCGTAAGAGAAAAAATCGGATTTATGTGCATACTTAATGCCCAATTTTCATGGGTTATTCGAGGAAATCGAGGTACAGTCTGTACACCCAGCAGACATATGGTTGTGAATGGAGAGAGACAACACCAAAAAACAAAACAAAATTGCATAACTTAAAAAAAAAAAAAAAACAGAGAGAAATACAACGACAACAGACAAAAAGAAGATCAAGTATAGAGGATTAGAGTGCTATAAATAGCAACTCTGTGCTCCGCACAAAACATTTCGAAAACGGCAACAAAAGATAATGAAAAGGCCCGAAAACGAGACGAAACGTTACGATCTCCGATACAAACCGAACAGAGCCGAAGCTCTGATCGTGTATATGCCATATGTTGGGTGGGTGGGCGCTTTTGGTTCGGGGGGTGTTCTGGCATCCATTTACACGCGACCTATAAACAAAAAAAAACCCAACATGAAAATGAGGCCGCGGCCATTCACGCGTCCAACGTCAGACGTCTGATATTTTTTCTATACGCTTATCAGTCGCCGCGAGTTGTTTATATAAAAGCATTTAGCATTTGCCACAACAACAAAATAATAGAGGGGGAAAAATAAAAGGCGGAATGGGGAAGGGGGTACTACGGATATGTGTGTATATAAACGATAAATATATGAATGTATGTTTGTATATCTTTAGTACGTGAGACGCTTGACCATTTGTTTGTTTTTATGTTTATTAACTCATTTTGATTTCCCCAGTTGTTTTTTTATTTTATTCGAACGACAGCAAAAACTCGTTTAAAAGCGCTGCTGCTCTTTTGTTTGTGTGTTGTTTTCGCTAGAATTCATTTCAATTTTTATAATTTTAGATATTAAGCGAGAGACAACGACACGTGTTGTTGTTTTGCCAAGAATCTGAAGCAAACAATAGCCAAGAATAAGGGGGATTAGTCATTCGGGATCGGGAAGGTTCTGCAAAACATTATTCGTGACAAACAATTTTCTCCTATAGTTTTTATTATCAATGAATCACTAGGAAATACGACGGTAATCTTTGAACTTTGAACTTGAATGAGTGTTAAGAAATATTCATAAGAACATGATAAAACAAAAGGGATTTTTACACATTTAATCAACTTTTATTTAGGTTAAATATTTCTAGCTTCACTGCAACATTTCAATCTCCATTCGAGGCCGAGTATCAATTGCCAATTTCAGCAATTTCAATCGCCTTGAACGAGGATCAACTAAAATGTATTCAAGTGTTTCCTACTACGCTTTATCATCGACTATTATTTGGCTTTCTGATTCACTCGTAAACATGTCTGCTTGCCAAGCCAATCAAAAATAATTAGCGCTCGAATCGTTTTCGCTCTCTCTTCTTATCTCTCAACGCAAAATTCAATGGAAATTGATGGCGAAATGGCCGCAGAAATTTCAAGAAAGTCGTTCGTTCAATTCTGGTACAGGTTCTGAGTTGCTGAGAATAAAGTGCGATTATTGCGGGCTGACGTGTGGAAATTCACTATGACTGAAAACGTGCCCAGCGGAGATACAAAACAAAAGCCGAGCTTAAGGCAAAAACAAAAAAGTTTCAGATTAGCCACGACACGTGTGGGATGCAAAAAGCAACTTGGAAAAAAGCAAACAAGCCACACTGTACTCTATGTGTACTCTTTTATAATTGTTACAAGGTGAGCTGGAGTTTGTCTAGAAAAGAAAAAAATAAACATAAATGGCAAGTAGTGAGTCACCAAGGGAATGGAAAATGGGAATAGGAAAATACAAATCAGCTGAGCGAGCACCCTACTGCTTCTAGGGTTGTCATCGCTCCCGACACCCGTATGCAGCTGCTGATAAGAATCCGTAGATAATTCAAATTCGCTATGTAAGTATGTTTGTTTGTTTGTATATACGGGTCTACACATGAGTCATCCGAAAAGTGAGCGAGCAAAAATTCCAGTCACGCACTGCAGGCAAAAAATAAAAAGAAAACAAAACAAAAAAAAAAAGAGTCGTGGAGTGCAAGATAAAGAAATTTCAGTTAAAGGCGGCGATAATGCGGAAAATGTTGCCTAAATTATGCGATATCTTTTGTCAGCATTTAAGCGTGTGTGTGTGTGTATGTACTTGAGCTATCAGTCATTTGTTTTCCACTTATCAGCAAGCGGACGTCCTTCGCGGTTGGGTTTTCGCCTTAGTTTAATTTTTTTTTTTTTTGGCAAGTCGTAATATTCCGTTGGCAAAGTACCCAAAAATAAAAGTTAGACAGCAGCTGCTGATTGCTGCACAAAGCGAAAAATATTAAAGAAAAACAGGTAAACATCGGACTAAGAAGAAAGATTAGACTAATAAGGAAAATGGAAAACAAAGTTATTGATGAATTGAACTGGTAATTAATTTTAAAAAATCTATTATTTTTGAAAATAAAGGAAACTAAGTATTCAAAGATTTCTTCAATTGGGAAACAATAAATCCATTTTCTTTTACGTTTCCTTTTAACGGCTATTTATTTATTTTTCCTCAGTTTTTTGTTTCGTATTTCGCGCGACATGGCAACGCTAGCCAGACATACACACACTCACGCACATGTGACGTAGGCCTCGCTCGTGTGTATTGGTGTGGCTATGGTGAAGAGAGCGTGAGTGACCGTGGGGGAATCGAACCGTGGTGAAATAGCAACGTAGGCCAGCGAAGAGGAAAATGAAATAATTTATAATTTTCTTTTTTCACTTACTTTTCCAATCCGTTTTGTGGAAATTACACAGGCTTGAAACAAAAACTCAAAGTTTTTTGTTTGGATCACAGTTGTTGGAAATAATTCGTTTTAATGGTTTCGCAGTAATTAAATTGGTTGCTAGTAATTATTTAAATTTCTTTTTACAGAGAATTGCACAGGGATCGTTGTTGCAGGAGAAGGGGCAAATAATATATCACAAAATGGTGCGCGACGCAGTTTTTTTTTATTCTTTCGTTTGCATTAGCTTTTTAAAACGGTTTCTCTCCGTTTGCGGGGATTCTCGATTTTCCTTGGGCACAATTTAACGCACACGACGACACGCAGAGTGCAGGAGAGCTGCGTCCTGCGGTTTTTCTCAGCTGCGAGCAAAACGCTGGCAGTTTTCCGATTTCGGATTTACTGATTTACTGATTTATCGCGGCGCACACACCAGCGAACAAGGCGAACGGGCGGAGAGAGAGAGGGAGGGGAGCGCGATTTCTTTACTTTATTCTACAGTATTTCTTTCGATTAGTTAGCAAGTCGCTGCGCTGACGATGACAGTAGTGGGTAATTGTAGCCAAAAACCAACGTTCCAAACGCGAAGTGAAGTCTCCAACTGAAGTCTCGAACAGAAATGAGAAAGACTCGTCGCGTTTGCAGCCAGCTCGTGGTGAACTCGTCGCAGCGCTCTGCTGGCGTCGATCTAGTGGTGCGTGCGTGAGCTGCGGTTTCCTCTGGTCGCGCTGAAGAACAAGGCACGACAATGTTGGGGGCGTAAAATTGAACATAGTTTGTCATACAAACATTATATAATCTCCATTACTGAGCTAGAACATGTACTAAATAAATATTTTTTTTTTACATTTGATCATACTAAAAGATCATTTTTGTAAATTTTGTTTATTTTCTATATTATCAATAATTTATATTTTCTTTTTATTTGCTAACAGTTCGTGACACGAGCAAAGGCCCAGCTCACTCGACTATCTCTACACGAAACCAGCGCTGTTAACGCGGAGAGAGCACCGTTGTCTGGTGTGGTGAGAGACGAGGAGATGGAGAGGATGACGGGCTAAAAAGAAATCGCCAGTCAACAGAGGGAAGGCAAGTAGGAAATAAATTAAATGTGATTCGAGCAAAGATGGTCGAAAATGCGTATTTCCACTGAAAACACCCGACTATGTTAAGTAACAGCGCCCCTTAACAAAAACAGTGCAAAGTGCACACACAATAAGACGAATGGGAAGAAGGGGCGTAGAAAGGGAGAACGACGGAGAGACAAAAGACCAATGCAGCGGCAGAGAGCGTGGGGGCTGCTGCAACTAAATTAAAACCGAGATCCTGCCAAAAAGCAGCTAGTATTTATGCTTACTGGGCGTTTCGCAACCCTTTATATGCGCTTTTAATAATCTTTATGGTTTTCGTATGATTTTAAATTAGGCGACGACACAATTTCAACGACGCCATATTGTTCACCATCCGAGAGAAGAGCACGAGAGAGCGTAGCGTTAACAGCGGAAGAGAGCGTTCGACTGCGCTGCTGCTGCGTCATCAATGCAAACTGCGCACTTTTTAAAAATCATTTTTTATATCAATTTCTATGCGTTCGCCCATTGTGAACAAAAGCAATTATGTTGAAATCGCCAGTACATCTCTCCGCATGCCAATTGCTTTGTCTTGAACAATTGTAGTCCGCTCAATAACATAGCCATATTGTGAAATTGCTGTAGTTGGCCGTGGTGAGTTTCGCGCAGGTTAACAGGCCTGCAATTTGTTTTTCGTCCGAGCACAAGCACCCTCACCTGGAATACATCTGTTTTGTGGTCCACTTTGTTCGATTTAAACTCTATTTTCTTAAATTTTGTTCCGTTTTGATATTGTAACTTATTGGTAATGACAACTGCGGTGTGTCACTTTGATAGTGTTGGGCAATTAGAAATTAAACTAATAACTTTCCAGCTGTGTTTGGCATTTGAACAACACTGCTGACTTAAAATTAATTATCTACATAGCAAAATACTAAACCCACCACCAACCAATAGTATATTTTATATAAATGCATTAAAAAGTGTATAACATATTCGTCTTTCGTTTTAATTATAATTAAATGTTTTTGTGTTTTCCCCGATCACTCGCCAAACAAATGCAAAAGCAAATGCAAAATCAGTGTGGGGCTAAGAATTCGCTTAATTAGAGGTCATAGGCTCAACCTGATCGTGTTTATATTCAAAATACTATGAAGTATCGCCTAAGATCCAGTTTGGGAAGTTTCTCGATATAATCAGTGTATTTATTTTAGCTATCAAAGGTCGCGCCTGCCTACGAAATTGGTTCTGCATTAACCTTGCCGTTGATAAATATTAAAAGCTGACAAAAAAATAATAACAAATTGAAATGAGCGCTAATGTTAACGAACTTTGTAAACTTAAAGGCAAGGTTACAGCTAAGGCAGCAACAGCAACGGCCAGAAAAGCTCCAAAATTATACGAGACGTAAAAAGGCAAACTCAAGTGCGCGAACGCTGCGATGTGTAGTATAAAGTATAAAGCCGCAGAGCGTTAAAAATAAAATATATAAAATCAGACACGCAACAGCGACGGCTGCCAGCAGGGTTTTCTATAGAAAACGAAACGAAAATTATTTCCTGTTTTTAGCCATAACAGCCGCGCGTGGTGGGAAGTAACAGATAGTATAACAGAGCTTGAAGAGTGTGGGTGGAAGGAGGGGGAGTGTGCTCTCTTCCATGCAGGGCTAACAGAGCAGAGCGTGGTGAGTCCGCATCTGATTTAACCGTTGCGTTGCAGTTTGTTTACCATCGGTTTTCAGCCACAAAGCCAAAACGCAATTGTGCGGGAGGTGGGGCAATATGGCAACAGAAAGAGTCACAAAGGTGCTACCAAACAATGCGTAAAAGCGAACAAAAAATAGGGTGATTGATAACAAGGTGCGTCTTACAAATGTTCACTGTCTGCCAGCGACGAAGTACGAAAATTCTTGAGTCCTCCAATCTATGGGGCACTTATCTATTTCAGTACGCCGATTTAGACAATAATAGTACAATTTTGCCCACAAGGTGATACTTTAAATACTATTAATAGGAATATAATTTTGGATTAGGAAATTATTAGCGAAATAATTCTTAATAATACATTTTAATCTCTTCTATGAATATTTTTTACATTAAAGATACTACCCACTTTTTTATCTCAGTGTGCAAAATTATGGAGCTACAAATAGAGTATGTTTTTATGAATGTTTGTATGTATTCCTTGCACCCAGATGTACTTATGTACATATGTAAACATGTGGGCACATGTACATCGCACACTGCACAAGGTTGTGGGGGAGCGAGTGCATCGGACAGGCGAGAAAGAAGAAGCAGCAGCCAAAAAGGACAACACAACACATTTCTAAATTGGTAGAAAGAGAGGGAGCAGAATGGCCAAGCTTGGTGTATTTTTGGCACACACTCCCTCTCGCTCTGCCCCGTTGACTTTATCCAACCCATTGCGCTTTTGGTGCATTCAACCTGCTGCGGAGCGAGACAGGTGCACGACGACGATGACGGCGGCATTTACCGTTCGCAGAGATCAACAGCTGTGCGAGTGATGGGGAAACCAGCCAGTTCAGAAAGAGAGATAGAGAGAGGGAGAGCAGAGAACAGGACCTGGGGAGACAACGCAATTTGTTGAACTTTAATGCGTAGCAAAGCAAATGGCAACTGCAGTAAACAATGAAACGTTGCTAACTGCCTCCCTGCCTACCATTTCCCACACCCCACGCCCCATCCCCTTGTGCCATGTCACGCTTTGTTATTGCTAGCCAAGCTTATGGGGTTGTCGTTGTTGCTGTTGCTGCTGCGTAGCACTTTCTGCTGACGCTTTCCTCATCCAGTTCTGGATAAGCCAACGGCGCATGCAACAAATTGCGTTCTACCAACAACATACAACAAACAAAAGCCATCAGTGATGGCTTTATAATAGCTAGAATTGCAAAAGTACAGTGAACACTAAATACATATGAAAGTAACCCAGGATTGGTTGTCAAAGAAAGCGCTGTTTTAAGCTTAATTTATTACAAAAGAAAATATTATACAATTAGTTTTAATTTTTATACTTTAATTTTAAGTGATATTTTAAGTGTAATCCATTGTTTTTAGTATTTAGAGTCTTATAATTATGTATCTAAAAAAGATACCAACATATCAACTCTGTTAAAAGAACCCACAAAGCCCACAAGGAAACGCCAATCGATGACGTAGTTTGTTTTCCAGCTGAATTCCAATTGCAATTGTTCCAAATTACCCCACTTGGCTGCGAATGCTCTGCTAGAGGAAATCAGTACAAGAATCCGAACCAAGAAAGTGTCACAGATACGGATATATCTATGGAAAGGGTAGGTCAACCACCAGCAACGGGGAACCATAACCATCCCTTCTCCTCCTCCTCCTCCTGCGGGAGGCACTGGCACTACGAAATCAGCAGAGTGGTCGTCATCCAAGGAGTGATTAACAAAAACAGTTGATTGAACTTTGTTTGGCCTCCACACATCCCACGGCGACTGTTTGTGTTTGTGCCCTGACTTGGCTGTGTACTTGAAATGCCCCACTTTGCTGTGTGTATGCCGGGGCTGGGGCTGGATCCCATAATTTCGGGTGTTAATGACCAGAGCACTGACTTTGAACGATGCAAATACACACGCACACAAAAGTCCAACAATTGTATTTCAAAGATTGATATTGTTGGGGACTACGTGCACTCTCTGGGAATTCCAGACGCGGAGGGGAATCACTTTTCCCACTTGTAGGGGTTCATACAAAAAAAGTCATTATTCTGGAATAGGAAGTCAGATATAGACTTTATGTTATTATTAAAGAAGGCTATTCCAACCTATTTTTATTTTTATAATATTTTTTTTATTAATAAAATTGTTAAACTGGCTTATATATGTATATATATTTTTTTAAATTAAAATATTTCAACTTGATTTTGAATGCTTTTACAAAACACATTTAATTTAATCGAATAAAACCATCATAAAAACCTATACAACAAATATATAAACGTAAATGCATTAATATTTTTATTATTTTTCTTATCAAAGAAATATTTATGGAATCTGTGACTGAACATTTATTTTAAATAAAAAAAATTGTATGTTTGTCACTGTTAGTAAGCTAATAAATCAAAACCAAATGAGTTGTTTGCAAATTAAAAAAAATCTCTAAAAATAAAAATGATTACTTAAACTAGAAACGAAGAAAGAGAAAATAAATCATTTAAATTGCAAAGTTTCTGGAATTAATAATAAATCAGACAGGAAAAAGTAAACATTAATTTTGGAAATTTACATAAATTTCAGTCTCTTCCCAAATATTTTTGGTTTCAACACAGGAATTCCCAAAAACCTTATCAACTTTTTCCCGAAAAGATGAAAAACCCTAAAGGATGCCTGTGGATTTTCCAATCATGATGAGCTGTCCCCTGTGGGCGTTCTTTTGGTTAACGCCCGGAAAATGGTCCCCCGATAAATGTCATTAGACTTTGTATGTATTTTCGAGTTTTTATATTTTGCATATTGCTTTGTCGCTTATTATTTTAGATACATACAATTCAGGTTGTACATCCACATATATATACTGTATATATGCATATAAAAAACACGATATGTAGACAGAGATTCATCAACAGTATACATGTATAAAAAAACATACGACGATTGGACGGAATGCGACTGACTTATAAACTAAATTACGCAGATTCGTGTATAAAATTTGTGGTATTTCGAGAGAGGTTTTCTCTAAGGCACGGAACTGGTGGATGGAATGTACAAAATAGTTTAAGAAATGTGTGTGTTTTTGTGTACGAAGAAGCATTGGGGTTCAACTCTTGTGCAGTTTTCGTTGTGAGCTCCATTTTTCAGGCTTGGATTTGGAAAATACTCTCTTATTTAACCTACAGGCATCGTAGACACGGTGCTGTGAGGTGTGGTTGGCCGTGAGCCAGCCAGGGAATTAGCCGTGGAGGCATGCAGTGAGGCCATTGTGCCCATCTAAAAGAGTAGATATACAAAAATTAAATATTTATCTCAGAAGCTAAATCATACTTTATCAACTTACGCGCAAGTGGGCCAAATCCTCCAATTTGGTGAGATCCACCAGCTCCAGGAAGAGCGAGTACACCACCGCCCAGCCGTAGATAGAAACCAGGCAGAAGACGCTCCACAACAGGACCATGATCACGTTGTAGGCAAAGTACAAATCATTGACAATGGCAAAGAAAATCAAAGCCAAAGCTCGCCACACAGTAAAAATGGCAAAGGTCCACAGCCAGGGCATGACCTTCTTCTCGTATTCCTAAAGAAAGATTTAAAACAAGAATTATAATAAAAATATTGTAGTTCGAGAGACGAGATCCAGCCAATTTATCATAAGATGGTTTTTAGTGCTAATTTCTTGGTTATGATTGGTGCGGGTATGCATTTGTGTTACCCTTCGGCTCAGTAAGCGTTTCTGTGCTCCCAGTTTTTCTTGCTTATTGGGGCAATGAGAAATGTAAATGAATTCGCATGCTTATAACTACTTATCCTGAAAACCAACTTACCTTGCGCAGGGCCACGCAGAGCAGGACGCTGGTCACAAAATTAATTAATGCCATAATCAGCGAGAATAGAGCAAAGACAATCAGCATGTTGCGAACTGGAAGAGGATAATAATAAAGATTTGAATATGGTACAGTAAAAAATAAAGATAATTCTAATTTCATTTCACATATAGAAATTACCCCAGAAATCCATTAAATTCAATCAAAGGGTATTAAAAAATCTGGATTACTTCCTTAGAAGTAGAAAGTATTGCTTATTTTAAGCTGATAAATTAAAAGTTTACAGATTTAGATTTATTCTACCATTACTTGAGCAGAACCCTGCCTAAACGTCACTTAAATATGCTTATAATAAAATATAGTAGATATTATCCTTAGTCAAAGTCATACCATGCTTGTTGCCCACATAGACAAACTCGTAGGATATAATATAATAGCCATAATGCGTAGATCCTGGCGCTGCCATTGCATAGCAATAGATGTCGAAAATGCTCGTGGCAATGGTGAACAGTGAGAGAAACTGAAAAAAAGAGATTGGTTTGCATTATTTAATGCCAAAAAGGATTCTCCTACGGATACATTACAATGGCAAACAATCCTATGAGCATGGCGCCCTTCTGTATGTCGATATACTGGTTATTCTTCAGCAGTGGTCGTTGGTACCAGGGAATCCTTACAGATCGCGTGGACCGGGACATCTTCGAGTGCAGGTTTGTCGAGGATCTGAAAAGGATATATTATCAGTTATTAGTTAATTATTATAGAAATTAAAACAAGGACATACCTTCCCGTGGCATGGGAATAAACCGACGGATTCGAGCGATATGTGGAGGGCGTTTTCCTGCCGTAATTCATCTTGAAGCCTTGCAAGTGACGTCACGGGTGGTAAATGGTTGATATCCTACCGGTATTCAATAAATAACTGCAGGATGAACATAAAATTACTCAATATAAGTATTATTTTTCACTTTTCATTCATGGGCCAGGGCGTGTTTGCTTAATTTGTTATTTTGGGTGTGTCAAGCTGGGCTTTGGGAACTCTCGAAAACTTTGGGCGCGTATTTAAGGCCCTTAACTTTATACAAATTAAAATCTGTTACTTTTGGCGTATTGCCGGACAAATAAAGCTTCTAGAAAACACATTAAAGATCGCCTTTGCATTTATTTACCTCTATAAAAATGTAAAATTAATCACTTCGCAACGCATCAAAAACAAAACACACGAATCAGAACTAGGGATGTGAATATCAATATATCGATATTGCCTGTAAGGGCTTCCGAAATACCGATAGAGCAACAAGTTGTATCGAATATGCCATTTGATGGGCACCACTGACTGCTGTTAAAGGAGCGCGGGAAATTAAGTCATTTAAAATTTGTATTTATTGTAATATTATGTTTTATTTATAGTTATTATTATTCCTAGTTATTTTTCTGTTCGAAAGTTTGTAATGTACAGGAAAATCAAGGAATCTAGTGCCTCTGGCTCAATTTAACATGCGTAATTTAACATAAATTTAAAGTAAATCTCATGAAGCACAATTTATTTACCTATCCCTTACAATTTTGAATTTATATATATTTTAATAGATAAAAAACAATTAACATTAAATAAAAATGTTTTTACTAAGAATGTTGATGAAAATATCGATGTTGGAAATTAACATCGATGTATCGGCATTCCTAAAATCATCTACATTTTTGGTAGTATCATCGATGTTTTGTCAGCTCTAATAAAAAACATAAACATACATTTTTTGTAACTGCAGCCATAAATGATTGCCTCCAAATGTCCCTCCCGAAGATCACGGACTTCGAAATCCTCGAGAAACTCGGAGCAGGAAGCTATGCTACCGTCTACAAGGCGCGCCACAAAGTGAGACATTGAATAAGAACACCTCTTTTCTAGATTTATGGAACCACTAATGATTGCCCTTTATCTTTCCCAGAAACAGCGAACTTATCATGCCATCAAATATGTGGAAATGTCGACGCTGTCGCAATCCTCGCGGGAGAACCTAATCACGGAAATACGCCTCCTGCGGGATCTCAAACACAAGTACATAGTGACCCTGCAGGATTTCTTCTGGGACGACAAGTAAGAACCCAAGAGGGCTATATCCTTATCCTATATCCTGAGAGCTTATAGCCATGTGAATGAGTCATTCTTGGCTTGGATGTGTATGGGTTAAAGGTGATAATGTTCTAGGGAAACGGGTTGCCATGGCTAGGGTTTTATAGCAATTATATGAGCTGTATGAGCGATGCTTTGGCGATAACTAGGTCAACTAGTTCGTTGAGTTGCTATGTGACATGTTTTAAATGAATTAGAATATATATTTCAGTTTTATGGCATTTATAAGGTTACAAAATAGTACGATTTAAGCTTAAGAATTCTTAGATTTGTCTTTGTTTTTAGATAAGAATTAAGTATTACTTTATATAATATTTATTTACTTGTTGCGTATTTCCTTCAGAAACATTTACATTGTCCTGGAATACTGCAATGCCGGCAATCTTTCCGCTTTTATACGAACCAAAAAGGCCTTGCCAGAGAGCACCTGCCGCTACTTCCTGCGCCAGCTTGCGGCGGCAGTTCAGTATATGCGAGCCAACGATGTCTCCCATTTTGATCTGAAGCCCCAGAACCTGCTGCTCACCCGGGGCGCCAATAATGTGTCCCTCAAAGTGGCGGACTTTGGGTAAAAATCACGATTTATAACAAAGTAGAGATGTAATAACCATTAAATTTGTTTAGTTTTGCACAGCATCTAAAGTTGGGAGAGATAAACCAGCAGCTAAAGGGGTCTCCGCTCTACATGGCCCCGGAGATTGTACGAAAGCATCAGTACGACGCCAAGGCGGATCTCTGGAGCATAGGGGTGATCCTGTACGAGTGCCTATTCGGCAAGGCGCCGTACAGTTCACGAACCATTGAGGAGTTGCTGCTGCGCATCAAAAATGCCGAAGCCATAACACTGCCACCAAATGCTCGCATCAGCAACGAGTGTCACGATCTCCTCCGCCGCCTGCTGGCCCACGAGCCCACGGCACGCATTTCGTTTGCGGATTTCTTTGCCCATCCCTTCCTCGATCTCAAGACCTTTCCAACAGAGCACACTCTGCAAAAGGCCATTGATCTGGTTACCCAGGCGTGCTCGTACGATGAAAAGCACAACTACAAGGAGGCCTACTACCTTTATTGCAGTGCCTTGCAGTATTTTGTGCCTCTGATTACGGAAGAGACGGACGCCACCAAGCGTCTGGCCCTTCGGAATCGCGCTCTCTCTTATATGAAGCGAGCGGAGGAGATCAAAAACTGTATCATCGAGGACGAGTACAGGATGTTGGCCCAGCGGCAAAAACAGGCGGCTCACACCACAGAGGCTACACCACAGGCTGCACAGAAGGCTGAGCCACAGCCCAGTAGCTCAAGGGTTACAGAAATGCTGGAACCGGATGCTCGCTTCAAGCAGCTATGTAAGAATAGCCATAATTTCGTTGAAGTTATATGTATATAAATTCTTTCTTTTCAGTTGCCCTTTCGAACTCAAGTCCGTCCCTGAAGACTGGCCTGGAAATCGGACGAAAAGCCGAGCTATATCTTTACGAGCGCAAACTGGACGCGGCTTTGGAATCGTATACCTCAGCGTTGGGCATTCTAGTGCCGTTTGTGAACAATGAACCAAAGGGCGAACGTCGCAATCTGTTGCTGCAACAGGTGAGCTTGTAGTTCATTAAAAAATCGGCATCCTGATTGATTTAAATCCTTATTTTATAGCTGGAGTTCTGGATGAAGGAGGCGGAGAGCATTAAGAGCATTTTAAGCACCAAGAACCTGGACGAGGAGGAGCAGAAGCTGTCCACGGTACGCAGCTGCAGCATACAGTAGTCAAAATTAATAAGAGTTTTGTAATCAATGAGCAATTTCCGGCGCCTGGTGCGCCATTTGTTAGAGTATTTTTGTAGTCGCCTAGTCACGTAGCCTTCTATGATCTTATATACTACTTATATACAGATATACACATACATATGTCTACACTAGACTCGCTTTCTATGTACTACGTAGAGCAGGACCATGTCAACGTTTTGTACCGCTCCCCAAAACTATTCTATGTTTAGCTGTTTTTAATCCTAATGGCCTTTCCTACCGTATACTGACCCACTTGCCTGCCTGTGGCTGTAACCACGTTGTTAAGTTTTTAAACCAAAAAACCTTATAATTGTCTATTTTAAGCGCACCTCGGGGAGAACCCACACATTCCCCGGCCGATCAGGTCCGTCACGTTTGTATTTCATTCTGTTCATTGTGTTTAATTTGATTAAAATGGTTTAACGATAACCGAACAAGAGTCTTTTGATCTACGCGATAGTGGCGCTCTTTCTCTGGTAATCGATCAGGTACAATCTCTGGCCATATCTCCTGCCGTAAATTATCGCAATCAATCTACTTATATTAGCAATGTCGGTAAACTTATAAAGGCGACCGTCAGGCCGATGAGCGCTCAAATGAAGTCTAACGATGTGGTCGAGTGGAGATATTAACCTTGCGGTGGGAATTGCCCTCCTGGCCTTTGCAGGCGTTGTCCAGGCAGCTCCTCACATGGGACGAGTGGTCAATGGAACGGATTCCAGTGTGGAGAAGTATCCTTTTGTGGTGAGTTCTACTCAGAATTATTCAAGGATTACCTTAAATGGAGTTAAGGATGATTTAAGTTTGATTTTCAATTTTATTTCCATTAGAATATTCAGATTTTTATGAAATATGCCTTATCTTATCCTTCAGGTTTCCATGCGCGGTCCGACTGGCTCCCATTCCTGCGGTGGCTCCATTATTTCCAAGCAGTTCGTCATGACCGCTGCCCATTGCACCGCTGGACGCACCGCTAGCCAGCTCAGTGTCCAATATGGTGTGACCACCATCAACTCGGCAGGTCCGAATGTCGTAGGAGTCAAGAAGATCATCCAACATGAAGGATATAACCCCTACAACAACTATGCCAATGACATTTCCCTGCTTATGCTGGAGGAACCTTTCCAGTTTGATGGCGTCACAGTGGCTCCCGTGACATTGCCCGAGCCTAATTTTGCCACGCCTCAAACGGACTCCGGTGGCGAGGGCGTCCTCATCGGTTGGGGTCTAAATGCGGTGAGTTTACATAACATAATTAATGGTTTTTGAATATATATTTATGATTATATCCCTTTCAGACCGGCGGCTACATTCAAAGCAACCTGCAGGAGGTGGATCTGAAGGTCTACTCCGATGAGGAGTGCACTGCACGACATGAGGGCAGCACAGATCCTAGATATCACATCTGTGGAGGAGTCGATGAGGGCGGCAAGGGTCAGTGCAGTGGGGATTCCGGTGGCCCTCTGCTCTGCCAGGGTGTTCAAGTGGGAATTGTGTCCTGGAGCATCAAGCCCTGCACCGTGGCCCCCTATCCTGGTGTCTACTGCAAGGTCAGCCAGTATATTGAGTGGATTAAGAAGAATCAAATCATATTGGCCTAGTCATGGCCATTATCGGTTAATTGATATACGCCAGCAATAAATCAATGATTAAATGGATTTGATATATGTGTATTTATAACATTAAATAGCTTACAAAATGGGGAGTTTATGGGAGGGAAATACCAGCCCCTTCGGTAAGAACTTTCTTTAGAAATTGAGAAAAATTATAAAAATAGAGCGAAAATATAATTAGGTCAAACCCAAAACACTATGTAGCCACTAGGTCCTTAAATCTTTCTAAAAATATATCTTAAATAATCTTCACTTTGTCAAATTATTTATTTAAAAGGCATAAAAATGGCTTAATTTTTGTATTATAATTTATATTTTTTTTTACCAAGATCAAATACCATAAACTAATAAATATAATAAAAACAAAACATTGATAAGCCACACGCTTACAATCTTTACCAAAAACAGTTCCTTAGTTTCCTAAAAATGGACTGTTGGCCAGACAAGTGCCATTTTATATCAATGACGACAGTTTTAATCACAGACTATCTGTGTTCGTAAATTATTTTAATGGGACACTATCAGCCAAGTCGAAAAGCTTATAAAAGACGGTAGCCAAGCCATGAAATCACGTTTAACTCCAAAATGTTGCCGAAACAAGACCTCTGCCTGGCTGTAATCGTTCTTCTGGCCATTATCTCGGTTGGCCAGGCCCTGCCCATGAGTGGAAGAGTGGTCAATGGAACGGACTCTAGCGTAGAAAAGTATCCCTTTGTGGTGAGTTGGAAAGAATATTTATTTATTTTCCAATTTAACATTCCTTTATTCTTAAGATTTCTCTGCGCGGTGGTTCCGGCGCTCATTGGTGTGGCGGTTCCATCATTTCCAAGCAGTTTGTCATGACTGCCGCTCATTGCACCGATGGAAGCACTGCTGACCAGCTAACTGTCCAATATGGAGTCACAACGATCAGTGCGGAGGGTCCAAATGTCGTTCGTGTGAAGAAGATCATACAACATGAGGGTTATAGCCCGGAAAATAGCTACGCCAACGACATCTCCCTCCTAATGCTGGAGGAGCCCTTCGAGTTCGATGGCGTCACTGTGGCCCCTGTGAAATTACCTCAATTAGCTTATGCCACGCCTCAAACGGAGGAAGGCAGTGAGGGTGTGCTCATCGGCTGGGGTTTGAATGCGGTAAGTTTATAGGTAATTTTTAATAAGAATTATATAAGACGTCTAAATCGAAATACATTTCAGACGGGCGGCGTCATCCAAAACACCCTACAGGAGGTGGGTCTGAAGGTCTACTCGGATGAGGAGTGCACTTTACGGCATGAAGGAGAGACGGATCCCAAATACCACATCTGCGGTGGTGTGGATGAGGGTGGCAAGGGTCAGTGCAGTGGGGATTCCGGTGGCCCTCTGCTCTGCCAGGGTGTTCAAGTGGGAATTGTGTCCTGGAGTATCAAGCCCTGCACCGTGGCCCCCTATCCTGGTGTCTACTGCAAGGTTTCTCAGTATATTGATTGGATCAAGAGAAACCAAATTGTGTTGGCATAAGATTAAGTCTATATTAATTGGAACGATTACTTAAATTTAATTTAACAATAAAAGTTCTAAGAATAACAATTATAAATATAATATAAAGTGAAATTTTTGAATTTTAAATTTTAATGTTCCGTGTTCCAAACCAGGGTTTGAGACTCAACTACCTATCCCAGACGACTGCGATTACAATATAGAAAGTCGGGAATTTATTTTTTAATCCTTCCAATGTATAGCATTCAATTTTATATTAATGAGTACAGATCATTTAATTTTTATTTATTTGTATTATTTCGATGAGCGGTATATGGTATGATCACATTTTGTAGTTCCATTCTTATAGTTTTAGGCTTTTACTTAAAATTTCGGTTAGCACAAAGTTATAACACCCTCATTCCCCTGGGCACTGGGTACTAAAACATATTGATAAGCAACACGCTTTTAATCTTTTGGTAAAACCACATTTATATACATTTTCACACAAGTATATAAGCTCCTATATCTACTCTCTGTCGGTCTTTATTTAAATTATTTGTTGATAGCCAGACAAGTGCCATTTTATATCAATGACGACAGATTTAATCACTTTCTATCTACACTCGTAAATTATAATAATGGAGGACACAATCGGCCAAGACGAGAAGCTTATAAAAGCGGTAGCCAACCCAGGGAGGCATGTTTAATTCAAAATAATGTTGCCGAATCAAGATCTCTGTCTGGCTGTAATCGTTCTCGTGGCTATAACTTCGTTAGGCCAGGCCGCGCCTCCAAATGGAAGAGTGGTCAATGGAACGGATTCCACTGTGGAGAAGTATCCCTTTGTGGTGAGTTGGATATCGAAGGAATATTGGATATATGCTAATTTATATATGTTTTTTATTAAGTGTAAACTTTTAAAATTAAGAAAAAATTAATAGTAATAATAAAATATGCTTAAATGTTTACTTAAAGGATTTCTAATATATAAATAAAAAAAATTAATTTTAATTTTTACAATTATAGTTTTAAGGAAGATCACAGACCAAAGCACACAAGGGGCCTTTAGACCAATTCTTAATTTTTTATTTTATTGTATTAAATATATTTTGTTGTTTATTTATGAAACTTTTTATAATCAAATTATAGAATTTTGAACACAAAATAATAACTTTTATTGAACTAATTGAACCCTAAACTCCAGGTATCGCTGCGCTTCTCGGATGGCTCTCATTCCTGCGGTGGTTCCATCATCTCTCATCATTTCGTGATGACCGCTGCCCACTGCACCAACGGACGCACCGTAGAGTCGTTCTCGGTGCAGTATGGAGTAACCAACATCAGCTCAGGGGGTCCCAATGTCGTGCGGGTGAAGAAGATTATTCAGCATGAGGAATTTGATCCTTGGCGTCAAAATGCCAATGACATTTCCCTGCTGATGGTGGCGGAGCCCTTTGTCTTTGATGGCGTTCATGTGGCGCCCGTAACCCTGCCGGCTCTGGCCTTTGCTGTGCCCCAATCCGATGCTGGTGTCCAGGGCGTACTCGTTGGCTGGGGCTACAATGATGTATGTACATTTTTATTTATTTTTTATCCATAATTCCTTACCTAAACCTAAACCTAAATCTTCTGGTAGACCTATGGCAGTGTGCAGGAGACGCTACAGGAGGTGTCCTTAAAGATCTATTCGGACGAGGAGTGCACTATTCGACATGAAGGACAAACAGATCCCAAATACCACATCTGCGGTGGTGTGGATGAGGGTGGCAAGGGTCAGTGCAGTGGAGATTCTGGCGGTCCGCTGATCTACCAGGGTCAGCAGGTGGGCATCGTGTCCTGGAGCATTAAGCCCTGCACTGTGGCTCCTTATCCTGGAGTTTACTGTAAGGTTTCTCAGTACATCGACTGGATCACTCGCAACCAAATCATATTGGCTGAGTCACAAAGCCTACAAATTGATCAATAAATTGAATTGAAATTTACCCTGATTAATAAATCATTGTGATTATTGCAAGACCCCATTTTGTTCGTGGGTGCCGATAAGCAAATTATCTGTGTCATTATTAAAAACACTGTGGGGGGCTAATAAATCTTGAAAAAAGTTATTTGTGGCCATAAATTTTGCATATTTAAGTGGTTGAAAATGAGTTCATTCGGCGCCGTCTTAAGTAGTGTCAAGCAGTGCGTCTCGTTAAAATTTATTTATTTTGTTTTTTATGTTGGAATAATTTGAGATGAATTTATTATATTTTATTATATCTGCCACAAAGAATACGAATTTTAAATTATATTTGAATGATTAAAAATAGAAAGTTAAGACTTAATTATTATGATATTAAATATATTTATCGTAGAAAAAGATTTTAAGAATGAAATGGTTAAAGAAGTGATCATTATTATTAAAAATAATACCAAATAAGTGAATAAAAAAATGTACACAATGATAAAAGCTCTTTCTTGGCGATTATAAACATTATATGTTATTTAAAATATCAAAATTAAAATTTGATGTATTTAAGTTCAAAGTTGTATTTATTTTCTGGTTAATATTTTCAAGTACAATTTTAAGTATAATGTCTTGAAAATAATATAAATGTATAGATTTTAATAATAAAGAAAGATTGCAGAAAAAAGAATACATCACTGAATATTTAATAAATTTAGAAACTTTATAAATGTTTCTACTTTTAATGTAATTATTTTAGTGAATATTTCATTTTTTCATAAAAAAATACATAATATTTTAAGGTTTAAAAGGTAGCTTCTTATTAAATTAAAAACTTATTAAAAAATTAAGCATTTCTTATATTTTCTGAATCTTTCCACAGCCATAAATATATTAATAATAATAAAGTCCAACTGCTGCATCAAATTGAAGAAGTAAACAGTTTGAGAGCCACTGGCAAACTGGACCAATACGAAGGCGACGCGAGCCGAATCACTCATCCGCCCCTTCGGCTGCTGCTTTCGCTCTGCTTCTTGCGGATGGTACTGCGGCGGCCGTTGCTTCAGCTTCCTGCCACTGCAGTCAACATTTTCAACTCAGACGGAACGCACGGTTGGGCGCACGAAGCTGAATCAGTTAGAAAATAATTCAAAAAGAGAGCCAAAAGCAAGGTGAACGTGGTTTTTGAGTGCAAAATCGTTAAAAACTGATGAAATTCATGAAATAACATAAAAGTAAACTGGAAAATAAGCTACGAATTATAAAGAAACTATAGTGTTGTTATTTTCTATAAAATATTTCTAAAAAATATGAGTTTGAAACACAGATAGATCTCTGCGGAAGATCTTGTCGGATGATTTTGCTGTTTGTTTGTGCTTTGGTTTTTGTTTTTCATTATTTGCCATTGAAGCGAAAGAAATGAGAGAAAAATATTTACCATTTGCTGGCATAGAATGCGGAAGGTCGTCTATTATGAGGCTGCATTCATTCGTTTAATTAAAAAACAGAAACACATAAAAAGACAGAACCAAAATGACTCGTTAATTGGCTGCTGCTACCGCTGCTGCTGCTGCTGCTGCTGCGAGGGCCACATTGCGAATGCGTGATGCTTGGGCCTGCAGACAAAAAAAATATATAAAAACTGCAATCAGAGGCCTGGGCCCCGTCACAAATTGATCCAGTCCTCCCCCCAAAAACTGGGTCTCTCTTCTCATACATATTTCACCAAATCAAATCAAAGCTCAAAAGTAGGCAACAAACGTACACAATGAGAGAACTCGTAATACGATTTTCGGTCTGCTCCTGCCTGCCCTACTCAAAGTATTTTCGGAAAAATTCGTGGAAACACTCAGCCCTGAACGCATAGAAAAGAACTTTCAAACACCCCTTCTACCACACTCAAACTCCCCCTGTGGCAAAGCCCTCGCATTCGCGCATTTAACTAACAACAAAAGCAATTTGAAAACAATTTTTTGAGTTCGAGAAATACGTGTGGCCCTGTGCGGTCGTGGCCTACATGCTTATGGCTCGGCAGGATCCATCTCCTTCTCTAGCAGGGCGTGGCAGCAGCCAGCTGCTGGCAATTTGTAACATTTCATTTCTGCCACTTCTTTGCAGCCGCCAAACAAAAGGTGGATGCAACAAAAGTTGCCAGGGCATCGACAGCTCTTCTGATTTATTCAGTAACATGAACTGCAAATAGATAGAGAAACTACGTTTGGGGAGAAAGGGCCAGCTCAAAAGTGCGGAAGTATGCTGCAATATTAGTTCTTAATAATTTAGTATTGAGTTGTGGAATCAATATAAGCTGGAATGTGATATATACTGAAGACTACTATTGGAATTGGTGAAATTTTATCAATATTTGCTCGTAGTTGTGTAAAATACCTTATATACATATATATTAGGACAACTAAGGGATTGCTTGAAAATAATTGTTTTAAAATTAGAATAATTAAAAAACGTCATTTATATTTTGCTTAAACAGAAAAAATATAAGGTTTTACTTAATATGAAAATATAAATCACTTAATCCTGTGTTTATTGTAAAGATATGTCTGAGATTAAAGATTATTTATTTAAATGCAGCAAAAGTCAATATTTTGAGCGAAAAAATAATTAAAATATAATTATTATAATATTATAATAAAAACTGATATCTGCTTTAAGGACATCTCTTCGACAACACTCAGTAACTCAGCATAAAGTTTTTAATTGCTTAAAATAACTTTCGAACTAGACCTTTGAATATTTTTTGTATAATTAAACGAAATCTAAATGTAGTTTCTAATTAGTTTGAAGCCCTTCAATAATTTTTTTATTTACAATTCAAGCGCAAACAAATAAAATCTTCGATGTTTCGCAGAAATCTTTCCAAGAATATATCCCGCTAAAAAGCAAATATCAGCAAAACAATAAAATATATAAAAAAGTAAATATTATATATAACTTTACAAAGGAAAAAACCCCATCTGAGAAAGAAACTAAACAAAATAGCAATTTCAGTGAGTGCTTGTCCCTTTGCATCAGTGTGTCATTCCGTCAGTTTGTCACTTTGTCAGCGCTGCTGTGCCCGCGTGTGTTTTAGTGTGCCAAGCGTCTCCGAGTGCGTGTGAACTTTGTGGTAAAGGTCAGAAACTCATATGAAAATGTCGAGCCTGGAAGCAATGTCAACAAAAGCCGCTGTCACCGACAAGGTCTCGTCAGTGGAAATGCATCCAGAATCCATGCCAGCACCACCGGGATCGATTGCCGCCAGCAACAGCAGCAGCTGTAGCTCCCATCTGAGAGCCAGTCCTTATACGGTGGCTCTGGCCATCCTGGTGGCCATTGTCCTGTGCAGCGGCAGCCTGGGAGTTGCCGACGGGCTCAAGTGCCACATGTGTGGGCAGTATAACGAAGGCGTGGGCTCTATAACGCCCTGCACTAATTACACCAAGGACATAGCCCATCTTTATCTGAAGGAGTGCACCAAGAAGAGCGAGAAGTTTTGTGTGGTAAGTGTTTCTTTTGTTTAAAATCTAAAATTCCAAAGAAGTCCACCTGAATTCTTGATAGAATTTCTCTAGGACATATTTTCCTATAGCCCACAACATGATAAACAGTTTGCTTGAATGCTGATCAATTTCAGTGACACTTTCCCTTCACTTTCCCCTGCCAATTGAACCGAAATTGAAACGTTGCACTCATTTATTTATAGACTCATTCATTTTGGCTCATTGCTACTCATTGTTGTCATTGTCCGGCGAAGCTAAAAAAAAAAAAAGGCAAACATCGATTGTCCTGGCAACTGCTCCTCCTCCTCCTCCTCCTCCTCTTTCTCTGAGTCCTTCCTCCATTGATGACTTCTCGAGTTGATGTTTCCATTTTATTGTTTTTCGCCTGTACTCATATTGATTGTGTGCGTCTGTCTGTTTGTCTTATCTCTCCGTTTTTGGCCATATTATACTTGGCAAAGTAAAGTCGTTGAGAGTTTTGCTGTTGTCACAAATTTTTGTTTCAAGGAAAAACAGAAAAATAAGATAAATTGCTTATAAAAATAAAGTGAATCATTTGCCTGAGCTTAGAGTGGCTTGAATGCCATAAGAAATAATCGGTTTTGGCAAATCGATTTGGTTTTATTTCAAAGGGAAATTGGATTTGTGACATTTAAAGCTGGGATGTTTCTTAGAAAAAAAGAAACTAAAGATAGAGAAATATATAATATAATACATAATATATATTCTTTAAAATAATTGAGTTATAAATAATTATAATTAATTTATAAATTAATCAAAGGTAGAGGTGGTTCATTATATGAAAGAGGAAATGAATTTTTGAAGAAAAAACTTTACAAACTATAAGAATTTGTATAAAAATAACTTAAATTTAGATATACATACATATATGTTTATATATATAATTTCCTTCCGCCTAAAAAAAAAATTATTTTAGGAATTATAATATATTTTCGTATTTAAACCCCAAAAATAAGATAAATAATCCTTAATTTGAAGAAAAATACTCGTTTTTTAAGTAATTATTATATTAAAGTAAGATAATTTACTGTTTTGTGGAAAGAGGTATTAAAAACTTTAAATACAATACTTAAAAAAAATCTTTATTATAACCAAGGTTTAATTTTCATTTGATATCTGTCTTATTATCCATTTAAGTCCTTAAAATAAATTCTCTCTGCATATAAGTACTCTTATTGTATGATTTTATTCTTAAACTGCTAGAAAATGTAAAATTTTTGGGAATGATAACTACAAAAAAACCTTGAAATAAAATATATAAAATTCTCTTCGGTATGAAATACTCCTTACATAATTATTAGTACAAAATAGGCTCAATGTTGTATTGATTTCCATTCCACTCACCATTTAAATGCCTGTCATCACTGCTAATTAGTCCCATTTTGAAGCTTAAGACATCTCCTACTTCTTACCTTCTGCCTTACCTAACCTTTTACGTTACGTATACGCAGTGTGTGCCCAAGAAGCTCATTGTTTTTAGGTGGTGGAGAAGCTTTCATCGACTCGGGGGGAGGTTTCAGCAATCACGCAACTGTCCCCTAGCAAGGGGAGAGATGGCAGCTAGGTAAACTAATGCCAGCTGCCTGGTCTGGCAATTTCAATTAGTTCTGCGGTCGTCGAGCGGTTTGCCATCCCGATCTATTCCTGCGGCACGTGTTCCCGGGCGGCCAGGCTCTGGCTTCATGCCCTGATTGTGGGCGTGGCAGCGCAATTGTGCGCATAAATTGCGGCATATTGTATGCACTCAATTCTCCAGTGTGTGTGTGTGTTTGTGTGGGTGTGTGCGGAGCACTTAACGAATTGCAGCGGCGGCAGCAGCAGGAACAGCAGCCTGGATCCTGCTCCTGCCTGTTTGCGCTTTGGCAATCATTAAATATTTAACACCTACTTGCCATGCACAGCTTGCAGCTTCATCTTCTGTGGTGGCCCTTTTTTCGGGTATAACATGGCGTTTGGTGGCCATAAATTGTTATTTTCTGCCAACACGTCCCGCTCATTTCAACATGCCCCGCCCATGCCGATCCCCTCTTGGGCATAATTTAGTTTGCTCGGTACCTATTTTTTTTTTCGTTTTTTTTTGTGGGTTCCGTTTGAACCCGGGGCATTTCTGTGGTTCTGCGGCAGAGGAAGTTCGAGGAAATAAGAAAAACGATTTTTCACACACACACACACACACATTTTGCAAGTTTCATAATCGACACGCGAGTGCTGTTCTCACACATTAGTGAAAATGAAATGTGGAAACGAGTTGAGTGCAATTTTATCTGCTGGAAAAAAACCCATGCGTTTCTGTTGCCATTAAATTTGATTTTCGCGGAAAAAACGATGCGCTTTTTTCACGCCGCCGACAAATTGCATTTAATTGCAATTGGCAGGCCGCTCGATGCAACAGCAAATGATATCAAATTTATGGCGAGAGTGCGGCTTTTTCAGTGTCCCCACAAAGTGTCTCTTTGTTGCGCATTTTTATTTTCATTTCCATTTGTTTTATTTTTTTTTTGTGATTCTCTAAAAGTTTTGAATTATTTATGATGACAGATTTTTACAGTTTTTCTATACCATTGGTTGTTTAATAACTATTGAGTTATTTAATAAATTCACACTATTTAATTATTGATAAAGGATTAAAATGCAAATGCAAATGGATGTCAGTGTGAAAATATTTAACATTTTTTGAGGCATTAAAAATTCAATTTTTATTCGAGTTATGAATAATATAAGAGAGCATGGAAAAAAGGCATTGCATTTTTATTCTTCATAATTTTTAATTCTTCAAATATTGTTTTGCTATTTATATATAATTTATGTAGGTAAAGCTATGAAGTTTGTAAGAGGAAGCGGTAAGAAATACATTTTGGTTATCAGTTACTATTATTTCCTTTTCTTATCAAAAAATAAAAATAATAACGGCCAAGAACTGTGACTTCTTTAATTAAAATTTGCTTTTTTATATCGCAAAAGTTACGCTAAAAATCAATGCCCAAAAGCGATTTAGCCTAAATGTCAACCAATAAATTGAAAAGGATCTTCCACTGGTGGGCGCCTGCCAAAGGAAACACAAAGGCAAACACAATACTTGCCTCCGTCAGGCCTTGGGTATTTTTGTTTAGCTTTTATCTTCCTTCTTTTTGCCGTCGCCTCGCTGATAATTGCCATTCATTTTGTTATTAACAGCTTCACAGGCACTTAATTAGCGGCATAATTTATGCCAAGCCGCAAAAGTAAAGAGCCCCAGCAGAATGCCAAGATGGTGATGCTGATGCTGATGATGATGATGATGGTGCCACCCCCGAAAAGTGGACAAGCAAGGAAAAATATGTTGCAACACGCAAAGCGGCAGAAAGAAAACTTTTGTTTAAATATTAAGCAACCTTTTCTCCTCTCTCGCTCTTGGCCATAAAAGTTGGAGTGTTCCTTTACAGTGGCTACTGCGGTTGTTGTCTTGACTGCTTGACCTGATGTCGTCGTGTTTTCGGCCAAGTAGTTGGCGTTTTTCTTGATTATTTGTTTTATGATAGTTATGCGGGGGGAATTCCAGCAAAAAGTTACTTGGCCTGGCGCCGTCTGCCGGGAATCGTCTTATATATATTTATGAGTTACATTTATATTCAAATTAGTAGGGTAGGCAGCCGCCCAATGCATAATTCATAATTTCGATAATGAGCTCCAGGGTAGCAGAAGGCCCCTATTCACACACGTAATCTACATCTTTGCCGTGCGGCTAAAAACAATGGCAGCAGTCCATTGTTTTGGGGGTCGGGTCGGTGAGCACGCAAACAAATACACGGCCTGCATGTATGCATGGCTGTGTATTTAACCCTTGACCTCATGCGAAACAAAACAAAAAAAATAAAGAAAAAATTAAAAACGTGAACGCGATGGGGTTGTCCCAAGTGCGGAGTGGGAGATACGGCCAACGCCTAGGCACGTAATTAATTTTTTGTTTTGTTCTCGTTTCCAATTGTCTTGCAGTTCGAATCAGTAGTAAACGCTATATTACCTTTCGAACAAAATGTCAAGGCACTGTGAGAAATATATAAAATATTTTGAAATTTTTGGGTACTTCATAGAATGTATGTATTATGTAATGATTTTTCTGCTAAGATCCATCTTTAGGGAAAACGATTTGAATTAATATTTTAAGAAAGGTATTACCAACTCGAAAATAATTTTAAAGAAGAGCTGTCAAAATACCAATATTACTCTTTTATTATTATGTTTTGAATCGAAATAGTTTGTAGTTCAGTATAATATAAGAAAAATAGTGTAAAATTTGTTATTAATTTTGTATACACTTTTAATTTTTACAGCTATCTTAAGGACAATGTAATAACTATTAAGATGGAAAATAAAAAATAAGGATCAAACACATTTTTCACATCTCTATCTAAAATAACGCAAAAAATGATACTTTTATAGTTGTAAAACCCTTAAGACAAATAAACCACAACTACTATTTATTACAATAATAAATTAAAAATTACAAATTCAATAACAATTACGAATAAAATTTTATTTTCTCTATTAATTTAATTTTCCAACTATTATATTTTATATTTTTCCAGTGCAAAGACTTCCACTTATTGGAGTCTCCAGGCTTCTTCTTTGTCAACTATTGCAGTATCAATTCTCAGTTAAGCTGCAGAAGGCAGGGACAAAAACCTTGCTGCTGTTGTTGTGGCTACGTGCCTGTGCCTTCTAGAACTACGGCCCAGTAAGAACCCAAGTGCCAAAAAACAAACACGAATATAGGGCAAAGTCCGTCCGGAAAAGCCCCCCCCCAAGGAGAGACAAGGGAATGGCCGGAAAAACGGAATGCAAATATTTTGCCTTCATTTCTGGCTGTCGTAGATGCCACACGATGCCATTGCTGCCGCTGTTTGCCGCCGTTGTTGTTGCAATTAGGAATGTTTACACTGCCTCCCGGACAAACACGCCCCAAAATCACTTAAAAGTTGGCATTCTGCCTTCATTAATATTTGCAATGTCAAAGCAAAGTGGCACAATTTAATGATGCAACAACAATGATTTTAAAGTAGATTTTAAAAACCAAAAAACTTTAATAATTTTTGTAAATAATTTAACTATCTTGAAAATTAAATTCCTTAAATTTGATTTATTTTGTTGTCTGGAACCTTGGAAAATTAGTATGCTTTTCATAGAATCGAAAAACCATTTGAGGTATTTCTACGTATGCCACGCAGCTTGGGACTATTTCGGGTTGGTTCAAATGCCAGAACTTGATCAGAAAAGAGATTTCACCATTGTCATTGAATCCTTGCAATATTTCTTGGGCCTTGAAATCCCGATTAAAAGGACTATCCAGCACTATGCCCGGATCAACTTTCAGTCGTTTTGACTTCATTTGATATATTATATTAAGTTCTTTCCCATTTAATTGATTTTGTACATTTTTGTAAGAGTTTATAAGATGACCACTATCCTGAACAACATCTAGCAAGTCCGTAGCCATCTCCCAGGTATTATCTTCATCTGTAAAGTTTTTCCACTTAACCAAGTATTGTAGCTGTCCCCGGCACATTCTATGATTCAGAATCTTTTCCACCACAAATTCTGTTGAAATATCCGAATCCTTTATACTTTCAGAGGAGTCCGACGAGGATTTATCTTTGTCAGCTTCTTTGGACATTATTAATTGTTTCTTTTTATTTGTATGGATTGACACTTTATAAAGAGTTTCCTGTAGTGTAATATTTTTCACTGTCATAGAATGTTTGTAACTTTTTATCGGTTGGTTACCTGTTTGACAGTTTGTGGTGATTTTTTCTTTAATAAAATCTATTTTAATTTATTGTTCTGTACAGTTTTTCCTCTACAAGGTTTTAGTTATTTTTTCTCCTTTACATATATATTTTTTGTACTCGTTTTAATACAAAATTACCCAATCCCTTCCCCTTGAAATTATCATAAAATTGCGGTAACAAAGTCTTGGAATTTATACCAAGTGGAGAAGTAACCAGAAAGTTGCCATAATCTTAATATCCACAGCTTAGGCAAACGGTATTAATAATAAAATCCAATCCAATATACAGAAAGTGAATGAAATTGTTTGTTCGGAAATCTATTAGAGATCCTTGGCTGCCAGGGAAAGTCCTTTTCTGACAACAATAACAGCGGTGAGCTGGCCAAAGGAAAAACTGCGGAAAAATATCGTAAAAAATTATGCGTAAACTTGGCGAAAAGTTTGAGATACTCTCGCACAGCAAAAACTTTGCCTCGAGGTTTCGGGCTTGGGTATCACGATGTTTAATGAAGAAAAACTTGCTTGTTTTTATTTTTTCTTCTCTCTTTTTTTTTAAAGAGCAACTTTTGTTGATGGATCACTTGGCATTTACGAGATGAAATTGAATCATGTGTGTATTACCTGAATTATAGCTCCTTAAGAACTTTAATTAAAGCAAATAAAAAGCGGAAGTTTTTTTTACTGTCTGTCAAACGCAGATCCTCTTTTTATTACTATATTTTTTTATTTTTTTTGGTCCAAGCCAGCACGTAACCGGCATTAAATCGACAAAGTTTTATTGGCCTAAATTAAAAGCTCGATTATGCGTGTTGACGTGGGCCAGATTTTGTTTGGATTGGTGGACTTCTTAGAGGCCCAGAGATTTACATGGCAATGCGGCAATCAAACTGTTCACCGACTGCTACGTGAATGGAATAAATCGGTGAAGGTGTGGGTACAAATCTGACGAGGATTGAGGATTGGAAAGTCAGTGCAGAGATACATAATAAAAGAAGAGTAAAAGTAGAACCTTCCACAAGTGCAGCAGGAGTAAGCGTAATCAAAGGGATAGGGAAGGGCGGGGTCTGGTCCTTGTAATATAGCCATAAATGGGGGCTGGCAATTTCCGTGCGGCGACTTGTGAAATCAGCGTCAAATCGGAAGCCAGGAAGTGGAGAGGAGCAAAGTGGTTGAGGGGTAGAAGGGAAAGTGAGAACGAAAGTCGAAGTGACTGCCTATGCCATCATTTCCGGCGGCCATTGATTGGGCGGGGTTTCTCCTACGAGGGGAGCTGCTGTGCCTGGATAAATTCAATGTAATTGATAAGCGACTCTGCACAGATAGAGCGTTTGTCCTTCTCCTCCTCCTGCTCCTCTTTCTTCTCCACACTCGACTTTGGGTAAACACACTGGCACACACTGGCACACTGGCACACACACACACGCACACAGAGGCACTCAATTAAGAAAACAATGGCGGCTCAGTTTGTGCGGCAATTGAGTTTTTTTGCCATCTGCTTTTGGCCTCCTTTGTTTTGCTTTCAACGGATTCCATCCTGTTACCCTTTCTACTGTTGGCCACTAAGACGCTTAGTCCTGCCGCAAGCCGAATTCTGGTATTTGACTAGACCCGAAGTATCTCTGCCTTTTAGGCAACTCCACCACTCTCATGTCCTATCTCACGCTCATTAGCCGTTGTCTTCTAGCCAATCCTGCTGTCACTTTTTGTGGCCCTTGGCAGTAGTTGTAGCTCCTTTTGTTCGCTTTTTCCGCTTGACTTAACCCACTTTGGGCTAATTTCCAGTTTTATTTGATCATTATTATAATTATTGTATGTTTGTTTTTGACAGTGTTACGGTCATAATGGCAGGAAACTTACGCAAATTTCTTTTTACGATTTGGTAACTAAGGCGGGGCTGATAAGTAGGCAAGGCTTTTGGAAGATTTATATTAGAGTTCCATAATTCAATGACTTTAATTATATTGTTTTTAAGAATTTTGGAATTCTTAGTTAATAATTAGGAAGAATAAGGTGACTAATTCCATTCTAGCTTTATTTATGGCCTTATTTGTGTAATTTGAATAAACGTAAACGCTTACCTTCTTGTAAAACTATTATTTAATAAATATAAATCGACTTTTTCACAGTCATAAGTTTTATCATAAAATTGTAAGTCAGTCATATAGTTACAATCTATTTTACTAAGTAATAAATATTTATTTTCCCAACCAATTTAAGGTAATAACCAACTTTCCCATTTCCACTATTCCCTTCTTTTCTTTAGCTGCATTTATATCACAAAACTACATTTAATTTCATTAAAATTTAAACAAATGAATTTCTGTTACCATTTACTATCTTTCCCTCACAGTTTGTCTCAATTTAATTATCAAATATTTAGGGGCTGAGCTCCCTAGCTGAGCTCCATTAACAGCTCACACATGCTGCACATGAAAGTTCTTCAACACCCAGCACAATAATTCATTTATTTTAGTCCGGAATAAATGCACTATATATATTCTGTCATTCCCAGTTGGGACTGGCAACTATCTCTCGGTCTTCGCATTCAGTTTTTGAGGCATTGTAAGCGATTTAAAATGTCGGGCCACAAAAATATGGCAAATGGTAGCTGGCAGTTGGCAGTTGGCGCTTGGGAGCTGCCTCGTCGACCGACCTCCATGGCCAGCAAGTTGTTTCGCATATAAATGATTTTGATAACGCGCACTGACATTTTGTGACTTCATTATTCTAGAATTCAAATTATTCCAATGAACAATGGAATTTTGCAAACACAAACAGAAAAAAATGCAGACGAAAAAACATCACAAAAAAGCAAGCGACAAAATAAAGTGAGAATGTGGGTCAGACTGCGGATGACAATAAGTTTTATTAGCTCTCTAGACGAGTGAAAGCAGACACAAACGATACTCGCCCATACAGGGGGATTTCCTTAAAAAGGGACTCATTTTTTTTATCGATAGTTTGTAAAACGAATATTAGTGCTTAAATTAAAAATACAAATACTGATATTTTCAAAGAAATTTAGAACCTAAATATATTTTAAAGTGGCTATTGAGTAGTTTTGGAAATTTAAAATATTTAGACATACTATTAAATAAAAACAAATAAATAAATAATTATTTCTAAACTAAAAAATAAATTATAACAAATATATTTTAGCCTTTAAAAATTGTAGAACTCTAGGATTTCCTATTTATAAAAATCAGTATCCATTTGTCAATAAAAATATACTTCCCTTATACTTAAAATTTTTACATTTTAAATATTATTAAAAAATCTTAAAAAACTCCCATATTTTGGTTCACTATAACTGCCGTGCTCTGTACTTGTGTTTCGGCCACGTTACGCATACGTCACGTATGCAAATCTGAAATGGCCTATATGTTCCACATCTCCCTTTGCTGTTGTCCTGTCAAATAAAGAATGTTGTGCTGCTGACGAGCCCGCTGGCTGTTGATAAAGGTTTTCCCAGCCCAAAACCCCAAAAGACTGGATTAAATAATGCGCCAGACTCACGTCAAAGGCAAAGGCAAAGGAGAAACGGCATGGGAAAAGGCACTTTCCCAGTTCATCGAGCACAGAAACACACTCGAGTTCTGGGCATAATTTATGACTCGAAATTTATACCACTTCTTCTTCTGAGACAGACAATTGCCAAGACACTAATAAAATTTATTTCTTGTATATAACTTATGAAAGGCAATATGGCGCGAAAACTTAATGAAAAATGGTTGCTCAGCAGTGGCACTGCGACGTGTTTGGGCTGCCCAGGAACTCTGAAATTCTGTGTTTTTTTTTTTTCTCCAGGATTGGCAAAGCCGACGGGGCAAGCAGCTGTGACCAACTAATAACCAGGGGGCGTGGCTAAACGTGCACGAAAAAACTTTTTACATAATTTTTCGCCACTCATTTTTATTCCCTTTTTGGTGCGCGTGTGTGTGTGTCTGTGTGCTGTGTCACAACATCCACTGAAATTTTTATAAAGCTGATGCTCGGGCTTACGGAGCAAAGCCAAAACGGAAATCCTTAGTTTCCTTATGACAACGACATCCTGGCACAAAAACCAAAAAGGAATGTCTGGTGGCAGCGGAAAAAAAGGAGCCCCAGAAACAGAGTGAAAGTTTGGCCAAGCGGCAAAGCTGCGGGGGAGAAGTGGCATATTTTTTTTTTATTAGATTTTGCTGCAGTCACTTAAAGCGTCGGCAACTTGCCCTTGGCAAATTGCTGGCTTCCGTCGAGAGCACTTCCCGGGTTTTTCTCGCGGAAACGATGGCATATTGGCCATCGATATCGACTGTCGGGTTATTAATTGACAAGGCCTTCTACTTACTGACTGCATTTGCAGTTGGTCGCTGTCTCTCTGCTTCTCCTCCAACGAGTCATTTATTTTAATCAACTAAAAAGACAAAATGAAAATTGTTAGCACCATCAATCAAGTTGTCAGACTCTGAGGCAGAACTTTCGAGCTTTTTGGCCAAAACTAAACAATATGCGAATCTATGCGGCGTGTTTGCTGTTTCCTCTCCTCCCTCGGGGAGTGCAAATCAAAATATTTGCCAAACTCAGTTTTCAGCAAAGTTATCAATAAACACACACAGCATCAACAGAGAATAACAATATATAGAACTACGTACGTATGTATGTGGCAGGCAAATAAGTTTGGCAAGCCGAAGTTGGCAACATACTTTCGGAAACTCGTTGAATGTATTAAGAAATTAAGGATATTAAACTGAAAAGTTAAATAATAAATGTAATGAATTAGGTTTTTGTATGTTTTAAATACAAAAATACGGTTTAAAATAAATATGTTGTATAATTAAATAAATAAACAAACACAGGACAAAAAATATTAAAAAACTTAAAAAAAATGTTTTCAGCAAATTAGGAGATTTTGCAAATACCTTAAGATTTATATAAACCCAAAGTTTTCCTCGTATATTCCTCGCCTTTCCACCTCATAACTTCTTAGCTCTGCTAAAGTTAAACCATAAATTGGCCAACCCCTTGAAAGGGAATCTGCTGAAAAATATGAAATTTCTTGGGAAAACTTTTGTCAGAAACCGAGAGAAAGCCACAATAAAAGGGCGAGTCTCATACCATGAGTAAGCCTCATGTTGGTCTCTTAACAATTTTCAAGTATTTTACCCAAGTGTATAATGTAATTTGGTTTAGCTTCAGAGAACTGTGACAAGTTGCAAAATCTCACAACATCGATATAAATTTCGAGGCTTGATCAACGTCCGTTCGTTTGGGCTCCAAGTGGGCCAAGTGGGCCGTGTGGGTCATAAACGAAGCCATCGACAATGTAAGCCATCATTTTGTACTCGTCCATATCTGGGGGGTGGGCAGCTGGTGGTCCTTGCAGATGGCTGCTGGGGTTGGGAATTGCCCATAATAAAACGCATAAAAACGGATCTTGGGCAAATGGGAAATTCTGTTGCAGTTTTTATGTGCTCATCTCATCTCACAAGCCATGTCGCCTTGCAATTTGGGGCATTGTCTTGCCCGTTTGGCCATCTGGGGCTCTGCGGTTCATTAGGCTTAATGGGAGTGCAAGTCTTCGCTTTATGGCGACTCGAGGCGTAACAGCCATTAATATTAATCATACTAAAGCTGTTTAACTTATTCAAAAAGTCATTCCCACAACTGCAAAATGTAATTGCCATCGCTCTCGGCTTGGACTTGGACCCAGACTCGGGAGTGAGGTGCCTCCAGTTAGTTGCCACTTGGCAGACGGATTGTTATTATCCTAATGCGATTCGTTGGTGTCAGCTCACCTGGGGATGCGAGTTGAGTTGGGTTAGGACTCGGGTTGGAGTCTGGAACTAAAGTTACTTAAGTGCAAAACATGTAATAATGGGATTTTGTAGTTTCCTAAAAGGATTATTGCGATTTTTATGGTGTCGCTTGGTTTTGGCGAAGGGATTTCCTTAGTTTATTTTGTCATTTATTTAGAAACTTATTTAATTGCTTACTGGTTTATTATTTAAGTTTTAATATGAAAGTAACTTTTAACATTTGCAGAGTAATCAAATGTGTTTTTTGAAGTTTTTTATTTTTATTTCTTAGCTATTAAATTTAAACTTTGTAGTCTCTATCCTATTTGGATTAATAGCTTTCAAGTTTGTTTATTATAATTAAATGAATCACTACTTTATGAATGCCTAACTTTGGTAATTTAAAAATAATTCTTCACTAAAAACAAACATAAAATCCCCAAGCAATGATTGCTTAAACTTTTTTAATTACTTGTCATGTTTATTTATTTTTGTCCGTGTGCCCCTGTGTTACTGCAATTTGTTTTCAAAACTAAACGCACTTGTCACTGTACACGCTTTCTGTGTGGCTGCATTTGGTAAATAGAGACAATTTAAGATGCAGTTCCCCAGTGAAAAACTGACTAAACTGAGCACAACAAAATCGATTATAGTTGCAGTGAAAGGTAGAACCCCTAAATCCCATCCTAAAACCCCTCCCTAAAACTCTTTTAGTAACACCCCTAACCCAACGATAGGCGCCAGAGCATGACAAGAGCGCGAAATGCATAACAACTCGCATTCGCATTTTGTAAATGTCGAAAATTTTTGAAAAGGTAAACCGTTTTACTAATGCATGGATGCACTTTCACCCCCTTCTGGCTTTTGGATTCATTCAAAATCAACATGGAAACAGCCAGAGATGTGTGTTTAGATATAGTTTCCTATGAACATGAATGGGTTAGGAAAATGATTTTAGCAAAGTATTCATATGGATGAACCAGAATAATGTATATTTAAAATTAACATGCATCCCTGAAATCCCAACTATGAATTCCAGTTAATAAATCCCTAGGGAAGCCTGCCAACAATCTACTTCCCGGAAAATTTCAAAGAAAATGAAATATATGAATGTCTTCCTGGAAGCCTCAAAGTTTACTTAATGAACAAGAATTTCCACAAACCTGTTATTCTCCGAATTTCTGTCAGCTCTCTTTTAAATCTTGGAAATGGAATCTGGGCAGAGTTATTGCTGGTCTAGGTGTTTTCTCTTGGCCACAGATCCTGGATGCCTCTCTATCCTTTGGCTTTCCTTATTTTTTCGGTGTCCTGCAACAGACGACGACGACGACGACATACTTTGCACATGCTTGTGAATGGCATTTTGGCATATTTTCGTATTTTATATGCCCAGCCTGGGTCCGTTACAGGACTTGGCTTTAAGGAAACATCTGCCAACTGGCGTTTAGCATTCATTTGAAGCAAATTTGAGGGATGTAAAGCGCTGGTTGGTGATAGTAGGGCAGGTCCTGGAACCCAAGGATGGTCGGTCGGCTTTTGAATTGTGCGCCGGAATTTCAAATATGTGTGTTTGACTGGGCTAACAGTCTTCTTGAGCAAGAGAACACGCAAAGAAAATTTCTTGATTGTTAGTTTCGAAGATAAGGTAACAAACAAGAAAGTCTATGACTTATTGGTTGCAGAAAACTGTTTAAGATGTTGGTTTTAATTAAATAAAATATTTCATTTATATCTTAATCTGCCTAAAATGTTTTCATAAATCGAATAATTTTATTTGTTACCTCTCATGCAAATATGACTTTAAATTGTCTAAAAATACAGTTTAGTTGTCTAATTATTAATCATAAAATGTAATTTTAAAGTAAAGGAAACAGAATTTTTCAAAGTGCATTCCTTGAATTTTTTTTTTCGACTTTACTGGCTGCATGTGGCAAGGCACGTGTGCCGTTGAGTGGCTCTGGCAGTTGCTGGATGACTCTGGTGCCTGGTGTGCCCGCTGCCCGGTGCCCAATGCCTGGTATCTAAAATAGTATCTGGTTGGGATCTGGGCGCCGGATTGTTTGCCTTTTCAACGACCGATGCTGATATGCATCCAGCTGAGGAACGCCCATAGACTCGCACTTGCAGGGAACAATCAAAGTCATGTTGACGTTCAATTTAGCCGCTGTTGATTTGTGTCGTTGTAATTCGCAGCATTCTCGTTCTATTTTTTTACTTTTTGCGGCACAGTTTCGGTTTTATTTTCGACTTTTTTGTCGGACATGACCTCGTTCTTGGCCCTGTCCTGACCAGTTACGCAACTGCTTCCTTTTTTTTTGTAGTTACAGCGGGTGTTTTTCAGCTGGCTCTGTTTTATCCGTCGGAGCGAAGAGGCAAGAGAAAAAAATTGTTTACCCGTGATTTATGGCGCGGAATTTGTGCTTACGTGGCTGCAATAGCTCCATCTCACCTGGTTCCAGGGGCACTTTAGCCCGTCGTCGTTGTGTCAGATCTGCTAATGCCTTTCTCCTCCTCGGTTGTTGCCGTAAGTCGTTGAGAAATTCGTTCACTTCCTGGGTTGAAGCAGGGTTTCCCTCGGCCAGGATCATCTGTTAGGGCTGAGCTTTTCATTTCACTGCCCGCTTGCCATTTCCCGGGCTTTCATCCATCATTTCGGTGGAAAAGGGAATTTGTACTTTTGGACATTTACCTTTTGTGCGCCGGACAATGGTTAATTAGTTTAAATATTTTCGTTACCAAATGAATGTTATTATTTGCAGCCGCAAAAACTAATTTAATTTGATTAAATAGTTACGCGCGAGGTAAACCAAATATTTAATTATTTAATTTAGTTTTTTTTTGTGGCGTTTAGTCTAACTTTATAATTTGTTTTGTGGGATACTGACAGGGTAAATGAAAAAATAATATTTGTTGGAATTCAAATAAGATTAAATTAGGGGAAACGTGGAAATTAAAATCAGGAATTTGCTGGTAGAGAAGATTAGTTTTAGCTGTGATCATGGACTGCACATCTAGTAACAAGATACTATAGAAAAACTATTGTTTTATGTTCAACTTCCTTACAAAATAGTAACCAAAACCAATACTAGAATTTTACTGCGCTAAGCCAGTAGTTTTTGAAGTGGATTTCCTTTTCTAATGCCCGTTAACTGGCGAAAGGAATACGTTCTCAACGAGTTTATTTATGCAGTCGATGGGATTTATGGACCTCAACAACGAGCGGGCGATTATCATATTTCATTGTTTGGCCAAATCGCAGGCGCAAATGTTTATGGCCAGGCCAACTGGCATCGTTTATCAGCTGCAAGCCAAAGCCACTTAATGGCAGCTACGGCCACGCCCACCACCCACCGCCCACCGCTAAGGGTCCCGTCCCTCCACGAGTCGTTAGTCGGCTCAAAAGTCAAACCGCAGCAGGCAGCAGGCAGCAGGCGAGATTTAAGCATATAAAACAGAGCATTATTCGCAGGCGGCAAACAGCTAATGCAGGATTTTAAGTGGAAGCCAGTAACCAAGTAGCGGAGAGAGTACGCTGCTCTTCATAAATCTAGGCAAAGCACATTAAAATATTTCAAAGATTTGCCCGGCAGCAGATAGCCAAGTTAAGCGGCTGCTGCAGTTGAACAAAACGCTGAGCAGGCTCTGCTGGTAGTGGAAAGAATGTAAAAGAAATACAACAGATAATAGAAATGCAATGCTATGGAAAAATAGTAAAAAACAAGAGGAAAACAGCAGACGCCAGCAAGGAAAAAAGAAAATAGAAAAACACGCAGAAAAATGTGGGGGAGATGCTGAAAGAAGAACTGAATTCGAGCAACTAAATTTCCTACAGATAGTGAGGAGGGAAATAGCAAAAATAACTCGGTTGCGAGTGCATGTGAGTTATTCACAGAATGGGGTACTGGGGTACTCTTAGATATTTCCCGTTGTATATAGGTTAAGGTTTGATAAACTTTTCACATGTCTCTGTGCCCATTTTCCATTTTGGAAATGATTTACGCGCTCACACAAACGCTTAGAAGCACATTATTTGAATGGAGGCTGTGGCAAACAATGGCATTGTGTGTCGCTGTCTTTGACTTGGCAATTGCAACAAGAATAATTGACAGTCGTTGTGGGTACAGTGGGTACTCATTAGGGTGTACTTAAGATAAGAAGAGAAAAAATTAGGATTTATAGAACAAAACTATATTTTATTGCGTCAAAAAAATGGGGCAAAAGGTTGCAAAAAGACTAATAATATAATATTATAATGAATATATATATAGGCAAAAAAATCAATATATCAATATATCAATATATATATATATCAATAATATTAATATTTAATCCAAAGGTGAATATTATAATTTGTTTTATATATTTATATTTATATATTAATTATATTAATATATTTTATATGTTTATATATTTAATGAATTGGAACAACATAAAAATCTTAGATTTGAAGATTTTTAGCGTATATCTCTAAAGTACAAAAAAGAAATCTATTAAACAACTTATTAAAAGTTAATTCATTATATCCCTAGTGATATTTCCATTAATTACAATTTTTAAGAACATTTGTTTTCCAATTGATGCCCACTGTTGGCATATGTGAAGTGGAATTTGCGACATGCATATGGAATTTGAAATCGCTTAAGTGTCAACTGCCTGGCAGTATTTTGAGCGTGATATCGTTTGTCTTTTTTGTGCCTCACGGCCTTTCAGTCACACAGCCTCAACCAAGTTTCCCAAGGAGAATCCTGCACGTATTTGACAAGTTTATGTTGAATGGCACCTAAAGAGTGTGCAGCATAAATTGTGCAATTACAATAAATTGCCACATTCAAGTGCCTTGAGTACATGCGAATAATAATGCCATAAAATGTTGGGATGCCGACATTTTATGGCCCTGACATGGAACCGCTTGAATGTGGCAAGATCCAGATACCACATTACTTCCCCAGATGCAAATTCAAATGCAAATCCCAATGCAGAAACTGACACTCAGTAACAGATTGCGGGTGCGGTTAGGACCAGAATTAACTAAACCACCAGCTCGACTTGGCCATATAAGCTGGCTAATTGTGGCAAAGCTGGCCAACAGCAGTTTAAGCCCATTGTGCATCTATGTCCTGATAATGGTTATATCTCATCGTTAATGAGGGAAATTCTTCTGCCTTCTTCTACCTTACCTTAAAGCACATAATTAATGATCAAGCGTATTTTGTAGAGGCCATTCTTTGTACGCATTCATATTTCTGGTTAATGAAAAAATTTATGCAAGGTTAATTAATTTTAACGAGCCCAGCGACAAGCAGCAAGGACTTTCGCTTCGCTTCACAGGACCACGCAGGACGCAGGACGCAGGACGTTGTACGGCTGACAAACGACAGGCAATAACAGCAACAGTATGAAGTAATAAAACTGCGGCAAACAAATGCTTGTGTATAGTAATTACCGAGTGGTTTTCCATGTTTTTCCACGCGACCTTGTGCCCAGACTGGTTAATGGAGGGTACAAAAAAAAAAAAAATACAATAACGAATACCCAGAGGGATGGAAAAAAGGCAAAGAAAATCCCGAAAAAAATGGCCGCCAGCTGGAGTTGAAAATTTGATGTCGTAAATCACACACGTAAATTGTGACACTCGTTAATTTTAACGCTCGAATGTCACTCTCATCTTGCCTTCACATATTTGTGTTTTATTTTTGTTGAGTTTGCCAAGGGCTGTGCCAAGTGCCAGCCATTTGTCAAGGGGATCCCCTTTAAGTATGCGTTTTCAGCTAATCTATGACAATTTAAACTTTTTGAATTGTGGCAATTAAATGGGAAATTAAATTCGGGACAGGGAAAGCAAAACGATTTTCAAGGAGCACATACAATGTTTTTGCGGGATTAACACAAGAAAATATACATTTTAAAGGAAACATATGTTTGATAAAATTGTAATTATTACGTATACGTATTTTATAAATATAAGAATTATAAAACTTTTAAGCATAAATTAATGCTCACTAAAATAGCATAACATCAGTTTAAATTTCCATTTTAATTTCTTGAATTCCTCTGTAATTATGTAAAAGAAATAAAAATGATCTAAGATAATTTCTCTCCATGTAAAAAACCCCGATATGTCACTCCAAACAAAGCAACAAACTAAATTAATTAGCGAAAAAGGATTGTTGGCAAAAGTGCAACTTTCAACCCATTTTCCGTGGGACATACTTTCAAAGTTTTTCACCTCTAATGAAAAGTGTAGGTTTCTGTAGCAACAAGAAGTATAAATAGCCAAAAATACCTGCAGAGATGTCGCGAAAATTTCATTAGTACATTTTCTTAAAACTGAAACAGAAAATGGTGGTGAAAGTTTCGCGAAAAAGCAAAATCCCGGGGTTGCACTGCATTTTGTGCCACTTGAAAAGTTAAGAAGGGCAACCGCTGTGACCGGAAAAGTTGTCGATTGTTTGGTAATTTCCTCTCAGCCAGCTGCTGTAACCCGAAATCGTTGGATTCTTTGGTCAAATTAACACTTTAATTTCATTTAATGCAATACAGCAACAATCAATCAGTCACTCGCCCGCCCTTAAAAAGAGAAATAAACGAATTCCATAGTTCCCTGCAACCTTGGTCCCATGAGGTGATTGATGGCCTAATTGATTGATTACCTCGATATGTGTCAGATGCCCAAGGGTGTGATAATGCCCATTTAAAGTCTATATTTGTGTTTCGCTTATGCAAATTTGATGGAAATGTTTTTACACACTACATTTTGGATGAGAAATGATGTGAGAATGCAAACAAAAGGCATTGTTATATAACTGGACAATGGAATTTTACACATATTTTGCTTGTTATTTAATAAACAAACACATGAATAATTGCACATGCACTTTGCACTAAATATTATTGAAAATAAGCAATAAGATAACGTTGAACAAATAAAATCCCTGTGTGTTTGTGTGAAAACCAATATTTGGCTGTGCCAAAATATGTTTTGTGTGTGCAATTTATCGTTGTGTCAGGTAAGCATTTTCCAACTAATCTTCAATTACGGTTGCTGTGTCCTGCATTGGCATTTATTTATTGCTTTTGGACTTTTTTCGAAATCAGAGTTCTTTTGCAATTTGCATGTTAACCAGGTAGAGCTGTGGAAAATCCCTTCATTTAATGCAGCAATTAAAAAACAATTAAGAGCCATAAATCTGTTTGAAATTTAAATGGTTTTGCGTGTAAGTACTGCCATGTGGACATTGGGACCCGCATTGAGCTTGAGCCTTTGAGCTGGGTCACACTGCGTATACGCAATACGCAAGCCTTTGCTGGTTTCTCTGCATACTTTGCGGCGTTCCATGTGTAATTAATTACCGATTCTTCTCCTTTTCGGTATCCATGTGGAAAAAGGCTCCCATACCCGCACCGCAGCCACATAAACACCGACATTAATCAAGTTTTGTTGCAAATTAATTTGCCAAAGGTTTCTTTGGTGCTGCCTGTGCAGTTGCTTTGGATAAATTAGCAGCCATAAATTAGAGGACTTCCCCCATGCATACCTCCCACCATCTCATCACAAGAAACCTCTCATAAAGCAAAACTTGGCTACAGCATAATTGTCAACGTGCTCGGTGCTTCGACAGCCTCCGATGAAATTGGCCCAATTGAATCGAATTCCAGATCATTTACACTTGAGCAGTTTCTCTGAATTGGAATCAGCTCGCCAGCTGGCTCACCGCCAGACTGTCACCCAGTCTCCGCCAGTCTGCCAGAAGGCGTTTCAGTGCCTTGGGTTGGTCCAGAGGTCGGAGTGCCCGTCATTTATCAAATTTAATTACAGTAGGTGCCAGCCGGATCCCCAACTCGCTGAAGTCTTCGGTGGCGTGCTCCTGCCTTGGCCATCGTCTCCGCCGGCTGGCTGGGCGATTCGTTCAACTTTTGCCTCTCGAAATTAACGCAAATTAATGCAAGCCAAGTTCGTATTTTTTTGCTCACGTAGGCAAACTTGGCGACGTGAAGTTTATGCGGCTAAAAATGGCCTTATTGAATTCGTACGTCGACTATCTATGAATATTTAACGGCTGCCAAATTAAGCTATTCAATTGGAATTCAGAAAACTATTTTTTCTAATGAATCAGACAGAAATTTCTTAAGTGGCTCCCAAATATCTCTTAAATGCCACCCAAATTCCTCGAAAATTCTCTAAAATTCCCCCAAAATTCCCCAAAAATTCTCCTAAAGTAAGGTTGAAAATGACCTCATAATATTCGGTGGAATTCATAAACTGTCTGGGAAGATAAGCAATTAACTTATTTCCACAGATAAGATGCATCTTAACTTTATTGTTATTTTTATATACTTGAAATACAAATATATAACATCCAGCATCAATAACATTTTAAAGTTAATTGGTATAAGAAAACAAAAAATAAAAAAAATAAAATATATTGTGGTTTGCTGTTCAAACTCAAACGATTTCCTTGCAACTGCAAGTTTTAAAAGTCAGCCAGCCAAGGCCAGTTTTTTTGTTATAAATATTAAGACTATTCGAGTGAGTTTGCCAATCGATAATAGATAGTTTTGAAAAAGATATGTACAAGCATGTCAACGGCGGAAGGGAAATGTGCAGTTTTTATCGCCTGTGCACTTGATTATCTGCCATCGCATTTGCTTCCTGCGGCAGCTGTGTTATTTTGTTGTTGTTGTTTTTCCCACTGCCACTGCTGCAGTAGCAACTGCAGTTGCCATTGTTTGCCACGTGGCTATTGGAATGATCCTTTGAAGCATCCACACACATAATAGCAGGACACTAAGTGTGTTGGACAGTCGCAGCTTTAGTCTTTGTAAATAAATGACAATACATCCGGCTTCCGGCTGTCCGTTGATACTGAAACTATGGTGTTGGTATTATGGATTTTTGTCAAGAGGAAAATGTCAGAGGTGAGAAAAATATCGTGTTCTAAAAAAGGAAAAGAATAAAAATCTTATTTCATTTTAAAGAAATGGATTTTTAATCGGTATCGCATTTTACTATTTTAATTTAAATAAAAAAGAAATATAGAATTGATAGCAGATTCAATGGAATATGGGATATTTAAAAAAGCATATATTGAACAGATAAAATATTTAAAAAAACTCTGCATTTAATTTCAACCTCAATATCATTGCACGATGACTATATTTTTGCCATCTCTGCGCGCAAAAAGCCAGAAAATGCAATTGCTGTTACCCGTTTGTCGATTGTCGTTTGCCATTGCATTAGCCCACATTTGTGGGTTTCTGGCCACGTTCGACTATCAGAAGTCGTTTGGGAAATTATTGCCTGACACACAAATCGTTTTCCCAAACCAAATCGGACATTTGCATTTCAGCTCTTAGCCGTGCTATCTTTGTGTTGGCTCTGCCTGCCATTTAGCCATGGTCTTAAGTCTTAAGATGCGGCCCAGATGCTTCTGGCACGTCTGTTGTATTGCAAACTCATCAGCATTTGCCCTCTTCTGTCTATGTGGCAATTGTGCGTTGTGGATGTGGGTCAACTGCTAACCAAACGGTGAGCCGTGACAATGATGAGGGCAATCTCTCGGGCCGCCAATTGAATATTGCCCCAGATGAGTTGGGGCCCAGCCTCGCTGATGTGACATTTAGATGGATCTGTTTGAACTTGTGCTGGAAATAATTTCGGCCTGTCAGACTTATCCTAAAAATGGCTCCATTAAATTATATTTTGAGCCCCGTTCTCACCTTTTTTTGTTCTTTTTTAATATCAATTTTCTTTTTATTATTACAATTTAATGCTTCAATTGGGCAATTGAGCGTGGGACAATATGGTGATAAAAATAATTCGATGAGACCGCATATTTACTTGAAAGCTGGGCTTAACCTTTTACGAGCTTTGTTTATTTATTATTATATATTGTTAGAAAAGATATGCCGAAAAAAGTGCAAATCATCTTTAAAAAGCTATAAAAGTGTCAGAAAAATATTGTAGGTTGCAGAAAATTTGTCATTTTAGGTTCTCAATTTGTTTTGTTTATTTTGCATTGTAAGAGCTTTTTCGTGTCAATCTAAAATGATTTTGATTTTTATTTTTTTGAATTGCGTGGCCAAATCAGTTTATTGCATTACGTATACGACTCTTAGGGCTATTTATATCCCACGAAATAGAGCTTAATATGCACACACATTTTTCTGACGGATGAAGCGCCGTTTTATATAAAAATTTCGGGCCAAAAAGCAAGGATAGTGTTGCCTTGGTTAGCAGGCAAACAACAAATTGCACTACCAAAAAGTGTTTGCTGGCTTGAATGCTTTGTGCTTCTTGGCCTGTCAGCTGGCTTCTGGCTAGGATTGGACTTTAAATGGGAGTTTTGAGGAAAATACACTGAAAAATATTGTAAACCATTTTGTTTAGCTGCAAGACGTGTTTTAAAAAAAAATAAAAATTGAAGAATATTAAGCAAAATTATCTATATATAATTTTTTATGTATATATAATTTTCCTCTCTCTAAACACTCAAATAATGTAAAACACTTTCAAAGTTGAATTGCAGCTTAATAATAAAAATATCTGGGAAGGGGTTAATATTCGCTTAGAAATTCTTCATTATTTTTGATTTATTTTTCATTCTACATTTTAATAAAAAAATTTAATACATTTTCTTTTAGTGTGGCTTCCCCGGGGTCTCGGGATTTGCACTGAGCCACTGTTGAAAGCTGATGCCTGCACGGCAGAGTGCATCGTTCACTCTTGGAGGCAAAATCAAATTTCAGACATTTTAACATTTTCTTTTTTTTTTCTTTCTTTTTTGGTTTCGTTGTTGTTGGATGGACGGATTTTTTGAGGTCTCAAAGCCCCGGCATTGATGAAATTGCATTTTGATAATGGAGCACACTATGATGTAGAGTAACTTTCTGTGCCCATTCAATGTGGCAACTGAAGCGAGAGCTCAAGGCTTCCGGGGAATGGTATTGGGATTGGATGCGATGCGATGCGATGGCTTTGCGCCTGTCACAACACCTGGGCACAATGTGGCTTTAATAATTGAAGGCAATGCTTGGGAAAATGCATATGAAACCCAAAAGAAAAACTGTCTCCTTGACTTGGTTCTCTCTCCTGATCATTTTCCAAACATTCCCGATTTTCTTCTCTTTTTGTTTTGCGCCTGATTGCATTTCTTTGGCATTCACATGACTGACTTACTCACTTTCTTTCATTATACGACAGAAATTTCATTTTGAAATTGAATTAAAGAGTTTTGGGGGGCAGATCCTTTGAGTAATTCATTTGTTTGTGACTTTAAATCACATCCGTATTGAATTATTTCAGTGCAGATGCCGCTTGCCGTTTGATAAGTCACGATTCTGTAATTAATGTCACAACTGTGGCGCCTCCAAAATGCTGAAGTGGATTTCACAATCGAGTTCGTGACCAGATTCGTTGATGATTTTAATGACAGGCAGACTGGAAAGGATTTATTGAGCTTAGTAAAGAAATGTTGACGAGGACACATCGTTGTTTAAGCTGAACAATTCAATAATTCTTTAAATATACATTAATAAGATTTAATGTAAAGCTTAAAGGTACATTCAAGTCTCAATTGAAGTCAAAAGGGCTTCAGTTTCTATATTTGATTTGCACTACGTGATTTCCACAGTCAGATGCCATTATCCTGAAGCCAATCCCAATTGAGTTATTTCATAGAAATTGTGAAAAAATGTAAAAAATTGTGCATCATTCCAGTGCATGCATAAGGATAAGCTTTTGCATTAGTCTAACCCATCCCCATTCCCCCATTAAGGACACGAGCGCAGGACCAGAGCCACATCTGCAGGCACATCCAAGGAGCACACATGATTTGAGGCAAATCATCATCTTCCTCTCGAGATTAAGATGCCGACATCTTGCCCTCAGTGCCCTCTGGCCCCGAACACTTGAAATTTTCATAAATGGCTTAAGGACGATGCCAGGATGATGTGAATGCTGCCTGCAACCTGCCAGTGTGTGTTAGCTCACACACACACATGGCCACAATTCAACGTTGCCATTGCCACTGATGACGTTGTGGCTCGTTTCCTCGATTCCATCTTCATTTTTATACCCTTGATGGGGGTATTATGGTGCTTACAGGCCAATGGAGGGCAGTCATCTACGATCCCATAAATAATACTTGAACACCGTCACAAGATGAGCCATTAATGTTATTTGCCAGAAGTTCCGGAAAAGAAATATAAAATATGTAATAAGTTAACTATGGAGTTTTTTAATATTTAAGGGTTATTTAGTGATGGTAAAAAATTCAGAAGAACCGGAAATAAAATGTTATAATCTACTCTATTTTGCTGTCTTTAAAAATTAGCATAAAATTAGTTGGTAATATAAAAAGTAATAGTCGTTAGGGCATTTCAAACTCCTCACCCCTTTTTCTAGTCTCCCTTTCTTTTCTTTTTATATTTTCCTCGCTTTTCCATTGGCAGTACTTTTCCTGTCATTACCACTTTTAGCTCTATTTTTTCTTTTGCCTGCAACTTGCGTCTCTTAGTTTTTTTCTGAGGTCCCTTTTTACTCATTTTGCTGTCACTCGCATGCAAAATTGAAATCATCAACGTCGTCATCAGTTGCTGTCTGCCTGAGTTGGCCAAGTTGCGGTGGTGGTAAGAGCATGGGGTTTGGGTTATTTCGCTTGTTCAAATCACAACTAAGCTCAGATGATATAACTGGCTTAAGTGAAAGTAGCACAGCTACAGCAAACAACAACAACAACAACAATTGCTGGGAGCAGGAACTTTTCCTTTGCCGCCTGTCTCAAGATTATTGCTCTGCTCAACGTTTTTCGTGTTTTCTTCTTTTTGGTGGCCCCGCAAACTTTTTGCCCTAACAAGCAAATAACATGCCGAGCTGCATTTTGGCCGACGTGCTCGACAGACCATGGCCCACGCCCACCCAGTGGGCACACATTTTTTTCTTGCTCTTCGCATTTCACATTTTTAAACTAGGCCAGATGCATAAATCTCTGCAAGTGAGTCACTGAAGATGGTCGAGCTGAGGCTTATGGGAAGGCAAAAGGAAATTAAGTTTGCTGGCATTTTGGTGGTAAATCAGCTGATTGCATAAAATACTGGTAGCAAAGTATTTTATGCAATCAGCTGATTTACCAAAAGATTTATATTTGTTTAAAAATATATTAGCATATTTTTATCTTAAATTTGTACCTTGACATATTTCTAACAATCATGTAAAATTATATATTTTCATTTATTTGAATTATTTAACAATTTCCCATAAATTATATCTTTACTGCAGAAGGATTTCAGCAACTACTAACTAACCCCTTAACATATTTGGTAATATGACCCATCTTGTGTTTGTCCTATGTGATTATCCCCACATTATCTATATTAGCCACATTACTTAGCCCTCCATCCACACATTTGGGCCAGACTAGACAGGAGCAAACGCATTTGTGGCATCGCATAACATAATGAGCTTACCCTTTCGACGCCCTCTTGGGGGCTGCTGGGAGGGTTGTTTTCCTAGGGTTACTTACCCGTCACCGAGAATATAAGTGACACAAATTATGCACAAACAATGCCAGGGAAAACGCAGAGCGAGCATGTTGGGATGCCACATATATACATATATAGTATATAAAACATATATATATGTATATTGCCTAAGCTAGGTGTCATCTCGTTTTAATAAGACAACATTAGGTGCTAGCTAGCAGGAGGATAAATCACTGAAAGAAATATTTTTTAATTAATTTTATTTGTAAACCGAAACAATTATTTTCCTTGTAAACTGATTTCTCTTTTCGTTAAACCTTTTTAATTGAATCTCTTTTAATTGTTTCCCCTTTTTAGTTTTATCTGAAAATCATTTACAATTTCCTTTTGTTAGTATCACTGATTCTATTTATTTTTTTAAGTATCCATTAAAGCGGTCACCATCGCTGGACCTGTTACATAAACAATGAGCTGCCAATGGTGCAGCTGCCAGCTGCAGATGTCCTGGCACTGCAGCAAACGCTCCTACAAAATGGGCGGCAAGCACGCAAAGTCGTTAAGTGCTGCGGAATGGCTTAGTCGGGGCTCTCTGGACTCGGATTGTTGCACATTGGCCCATTCCCGGACTCCCGACACCCGACTCAATCGATTAAGCGGTTTAAGTGCCCCATAAGCCGCCTCGGTTGACTGCCTTCCGCAGGAGCCGCGCTGCTCTAGCCTGTATCCTTGCGGCCTCCTGTTGTGAACACGTGTTTTGTATTGCCTGTGTCCCAGGGCGGAACACATTGCTGGGCTGATAGTTGCTGGTTGCAGCGATGCAGGTTGCTGTCTGATAGTTGCTGGGCTTCTGGGTTGCTGGTTGCTGGTTGCAGGTTGCCAGTGGCAGGTGCATTGTTATGGCGCTGCGGCTTGGGTTCGCCGCACCCCTGGGTAATTATTGAACATGTTTATTATTTGCTTAATGGACCGCAAGGCGTTGGCGCTGCTGAAATGTGTTGCCTACTTAGAGGCGTCTCATTTTTCAATTTACTTGCGAGGACTTACCGGGGTGCCTCGTTCGTGTGCAGTTTATGTCCTTGCTATCCGTATGTTATCTGTGTGTTTAGTGTCCCATGCTCATGTTGTCGTAAACTTTAACGCCTGCCATATGTATGTATATATACCATACTATATGCTAAAAAGCAGCTTGTGTGCAACTTGCAAGTACATTACCAAGTCGTGGTACGATGTGTTTTATGTTTATTTATTCCTGGACCCCAGTTGAACTCACGAAGCCGTCGTTAAAAAAGCATCAAAAGTGGTTTAGACTACAATAAACCGAACGGAGCGGAGTGTGTGTGAGTGAAATAAATAATTCCTTTAGAGAATACTTACAGAATTACCTAGACATCAAAGCTGGTGGCTGGTAGGGTTTCGAATGGGAGGGATCGAAATCTGCTTGGGTCAGCCAGATAACCTGCTTATGACCTACTTATCAGGATAAGCTCTCATATTGAAAGAAATGGCCAACTTTATGGCCCAGTCATTCCCCTGCTTTATTTAACCTTTGTTTTGTTTCTTGTGATTTTTAATCCTCTTTCACACAGTCCGAATTACTGTCGTAAAATTTTTTATGTTTAGTCCCATAAATGTCTGTGGTTTTGTCTTGCCTTGTGGTTTATTTTAAGTTTGTATTTTGCTAGGAGTTTTAGTTGAAGTAAAAAAAAAAAAACAAGTACAAGCTTCTTCTGATCTGATTAATTATTAAATTCTAAAAATAATTGGATTATTTTTGGCATTTATCTTTGCAAATTGAATGGAAAATTTATTACACAAACATCAAGTAAATGAAAATACAACGTGTTTGTGGATAATCTTTTAAATCATACATTTTAGGTAACTGAAAATTAAATTAAATACGCTTTTATTGCCCTATTTTGAGGTGTATACTTTTCGTTTGGCTTTTAATCGGCTTATTACGTATACGCCATGAAGGTTTATGCTGAGCAAGTCAAATATTTATAGTATTTATTCAAGAAACAATTTCATATTTAATATATAAATGAGTTCCGTTTATAAATACATTTTTTTTTTGTATTCATATGGCTTATGAAAGCCACCCACGAGTATTTACACAGTGAGCTTAATAACACTGTACGCACTGTTGACCAATAGATTTTTATATGGCTCTGTCAGTTGGACTTGTTTGATATTTAATGAACTTTTTATAAATATTAACCGCATGCGTCATTTAATATATATTATATTTATTTTTGTTCTTTTTTCTTTACAGAAATACGTCAGTGAGCTGTCGACTGTTCGCGACTGTGCCACCGAGTGCCAGGAGAAAGGTAAGTGAAAGCATTATTTATCAGGCTTTTAGGCTAACCACACAAATCAAAATAATAAGCTAATTGAACCATGTAATTGAGCATCATTATTAGCCCACCGCAAACAAATTGATTTTTGACATCTGTATCATATTTGTTTAATAAATAATGAAATATTAATTAAATTTTACTCATATTATTTCCATAGAAATTTGGGAGACCCAAACATACTGCTGCACCGAGGATGGCTGCAATTCGGGCAACCATTTGGCTTACTCCCTGGTCCTGTTTGCCCTACCCTTCGTTTCGTTGGCCTGGCCCACATTCGTGGATCTCTGGAATACGCGGCGTTAAGGGAGCTGCGAAAACTTCTACTAACTCTACGTTTTCAGTTGGTTAATATTTTTTTATTATTTCAGCAAGAAAATTGTATAAAATTTCCACATTTAGCATTTATTTTTATGGTTAAACAAAATATATATTTATAAAAAACAAAATTCTGTGAACGGGACCTAATCAAACTAAAAAAGCGATATAGAAAAGTTACTCAAAAAAAAATTTAGCATTTCAACCTGTTTTTTGTGTACAATTTCTGAATTATACACATTTGAATGTATGTATATTTTGCCATATATATTTACTGTTAATACTTTGGGCTTCGTATTTCTGACTGTCTTCCCAAAAGAAAAAGGAAACGAAAAACGATAACGATAGGGGTGCCATATGGTCGCCCATCAGCTTAACTAACTCATATTCACAACTAAATAACAATTGCAATGCCAACTTACTACTTAAATCGTGTTTAAATAAATATTAAAACGGAAGAAACACAAAACACAACGGAGAATAGTGTTTTTGTAAGAGATAAAATGCCAGCTGTCAAAAGTACATAAAAATCGCAATCATATTACAAAGGGAAACCTAATATAGAAATATCACCGAATTCGTGTTGAATGCATTTCATGGACATACTAAAATAAACACCTAAGGTTAAAAACGATGAAAGTAGAAATTAAATAGGATCCAAATATCCAGCGACGCATAAATCTAAAAGAAAACTAAATAAAAACCGGCTTCACTTAGTGTTTTGCTTTATTATTTCCACCTTAATAGGTCCACAAATATTACGCAAATGTCAAAGTCACAGTGAGTTTATTTTGGGGTCTGTGATTTTGCACTTTGAGATAGTAATATTTGCTGGTACCCCACACATTTTATGTTGTCCCTTAAGCTTATAACCTAATGATGTTTTCCTTGAAAAATACAAAAAAGAAAATGTTTATTAACATATGTATGTGAAAATGTGTGTATCTTTAAGACAGTACGAATTATGAATAAAATAGTAACAAACACTAAACGAAAATCGAACAAATTTTCACTCACTGTTCATGAGATTCTAAATTAAATATTAAAATTAAAACCGCAACACGATATAAATCAATTGATATTCACGAAACAAAAATATTTGTAGGAAATTCTTTCTCGGATAGAGACAAAACCATTCGGCATAGCGTAGGTAACAAAAAAGAAGAGAACTAATTAATAGAATTATTTAGAATTATCGAGAGTTTAGTGAACCCAAGTGAATTACCATGAACGTTCTTAACGATTTTCTTATATAGAGCACTTACGCGATTCCATTTTTAATTATTTACAATAATAATATTTTAAAGAATTAATACTTACAAAAACATATATGATGAAACAATGCATACGATATATATATATATACAACAAAATAGAATCTAGGTCTAAGGGCTTTCACTATATTAAAGCGAAAAAAAAAGAAAATAAATGTGTGAAATATGCAAAAAGAGAAACGATTAAACACGTAAATGTTAAATGTTAGTTCCTTAAAAACCAAAGCAACTTGTGTACTCGTATTTAATGCTCACTATCGAATAATTTGCATATGATTAACATTTCCCACTTAATAAAATGAGTAAATCGAATTTTCATTTAATTATATTACAGCGCATATATGACAAAATAAATTATATCTGACATTTTGCCAATTAAAATGTCAACCATTTGTGTCTGCTTTGGCTACATTTAATGCAATTATTTCATTTTACATTCTCATCCCACGAGCGAGCAAAGGAAAATATAACACTAATAATAAATGTATGTATATGGTATATGTATTTCCAAATAACATTTTAATTTAAAATTTTAGTAATAAACTTCAATAAAACAAACAAAAAACGATGACAATTTCGTATTTATTCCTCGTTCGCCAAAACAATTGAATTAATGAGACCCCATAGCTCACGAGCCACTCCTCAGCAACTAGCATAGCAGCTGAAGAAGGACCTCTTTGACAAACTGGAGCAAAAAAGAGTAATGGCCTGGCTAAGCCTCGAGCTGAGAAATATTTCGGAGTTCAGCAGGGTCATAAATATTTGTCTCCCCAGGAGTTTATTGCCCGAATTGAGGGCTTTTCCTTGCTCTGGGCCACGGAACTAGCCAGAAACTGCTGAAAATATTATTTATGGCAAGTATATTTTATATCCAGAAATTCCAGAAGAGTGGAATTCATCTGGTGATGCTTATTAATATTACCACAAAATGTTTAATTTATATATTAAGGCAAAGGTATAAATATTTTATAAATTAAACATCAAGAAACTTGAAACCCGTTCTAGTTATGCTGGCTTTAATCCCACAAATATCTTAAAATAATAATGGTTTATGGTTTAAAAGCTTTTTAAATTGAAAAGAGAGTAACCGAATAAATGGTTTAATATTGCTGGTAGACTTAAAGCCCTTTTTAACGCTGCTATTTGTGTTAGCCTTTCCCAAAATAGAAAAAAAAATAAATAGAAAAAAAAGAAAACGAGAGTTGTGCTAATGTTTGTACGCTTCACAGCATATGGTAATCCGGATAAGCCACGCATTTTACATATCGTTGGGACAAACAGAGAAAATGTTGGTCGGAAAATGCCCGGCCAGGAAAACGCGATGGCGGCGCTGGAACGGGCTTAGGGCGAAAAGCTTAACAAACAAGTTCGTGATGTAGCAATTGAAAGCACGTCTGTGTAGATGTATGTTTGTGTCAGCAAAGGATTTTGTGCAATTACGCGGCACTGCGAGTGAAAAAGGAGCCGGCCATAAATATCAAAATAAATGCAGCCTTGGCGCTGTCAAATGGATTAATCTAAAGTCGCGCCTCAAATTGCAAATGGTCTTGATTAAAAGGATGCGATAGTCCTGCTCCATTAGCAAGGCCACTAGACCGACCGACTATTTCAATTGCGGCTGCCAACCATTTTTGAGGTATTTTGCCCAAGACAAAGGAAAAGACAGACACAAAGCCATAAAATCGCTTCAAGGATTTCTGGCCGCTTTGAGGCATTCCGGCATGGTTCATCAGGCCTGGGTTCAGGATGCAGGACTCGCTGTCAGTGGCATCGCCACTAGAATCCACTTGAGCATCATTCGCATCATCGAGCCCCACTCGAATAGTTTACTCTTCACTGCAGTTTCCCTCGAAAGTACTATATATATATTCCATTTCATTTAGTTGGCAGCGAAGCCGCTGTATATTTAAGTGGGTATTCCCAGATGTCTGTGAGGATTTCTTAAAGGTTTTCTAGTGGAAATCCCAAGGAAAATTACTTGGCATTAATATCTATATAATTTTGCTGTACTCAATGATTTCTTGCAAGAATAAATACCTAATTATATTCTTCAACTCCAAATCTCTCTAAGATTCTGTTTGCTTCAAATATTTTGTTAATTAATTTTCTACTGTAACGCAGCTGAGAATGAAATAATGTTGACAATTTTGGTAATCACAATCAGCACAGTGAACAAAAGGCACCGAGGCACACCCACACCCACACACAGAATTAATTTATGACACTTTGTGTGCCGACCATACAAAGCAAAGGCAAACACAAACATACATAGAACACATCCTCCGGATGCCGAGCAACATTTTTGTGGGCGTTTTGCCTGCAGCAGTCGTCGCCTGCTGCCTTTGGTGTCCTTGAGGGCAGCAGCAGCATAATAAATGCCAGGCTCCAACAAGGACCAAGTCAAGCTGAAACCGAATTAAGCCAATCTCAGGCAAAAGCTAGGACTGCCAAAGAAAACAAGACCATAATGAACGCCGGTTCTGTTGCCAAGAGCTTGTTGACCAACAAATGCAACGGGCATGGAGGGACTACGAGGAGCATCAGAGATTGAAATGATGAGAAATGTCACCGATTGGCTGCAATCGCCTGCAACATTCACACTCTTCACTCACCGACGGAAGAGGCAAAATGCCAGCAAATATGAAAACCATGCCAAGCGCAGTGCTCTGGCCTTTCAGTCACCTCATCTAATTAATGGACATCTGACACGAAGGTAGAAAATTGAATATGGTGTCCATCGATTGCTCGAGGCGATTTTCAATTCCTTTTCCTGACTGATGGAAAAACTTTTGCCATGGAAATTAATCTGGATGCAGGCAAACAAAAGCCAGGTGCAAAACTGTAATGGAAAGGGTTGTTAACTAAAGAGAAGGTAATGAAGCTAATGACATTTAGTAATTAATTAAAACTCTGCAGTATTTCAAAGAAAATGTAATTAAATTCTTGTTTATAGAAAGATATATTATCAGTATTTTTCTTAGAATGGATTTTACTATGAACTGCAGTTCATTGAATTGAATTGAAAATGTTCCTTTGACTTTGATTGCCTAACCCTCTTCTAGGGTTTTTAAATCTCTCAAAAAAGCTTATATTTTAATATACCAATAGTTATATATTAAGTGCAGAAAATAAAGACCTTCTGCCATATTTTCTTTCGCTAATTTTCGCACCAAAAATAGTTCTTCTATGCGCCAAGTATTTCTGTACATTATTGATTTGTCTAGCACATTTAAGCAATGGCCATTATCATAGTTATTCAACCATTTAGCAGTTAACAGCTCTCACTGCAAACACTCGGGGCATGAAGGGAAAAACAATTAAGTTTCTTTTGTGGCACAAGTCGGGACTATAAGTGAGCATGGCCCCCGGGAGCCAGCCAGTCGATGCAGCTGCTTGGCTGGCACAGCTGCTGATTCACACCTCCATGCCATCCCATCCCATCCCATCCCATCCCATCCCATCCCATTCCCATCACCATCCAACGATCCCGTCCAGATTCGGAGATGGCCTTTAAGCAGCTGCCTTCTTAATTGCTTGTTGGCTTTTAGCTGGGCCGTATCAGCGTCAGTTGCAGGCGGCGAAAGTCGGCAGCCAGCAGCTTTATCCTTTTCATGTCATTAACATCGGAACGACAATGGCAAGGAGTTGCCAGGACTGTGTGCGGCAGACTTTCTTGCATTTCCCGCGCCGTATCGCCTGATCTTCCTGTCGCTGTCGTCTTTGCTCTGTGCAATTCATATTTTAATTTAATTCATTTCCATTTTCCGCTTTTCGGCTTTGGTCTGTTGACTTGGACTTGACTTTTCCACTGCCAGCCACGTGTTAAAATGAAAAATTGGCCAGCACATTAATCTTCTCTCTCTCTCTGATGCCGCCTACATCTTTTAAAATATCATTCCTACGACTTTTGACCTTCTCTTCATATTAATTATTCAAACACACATTACGTATACGCAGCATATGCCGCCGGACCAACATTTGTCCGCATTCACAGACCGCAAAAGAGCGAACAGGCCGACATGAATGAAATCAATTAGACAAGACCCATTAATGCCTGAACAAGCCGAGACGAGGCGTCCGGGAAACTGTTAATTAATCAAAACGTGGCCATCACTCCGTGCGATGATCCACATACGCCACGTTGGCCAAGAAGTGGCGGCCTCGTATGTGTATTCCTTTGAATTGAGAGGCGGGAAAGAGAGCTCTTCGGTGGCTACAACATTGTATATTTCATGGCTGGTTGCGTAATGAACAACGCGTTGAGTTTTCTCCATAAAAAATCCAGGGAAATTGCAAATTAATTGGCTCACTTCACAGGATTCTTTATTCTTAGAACTTTTATTCTGGATGCAGTTTACTTGGAAGTATAAATACCAAAAGGTTAGAGGATTTTAAGTAAGAAATAATGTTTAAATAAGATGTAATCTATAAAAGGAAGATAAAATACAAATAAATAACATTTAAAAGCTAGAAAATCTTGGCATTTTTAAGTTCAAATAATAATTAAGTTAACGGATAAATAAATTCCAGAAAATTCGTAAGTAAATGCTACACAAATCACACAAATTTAGCCACAATGACAATGCAATGCAATAATTCACTCAACTGGGCGTAAATTCAATTTATTGAATGCCAAGTAGCCGCGAAATCATTTTACAATTTCCACTACGAAAATAAAAGGACGCGGACCCAAAGAAGATGAAAAAGCTGACCAAAATTGTTCAGTGAGGGCCAAATTTAGTTGAGAATTTATTTGCTGTCTGCGAGACGAGTCATCGACAGACTAGACGACGCATTGGCAAACTAATTTTATAATTTATGTTATCGACTGGTTTCATTTGAAATTTATTGCCCTGGGATTTACCATTCCCCCCCCTCCCCCCTTTCCCTTTTTGAGTGTCCTTCTCTCCTTCGTAGGTCGTTGTCAGTTCGATGCCGAGATTGAGAGCCAGACTCAACGACGTGCATGTGTCCCTAATGAATTTTTAAGCTACCAACTAGCCGCACACAATTCAATTATTTGATTTCGTTACTTTCGTTTCTATTCCACTATTTTTTTGCAGAGACTGTGCTGCACGAGACTGGAATTTAATTTGTGTCTGAGGTTCAAACCGTTGCCGGCAATCTGTCAGTTACTAGCTGCCGGACTTGGCTCCGGGGCAAAAGTCACAGGGCCATCGTAAATGGCCTTAATAATGAAAACGGACAGGACAGCCGGTCGTCGGTCAGCGAAAGGGAAAGCAGACGGGGTTGGGGCAGTAACAATGGCCGCTTGGAATTGGCGAAATTGAATTTCACACCTCTCTGCACAGGATCTGGATCAGGATAATGCGCTGCCGGGTCTTTGTTTATTCCATATTAGAGGGGCAACTAAATGGAGCCGCAAAGAGACCCTAGCCGTATCCAATGATGATGGTGTAGGTGATGGCGTTGCCATTTCAAGGTCCCGGCTGCCGCAAGGACATGGCGGCGACAAGGTAACAAAAGGCACACCTTGCAGCCCTGAACAATGGCATTCTAACAATAACAAAATATTGCCTACTTTTTCGGGCTGAATGTACATTGTACTATATATATGTATATATATATTGTGCACAGTGTATTGGTTTCATTTCCGCGCCGCAGGACAAACTATAACTTGACATGCCCGACAGCGCATTTTTTGTATAAAAGAGCGTTCTTCTCGGCATTATTTCATATTGCTTACCTGGGATAAGGGGCAGATAAAGCGAAATGGACAGCTTGGCCGTAAATATAAATTGTTTACCGAAGCATGAAGGTAGTAATTTCTTAATTTTATATACGAAGAACTCTATTAGGCTGCGAGGAAAATGTGTTATATTGCCTGCAGTTGATAATAAAAATGTTTTTCTTAAAGGTTTTAGGTTTCTACTTTTATATTTGGTATTATGCAACATTACAGGAAAATATATCTTTTGTTCTTAACCATATAATCTTTATATATTATTTTAATTGAAAGTTATGGAGACATTTTTTTTACCTTAATTTTTACACACTTATTAGCCCGTTATAAATTTAATAACCCTGTTTAACAATTATAATAAATCAAGCCAACATGTATGCCTCATTAAATATACAACAATAACAACCTTCTTAAAAATTTCCTTCAACTGAGATTTGTCAATAAATTTATGAGCTTTCCGTTTTCCTTGGCTTATATAGGCGCACATGGGAATTATTTTTTGAGCGCAGTCTGTTAAGCAAACATAAATTCTTACCCAAAAAGTGTGGCGCCAAGTCAGGTCTGAGGCCGGTTGGGTTCGTGGTAAATGACGTACATTTTTCTTGAATTATTCCAGCGTAAATAATTCAAGTGGTAATTCGAATTTTTTTTTTTTTTGCCCTTTGTATGTGGAATTGGAGAGCAATCTTTGTTGCTGTTTATTGTCGGTGGCTTGAGGTTTGCCCCGGTTTGTCTTTTTGCCATTTGCCTTCTGTTTGTTTGGCGAGTCGAGAGTCGACTCAAGTCGAGTGGGTCGTCGTCCCCCTTATCCTTTTTCCCTTATCGCACATTATTTTCCGGTTGTCTTTTGGCTGCCACTCGCATTTGTTTGTCCTCCTGCCCGGCCGCACACAATTTGTTTCCCTTTCATTGATTCTTTTTGTCTTGAGCGGAGCGGAGCTCCATGTGCTCTACAATATAGTATATATACTTTTCTGTGACCTGCAAGTACTTCAGGTTAATGCGGCACTTGAACTTTGAATTGCTGTTTCAAATCGTTTGGTGATTGAGCTATTCGCAAAAGTTTTTCAAGCTATAGTGAAGTCCATGAAGTAGAGAAGTTTCTGCTGGGTATTTACAGGAGTTAAAAGAGTAAATTAACGCTGTTTAAATTCATTAAGGAAGTATCTAAAATGTAGAGAAGAGAGTGTTGACTTTATGAAGGTGAGTAACAGCTTGTATGTTACTTTTTTAATGCTGAAATGCAATGTATACTTTAATATTCACTTATTTTTCATTTAAAGACAACTTTAAATAGCTTGCATTCCAATCTCCTTTTCCTTAAAGTTCCCCAAATTAAGAATGCTCTGCAAGTTTCAACCTGCAATACCTTTTAGGCGTGCAATCTGGCCAAAAAACCGTCTGAATTATATAGTATACATGAACAGAGTCACCTGATCTCGACCGCAAAACATAACTTTGTTTTTATGGGCCGCAATCAAAATTTATATGCAGAAATGTGAGAGGTGCAAGCCCGAATCCCGTGAGAAGGAAAGTGGGCCAGGTTGTATCGCATCGGCTATTAATAACAATTCTGGCAGGAGCAAGCCGCATAAATTCGGCCAGGCCCAACTGCAGGGCGGCCAAAAGCAAAGCGACTTAGGGGACAGGTGTCAGTGATGCCAACATTTTATTTCAGAAAAAAAAACAAAAATAGAAAATATATAAATAAAATATGTTTTATCTCAGGAAGTCCCTGAATTCTTTAAATACTAATTTTATTTTATTTTTATTTGTTTCTGTAATTTTTTAAATAAAATTTTGACTTGGAAAGTATATACATTTGTAAAAATAATTTCTTTATTATGAAATATTTGCTGATATAAAAACCAATTGACATCACTGACTTAGCTTTAGCCCTGAGCTATCCCAGACCTGTGTCAACTGCAAAACCAATACCACCAAACTGCGGCAGGATCACCTTCTATGAGGTTGTGGAGGATAAGGTAGATGAAGGGCAGTAGTAGCCACAGGCCCAGTTTTGCGGCCATGTCAAGACCGGGGGCTGTGAGCCAGCCCGGAAGTGGCCAAAAAGTGTTGCAGGACAAAACTGAAATGGGTAAATAATTTTTGCATATAAATACAAGTAAGAGCATGGGAAAATGCTTACGGCGCTTAGAGCCGATGGGGATAACGACCAGGTTTTGGCATTCATTGCAGTATCCGACCAGCAGGTTCTTGCCTTTGAGGCAACCCGCAGCTTGTAGCAAAGGCAAAGGAATAGGCACTTACAAACGAATGTCGCATTGGTGTTTTCCAATTAAAGCTGGAATTTTATCCTGCAAGCAGTGTTTGAATCTTAAGCTGGAAATAATTGTATTGTAAAAATGAAGGACCTGGACTGCATCTTAAAGTAACCTTAAAGTAGAAAATTCTTACCGAGCATCAGTAATTTTACAGCTCACATCGAGTCTTTAGCTTTATGAATTTAAATATATAAATAATGCGATCACATCTGCCGAATATATTTTGTACAAATAGCAGAGGCGTGAGAATATCACCGGCAATAAAAATTCGTATTTTTTTGTGTGTGTGTCGACCGTAAACAAATCATTTCGTGCGACACCTGAAAAAATGCCATAACCTTTTTGCACATCAGTGGATGGACGGTCGTAATAAGAGCAGGGACATCTGTTTTATATGGAACGACATCGGATGAAAGAAATGCTTTTACAAACACAAGCCCTGATGGGAAGCAGTGGTGGCAATACAGCTATTGAATATATACATTTCCCTACCTCAACAAAAGATTTTCCTATCTTCTTAGCAAATATTATTATGAGAAGAGTTTTGTTAATAGTATTTGTAGATTTAAATTAAATTTAATTTAATTTCCGCTGGAGTTGCTATGGAATTCTGGATGGTTTAATATTTTCCAAAATCGAAATCTAAGAAGAAAAAGCTATATTTTCAACATATTTATCATTATATTATTTCTCAACTAATTTTTTCAATCACAACTCTAATGGTTTGCCAGCTGACGCGGTGCAAGGACACGTGTATCCGCTCACCAACATCCTGGATACACTGGCACCCACCCAGATATGTCCTTCGCTTGTTATATGCTAATCCGAACATTGGGCCAACATTTGCGTTTGACAGCTTCAGGCAGTTGGCTTTCAGCGCTTGATGAGCCACTGCTGACCAGAAAGAGAGAAACGGACCTGGACCTGGACCAAACCTAACCAAACCGGCCAATCTCGGCCTCGTTTGCCTGGCGGGATGATAAATTGTTGCTCCCGACGGACTGACATATTTTTCGGGGTCTTAAGCACGCAGTGAAAACAAAAGCTCCCGAAACTGCTCTGGCCTTGAGACGGTCAAAGGAGGGACTGACAAACTATATTAGATATTCACACACATTCGGCTTTTGAGGGGAGGAAAGTTGGGATGTCCAAACAGAGCAAACCACAGTGGTTGAAGGTAAGGGAAATTTGGTTTAAATTTAAAATTGAAGTAAAAGCAAGACTTAAATTATGCCCTTTTTTTTAAATACTATTAGAGCCCCAAAAAATATTATTTTGATATAATTAGTGTAGAAAATCATTTTAAAGGTTGACTTTTAATTAAAACAACTTAAACTTAATTTATTAATTTAGATTTGCGCGTTCAAACATTAAAATACTATCAATATAATATAATAGTTTAATATTATTATTAATTTTTTAATACACTTTAAATATATCACTCAAAAAGATACATACAAAATTATTACAGCATTACTTGTAATAATTCAATATATTTTTCGTTTAGTTTGTGAACACACATGACGTTTTGAAACATTTGGCTTAAAAAATAAATAAAGCAATAAGCATTTGAAGTACAATAGAGAATTTAAGGTCGTGTCCGAATTTCTGAAATAATATTTCGCTATAAATATCTTTATCATCATTATTGCTGGTTTAAAAGTAATCTAGGATGCAATAATATCAAATTTAAATTTTACCACTGTGCCTGGTGGATCTTACTATATGTAGTGGCGCATTAATAATGCACAGGGGCAGCTCGACGGTCTTAGGCGTGACCACAGCCTCCCGTGTCCGGTGCAGGGAAATGCCTTGATTTATTCCTTTATAATATTTCCCACTTGGTGCCCCCCTCGCCTGTCTCGTTAATGCCCCCGCCAAGGATGCTGCGGTAGGAGACGGCAGCTCCTGTAGCTCCGGCAGCTCTCAAAGTGTCCTCCGGGTGCTGGTGGTGCTGCTGCTCATTGTGCTGACATAAATTGAGGCAAAGCCGCGGTCCGCCATTGCAGTCGACATATTTCGCAGCCGGGTTTTATTTCGTTCTCCTTTTGGGACAAGTTTGGCGCGGTGCCAGCAGCTCGCCCTGACATCGCTTGTAATTTCTGTCGCTCTTGCGAGTTTATTAAAAAATATAAAAATGCAATGAAATAAAAAGCGCGAAATGTGGCCATCAATAACACGGCCAGACTATATCGTCCGCTGGCTCTCTGCTTCGACTATATATATAGTATATATAAATGGGAGTAGTTTCTGCACAGTTTGTAGTTTAGCTTGTTGTGTGCAGCAATATTTGTTCTGTGCTGATGATTATTTGAGCGAAATTGATATGTTTGGGCTGTTTCAATTATGTCAGCACGAGCGTAGCTAAAACCAACCCAAAATGAAATATTCATTTGCAAATAATCCCCTTATTGCAAATGCACGTTTTGTAACTACAGACTTTTAATGGTCATTTTTAAAATGCAATAACCTTTCGGTTTAACATGTCGGAGCGACATTTATAACCGAGCACGGATCGGTTCCAGCTGTATATCCATCTGCTGCCATGGCGGAAATGTCGGACGACAGCCGAAAAACCGCACCAGAAAACCACGACACACACACATTGTCTTTTTTGTTTCGTCTGTCAGCGAAAGCGTTTTTTAACCGAAAATTGCCAGTTGGTAACTGCGAATAAATTTGGCCTAAAAATGCCGAAAATTCGAACAAGGAATGGGGGAATAAATTCATGGGGACAGTATCTGTGGCAGTAACTTTAAGACCAATAATCGAAGTCAGGCAGGCACACAGGAAAATGAATTGTAATATTTGCAAAATACATTTTTTCTCTCACTTATAAAATTTGTAATATTATTTATAATATTCAAAAAATGTTTATACATACAAATTCCTTAGTTAAGCTGGGCAAATTTGAATACATTTTTCAATAAATAAAATCTGAAGCTTAGAAGCTTTAAGAAACAATCAAAATTTGAGTATAGATAAAATTTAAAACATTTATTAAATACTAAAAGATTTATTTTAAAACCAACACATTTCAGTAACGCTCTATTTTGAGCTAAGTGTTTTAATAATTAAAAGTTACAAAATTTAAAATTAATTAATCAACAAGAAATTGGCTGCAAATAAAATAATTTTTTTGTATAAATAATATAAAGCTTGAACTTAGGATTCATTTTTAGTAAATTTAGTTACTTAAAGAAAACTGTTAAAATTAAAAGAAACAGCCCATAGTTTTTTCTGAGTGCTTCAAACCATTTTTTTCCCTATAAAAATTGTTTAAAAAAATGAACCGTTTGGTAAATTTACTTAAAATGAAGACTAATTGGAATTTCGTGTACCCGCAACTTGGCGTCCTCCTCCACCTCTCTGAAGCCGATTTTCAGCCTCTCCGGCTGCTGGCAAACGTGTTTAGGGCAATGTCAACTACTTACACCAGGACAGCCCTTAAAGGGCTTCGCCGCCCCAGAAGTCCGCCCGCCCATCTGCCGTGACGCCATTCGCATTTTGAACTCAATAAAGGCGTCAACATTTGCCATTTTGTGTTTGCCAAGAGCAGGGCTATTCAGGCCAGCCATGGAACAGGGCTGTGCAAAGGAGTGTCGTCACAAAAACACTTTTTCCTGCTTCCTTTTTTTTTGGCTTCCTTCGGGTCCTGGCTGTGGCACTGATTATAAATTTTATTTACACAGGCGTCGAGCATCGGGAATTCGCGTTTATGGTCCGTATAACGAAATTGTCTACAAATTGCGGGGGGCCAGCCAGGACGGAGAGTTGCTTATGCAAAGGACACCGACCGAAGTTGTGAGTGTGTGCGTTAACTGGGTTTATAGTTACTGTCGGCAGCTCAGTGGCTGGCTTTTAGTGGGGCAGTATGACAGGATTGTTGAGGGACCATCCTGCTGGGAGTAATGTCCTGTCCTCAATGGCAGGGAAATGAGTTCCGAAACTGTAATGATATCCTGACTGGATGTTGGGAAAAACAAGCATTAAAATTGGGAAAAATCAGGTTGATTTGGGAAAGGGTTTCAGCTGGGTATAACTTTAAAAATTGTATTTGTTTTCAGATTAGAATAAGCTTTAGTTTTCAAATATTTTAATTTTAAATACACAAAATGACGCGCAAGAAAATAATTTTTTTTGTTAGTATTTGTCGCGGTATTTGCCACCTTAATAGAAATTTTAATTAATGGCTAACCATTAGCGACCTACTAAATAAAAAACACCATCATAAATCCCCTTGTTAACCTGCGATGCATATCTAGATTTTGAGGGCGAAATCACGCCCCTTGTTGGCACATCCTGTGCAGCCTGTTGGTGAGGATACTGGACAGCCAGATACCGGACTTAATGCTGTTATGCCATGGTCGGCCGGCGTGTCCAAAGTTCCATCATGCGGACACTACACAAGGCCCCCGGGTGAGTCCAAAGCCAAAAGAATTCAGTGGGATGCGATGCTCTCAACGAACTGTTGAGATTTTGATGCAATTAACCTGCGCGGTCAACAGTTCGTCCGTGTGTGGGTGGCTCTGGGTGTGTAATTACACTTTGACCACTCCCCAGAGAAGCCTTAACTGTGTTTACTTCTTCAGGTTTCATTAAACTCGTAAAATTTGTGCTCAAAACAAAAAAAGTCGGCTTTGGCATTCAGTTAACGTCCGGGTGGGTGGAGGTAACGGGGCGGCTACGCGATTTCCCCTTTTTTCCATTTACGCCAGGCCCTCAAGTGCTTAACTCGTTTTAACCTCGTTTCGCTGATGTTGCACGGCCATTGTTGGTGGCGTTTCTGCAGGTGCTTAAGCCCGTTTGGACTTTTCCCGTTTTTATGCAGGATGCTTCATTTGCTGCTCGGCTTTACTGCTGCTGATATCCCGAAATAAAGTCACTCAATTATAAGAGCACCAAAACAATGAAAGAGAGTTGGACAGTCCCAAGACCAAACCGGTAATAATTGATTTTCGTTAAATTTAGACCATAAAAAAAGTGAGAGAGTTGACATGTTAAACAAAAAGATAACCGGTGCCAAGAAGTACATTTTACTTCAGTAAATATATTGAAACCGTAAGACAAAAGGATCATTGCCACACCTTTCCGTTACCAAATAATATTAAAATAAAATAATTGAAAAATAATGAGTTCAAAGCTCTAACAGAAAGCCAAATGAACGAGAGATGGAGTGCAGCGCGTTTTAAACTTACGGGTCAGAAATATACTTAAAAATTTAAAATCAATAAATAAGGAATTGTGCAAATTAGGAAATAAATGCTATATGCAGCATCTGCAGTTAATATTTAAAATAAAACAATTAAAAAAACAATAAACAAAATGAACGAGAGATGGCGTGCAGCGTGTTTTAAATTACGGGTCAGGAATATACTTAAGTTTAAAAAATAATAAATACGAAATTAAGCAAATAAAGAAATTAATTTTACATGTTTTATATGCAGTAAATGTTAAAAAAAAAATAATTGAATAATTGGAATGTGCAGGATATGCATTTGAAGTAAATATTTAAAATTAAGTAATTCAAAAACAATGAGTGCAAAACTCTAAGGCCAAATCAGAAGGCCAAAACTAACGAGAGATGGCGTGCAGCGTGTTTTAAATTACGTGTCAGGAAAATACTTTTAAGTATAAAATTAAATAAGTAAATAAGAAACTAAGAATATAAAAACGAAAAAAATAAAAAAAATAAAATTATTGCAGACGTCTTACTGCTTCGACGTCAGTTGAAGAACTGAATCCTGTTCCTGTCACAACTGACTTCTACAATTTTCTACCAATTTCCGATAACGTTGGACAAAACATTTCTTGTTTTTATCGGTGGTATTATTTAGGTAATAAAATATTAAAAGAGATGCCAGCTATTTAAAATTAGGTCACACTAATTATATTCAGATATGATATTTTGTAGTAAAGAAATAATGTAGTACATACCAGCGCAAATATCTGAGTACCTTTACATTTTTTCAATTACTCGTCAATTTTCAGTAAATTTAACAATGTTTAAGCTTTGGCTAACTGTATTTTTATACATTCTGTGCGCAACGTTGCCACTTTCTTTGAAGAAATTGAAATGAGCAATTGGAAAATAGCACTATATTTAATATATCGTTAACAAAATATTTGTCATATAGATTTTCATAAAAAATCTAAACTAAAAATCTATAGTACCTAGTACAACCATTTCTGTTTCTACGACGCAAACTTCAACGGTCTTTCGCCACTATTTGCTATTTGCCGAAACCATGAATTCATTGATTTTTGGCTGCATACTTTGGGGGCGGTAAATTGAAATCTTTTTCCAACGGCCGACTTGCTGAATGCAGAATGCAGAAACCCACCTGTCGGCCCCATTTGTGGCAGCAAATCAACAGACCAGAACAGAACGGAGTGGGATATGGCACAAGGGCTGTGATGTGGAAAAACCGTTGGATCAGCATTCGCACTTGTTTGTGGGCTTGCAAGGGGCGGAAGGAAAGTGAAAAGGGGGTGGTGGCGCTTCATCCGAGGGAGGTCACAATGCCAAAGCGGCAACTGCAATGGCTGCTAATGTCGATGCGGTCACCGCAACGCACTTTGGTCGCCATTACCAGTCACCAGTCTAATGCAAATTGTGTGTCGCTTTCGTTTCGTTTCGCCTCTATGCGGTGCCTGTTTACACCGAGACGCCGATTGGGCTTTTGTGGGCGGGCATATAGGTCCTTCAAAGCAGATAATCCAGCAATTAGCAGAATAAAGTTTTTTAAAAATATGTGAATTTGGTAACAAGAAACTTTTGATCAATAGCAATACCACTTACTTAATCTTAAACTTTTCCAGTTAGATGTTAGCCTTTTAATTAAGAAATAAACCATTTTAAATATCGATCAATTTATGAAAAGAATACAATCTATCAGCTCTCAATACATCCAAATAAGTAAAATTCACGCTTAAAGCTTAGAAATCTTAATATTTTTGGATATTCATAAACATAATCCCACGCAAGACGGGTATCTTTCATTCGCATCCTCAGCTGAACCATAATTGCCACGGTTTTTTGTTTGTTTTTGCCTGGTCCTGGCGTTGTTTGTCCGGCATTTAATTTGTAATTTATGCATGATGTGTGGTGGTCCAGGGTTTGCCACCTAAGCGTTAAACCAATTTGCGGTCGAGACTGCTGCAGTATCCAGGTTCCCATATAGCGTGACCACTCCGCCATTCGGCAATCAACGCTCGCTTGTCCGCCGACCTTGGTGACTTTGATGGATGCTGAACTAGTACTCTCACAGTAGTGGTCGTGGTGGCTTGGCTACTACTAACTCAATCTTGATCGATTGATTGATTGATTGAGTGAGTTGTGCGATTCTGGCGAATCCGAAAACGCAGGGCATTCGAAATTGAATTTTTGCTCTCTGGAGCAATTGATAATGCAATAATTGATTGAATCATGCTCGCTTCTGATGCCACGTGTCGTATGCTCGATAATTATGCAAATATTGCCTTTAAATATGTATCTGATAGTGTTAATTAAATGGGCTGACTTACAATGCCATATCATTACAATCGTTGTTGGTAGCAGCAGCAGCGGAATGTTTCATTTTGATTGCATGCGGTTTGCCACAAGCGATTCCGGCACTTCGAGGTGGCAAGCAGTTAAGTGGTGAACAGGGAAAAGTTTGACTGATATAAACAGTTTCCCAATTAAAAGCCACAATTAACAGAAAGGGGCCCGCCCGAATGCTGGAGCAAAATAATTAATTAATTATTTACTCGAAAACAAACAGGCTAGGCCTTACATTGAGTTGCAATTATGTTCGATAAATAATAATTTAGTATGCAATCAATACGGCTCAACTGCCCTGCGGTTGTACAATCAACGTTTGGGTAAAATTATATTCATATTTAATCGGCTAAAGAGCAGAGATTAAATTACCTCTGCGCTTAGGGAAAATCTCAAGGATATAAAAGCATGAATGGCAGCCGAGAAGGACTAAAGTTCAAGCGAGGGACTTAAGTGCTTACTATTCCTGCGGTAAGAAAATTAAACTTACTCCCAATAGCTTTGGCTGCTCTCCTTAATCCCCATTTTCTATTATCAGCTTGCCCCGTAGCCATTCATGATTCATGCCTCGGATGCCAGGAGTTGGTGTGTAATTAATAGCCAATTAAATGCCTTGGCGCGTTTCAGTCGCAGGATGTGTTTGCCGAGCCGTACAGATTTCATGGGCAAGGGAGCAGATAATCGCTGGCCCCAAATCGTGAAATGACACTTTGTTGTTTGCCAACAGCTTTCAGCTAGTTTAACCCCATAGAGCTTCTAATGGCCGCAGAACATTTTCGAACCTTTTTCCTCAGTTTAAAGCCCAGGGAAACAGTCAAAACAGGAGCCTTTACTCGGTTCTTCTTGGCGGGCAGGCAAGTGTTAATAATGGCGCCTATGGAGCACGCATCCGTTTCTGACTCTGCCGGATCCCACATCACTTCCGTGCCGCATTTATAATTCAGGAGTTGTGAGTCGCGACGCCGCCAACGACTTTCAATGACTACAACGTGCTCACATTACGCCGTACTGTAATTATTAAACGCTAAGTGAACCATGCTCGCTGCGGAAACAAAAATATGATTAAAAATTTAAATGCCATCTCGATTTGAAATGCAAATCAAATACGCGTATGAAGGCGAACACGCAAAAGCGAATCTTTTGCCGCGCAGGTGCTCATATTTGAACATATAGGAGTGCCAAATGAAAGTATAAATTTTTAAGTTGTTCGTTTCGGCGGAAACTCCCACAAACGGAACAAAAAATTCAGCACCGGTTTCAGGCCGACAACTGTATAAGGATCGGGCTAAGGAACCGACAAATCGCTGGTAACAAAATTAATGGCAGCACAGGTGCACGAATTTGTTACACTCGCAGCGATAAAGTGTGCGGCCTGCCTTTGCAATTTATATCCAACGGAAGGGAGAACATTTTCCCAATTAGGCTATCAGTAATTTACTCTCATTGGCTTGATGTCGAGCTCATTAACATGGCCATTAGTCTAAGGTTTAAAACAAGGAATTTAAATAAAAGAAAAAAAGGGAATATATTTAATATTTGAACCAATTTTATAGATGATAATTTAATGCTAGCTTATAGCAAATTCAATTTATTATTATTCAAAGAGATTTTAGTCCATTTTCATCTGACTTCCTAAGTACAGCTTAGCCTTAGGCCTGTCCTAATCAATTCAACCTTGACAATGTCACCTAGCCAATGTTAAACTAACCTTAATTTCCATGTCCAAAGGCTATGTGCCATATATTCGCCTTGGTTTTGAGATGCAGTAATTAAATAAAATATTAACCAAATGAAACCCCAGATTTGGCCATCTCGGCTTTGCAGCATCTCTGTCTCTTTTTCTCGTTCTGTTGGCGTCTGTCTGGAGCTTCGGTACGCCCTGATGAGTTTGTCAGTGGCAAACACATGTTGCCCGCACAAAGATACACACACCGAAAGAAATGTACAGAAATCCATGCCAAAAGCGCAACAAGGCAAATAGTCGAGGCAAACAAATTATGAAAAAAGCAACTAAGAAATGAGTAAGCCAAAAAAGAGAAAAATTAAAAACAGAAATATGCAGCTGACGACGTTAATGTGGCAAAAGCTTTGCTGCCAAGAAACGAGAGGCTGGTAAAAAAAATCAGCTGCACTTGACAAAAAAATAAATGAAAAAAAAGTACCATATAAGATGATTAATTTCAGAGGGGAATATTTCATCAGGAATATATTTGTACATATAAATTTTAAAATAAGAATCTTTAAGGACAACCTAAAAGGTTAAAAGGTGGTTAAGTATTTAACTATTATTTATTTTGTTTAATTTTACGAATTTCTAAATAAATTTTGAGTTTAAAAATATTTTCCTTCATATTTTTAATTAAATATACATATAATTTTTTAATATTTGCAAATATTCTTCCTTGAAAATAATAAATTAATCTTTAATTCTTTTCTTTCTCAGTGTTGCATTTTTGTCCCTGTACACACACACACACACTCACATCGGCAAAATGTTGCATTGAAGGTCATCTGTGCCATAGCGAGTGTGCAACATGAGGCAGTGACGTCATCGCCGTGCTAATGCAAATGGCCGCCCAGAGGGCTTGAATCTTGAGAGCGAGTGCGATGTCAAAGCACTTTCAAGCCAGGCTGTGTGTGTGCTAATGCAATTTACCTGCCGAAAAACGAGGTGTTCGAGTGTGGCTGCTAGAAAAGTGTCAGAAAAAGGAAAGTCTACCATAATTGCAGCCTGCTTTAAGGTGCCTGCAGCAATGCACACACTCGTTTTGGAGGATATGAGTACATAAAGCTCGTGTTGATTAGCAAAAGTTCCGCTCTGGAATTAGCGTCAATCTTCATTTAAGGCTCGCCCGCAGCGCTTTCATTTTCATTGCAGTTGCTTTGTCATATTTTGTTGGTTGTACATTTTTTGTTTTTTCATATTTTAGGGTTGTCCTTTTTTTTTGTAGTTGCTTGCCTAGATTTTGGAACAGGTCCAAGAAATGTTTATGATTTCACAGCAGAGGCAGAGTCCAATTACAGTCGTTCTGTCGCCGTCGCTTTCTCGACTCGTCGCGCCGTTTTCATTTTCATTATTGTTGTTACTGTGGCCAAATTGCCAGCAGATGCAGTGCTGGAAAATTAGCATCTGTCTTCCAAGGCAGATGGCAGCTAAGACCGGCTACTCCTTCAGATTTCAGTGACCCGCCGAGTAATAATGCGCATACGCCTCGTTACACCATAAACGTTGTGTCTTCGTCTAGCAGATTTTCAATTTACTTTTGGATTGGAAAGAATGAAAATTGCTCTTTTTAAGTCTGGGATATAGCATTATTGCTTTAAGGGACAATAATGTCAGTAATTGTAATTAACGTTTGGTATTAATAACTCTAAAATATCTAAGTTATTGATTTTGTTTTAATTTTAATGCGTAAGTAATAAATTTGCAAGCTTATCTTTACATAACCTAATCGGGACAGCATAATAAATTAATATATATTTGTTAAATATATTGTGAATTGAATTGAATTGAATAAATTGTGAAATTAATACCTATTATTGCTTAGCCACGTATTAAAAATACATTTTGGGTGCATTTATTAAGTGTATTTTAAGTAGTTTATAGTTGTAATAATTTTTTAGGATTTACTTAAGCTGCAGAATGCTAATAGTACCATATTAAAAGTAAACCAACTAACATTAAGTCCCTGCTTGTGCGTCATCTTAAACTAACTAACATACAATCCCTGCTGGTGCTTCCTATTACTGTCTTAAGACCATCCTTAAGTGAAGGGGTAATTCTATACCGTTTATGTTTTTGCAGATTAAATAAAGCAATATATTTTACACTTGGGTAACCATATCGCTGGGGTGTTAGTTATTCTCGCTTTTCGTCGTTAAAGACACACACTCTCAGCAGACAAGTGAGCCAGGACACACACATATATCTATATCTGTACGTAACATTCACACTTTTTAAGCCAACTGCTCTTTGGGGGCGACACGCTTTTAATGCATTTCCTGCACAAGCTCGCCGGAATGTCCTGGAAAAGCAATCGCACTAAAGGCTCGCACACTCACACACATGCTCACTAGCTCACACACACACCCAACGATATCCTTTTGAGAGCCACGACCAACAAGAACCAGCAACGAGCTCATTTCGTGTCACAGATTTTTGTTTATTTACGGTTTTAAACAGTGCTCCGTCTTGCCTTCATGTTTGGCGCTCGAGGCGGGCTTAAAGGATTCCGGAGACCGACTGCTGCACCTTTGTACCGAGTATCCTTTTTGGCGTGTGTCTTACTTTAATGCAGCCAGCGACGTATGCAAATACAGCATCCATAATCATGCATCACGAGCTGGAGCAGTCACCCAGGTAGATTTCTTCGAGCCAGAGAAAAAATGGCTGAAGCTTAGAGGCCAAATTGAGCTGCTTACGGGTGGTGAATTGGGCAGGATTGCAAATTTACTGCCTTACATCAGAGCTTTTATTTATTTTCTAGCTTTAGATGCATTTTGCAAACCAAATTGGAAGCCCCATTTCATAATCTATTTATAAAAACAAATCAATGCTGTAGTGTTTATATAAAGCACTATTTAATTTAACTGTTTTCTCATCATTATTTTCTCTTGAATTTCACCCTCCATAATTTGACTTTAATTAATTTCCCACAAAAGCACAAACTTCTTGCACAAATTCCAGAAAATTGTTTCTGCCTTGGCGCTGGAGCAGTCCTGCTGGTGCTGTGGTTAGTGGTTCAAACAATTGGCCAAGTTGACTTGGACTTGGACTTGGCCTGCTTGGCCTTTCAGAAAAGTTTCCATTGTTAATCAAATTGACTCCCGAGAGCAAGTTTTTATGTGCAAATTAACATTCTCATAACAAATTAGGACCAAACACGCTTTGGCTAGTTGCCTTCTTGAGTTTATTTTTGGAAACTAATTAATGTTTTGGCCAAGAGGCAAAAGGGCATAGGTAGCAAGGTAGCCATGCAGTTGGCAAGGCCAGGTACTAAGGTCAATTGTCCAGGTGTCAAGCCAGATTGACACACACATGAAGTCAAGTGGTAAAATATTAAAAATACCAGTTGAGGAGGGATTTTGTGAAAATTAAGACATTAGAACTTAAAACTAAACCAAATTTTTGTAAGAACTCTTATTATAGAAATTACAAAGAAATATATTATTTAAAGATTTTGTGGACCTCTTTACACCATTATTTTTTTTAATATATCCTTGAAAACCTTCCCCTCGTTAGTCATTCCCTGGAGGAAGCGAAAGCTGCTCACCGGGAAAGGTAAGCAAATGCAAAATGCCAGCGACAGTTGAAATTTTCATTTCATGCTCACAAATGCGTGTGAAAGTAACAAAGGAGGTGCACGCATATACATATACATATATGTACATATATAACCCAGATATATACTTAAATATGTGTACCCAGTGTAGCTTACAATTTCAGTGCATATCCTTGAGACCCTCAATTCCAGTCTGGGCCATTTGTGTGGGCTGCTGTTGGCTCTGTCAAAGTCGTGGCAATCGGCCGGGCGAAGGACATGGCAGGAACAAGCTGCTGCTGCTGCTACTGCTGCTGCTGCGGTGGCTGCTGCCAGTGACGTAAACACAGCAGGAGCTGCATTATTTTGTAAGAGAGCAGGTTTAAGGACATGTAAACACATGTAACACGACACATCCAGCAGAGCGATGGCCGAATAAAAATAAGAAGCCACCTCAAAGTACCCCCTCGAATAAAAAACGATATAAATTCGTGTCTTATTTTTCTCTTGAATTCTGTTTATGGCTTTAACCCACCCGTTTGTCCCCAAAAGCCAGCAATAATTGTATAACATGTATACTATATATGCTTTTGCATGCATGAAGTAATTTGTGTCTGGCCATTGAATTGAAGCCCCGGCTCTTGCCGAGGGAATTTGCGAAAAAGAGTCACAAAAACACAGGCGGCACCCACAAAGTGTTTGCCACAAGCTGTGAAGTATTTCGCATAAATAATTAAATAATGCCGCAAGCCTGTTGAAGGCTTTGGGGTATGGAGTTTACATTTATAAAGCAACAAATTAGAAGGAATTTTGGAAAAGGAGAGGGAATAGAAACTAAAGGTGCATGTAGCTAAATTCCTAGTCTTCAACTTTATTACTTATTTTATTTTCAAATATTTTCTAGTACTTTTAATATTAAAAACAAATAAATAAATATATATTTTTATGTATAAATAATTTTCTATGCAGGTAAATTAATTAAAAATATGAAACATATTTAAAAAGTAAAATCATTTGAAAAACAAAAATATAGATTTAATTTATGTTAAATGGATTTCGCACAAAACTCCATTTTTTCGGAGTATTTTAAATTTAAAAGGATTTCAATTAATATCATTCCCTCGGTAACTACTGAGTATTAAATGTTGCATGTCATTTTCCATTTTGGACTTATCCATTCAAAAGGCAAAGTTTTCCGTTCTGCCAATTCAGACTCGTTGTGGATTTCGCACAAAACTCCATTTTTATACCCTTGCAGGGTATTATAGTTTCAGTCAGAAGTTTGCAACGCAGTGAAGGAGACATCTCCGACCCTATAAAGTATATATATTCTTGATCAGCATCAACAGCCGAGTCGATCTAGCCATGTCCGTCTGTCAGTCTGTCCGTCTGTCCGTCTGTCCGTCTGTCTGTCCGTTTCTACGCAAACTAGTCCCTCAGTTTTAAAGCTATCTGAATGAAACTTTGCAGTTAGTCTTCTATATACTCTCACTCGTAAATATGTCGGAACGGGCCGGATCGGACAACTATATCATATAGCTGCCATAGGAACGATCGGAAAAACTTTCGAAAAAAAATTATAACTTTGTCAGTTTTCAACAAAACTTCACCAAATTTGATATTTGGCCATTAATTATTAATTTAGAATTTCGATTTTAATTTCATGAAAATCGGACGACTATATCTTATAGCTCTCATAGGAACAATCAGAAAAAAATAAAAAAATTCATAACTTCGCTGTTTTTTAACATATTTTCATCAAATTTGAGATTT
>VNJQ01008133.1:0-16671 GCA_008042515.1 Drosophila truncata
ATCCCAGCATAATCCTGGCTTTATTTACCATGCACGAAATATGATCGATAAAGTCAAGTTTGGGATCCAGGCGGATGCCCAAGTCATCAACTGAATTATTTCTTTCCAAAGAGCAGCAGTTAAGCGTGTAAGTTGCAAGCTTGGGTATAACACGGGAGAATGTCATAAGCTTGCATTTAGAGCCATTTAAGTTTAGTAAGTTTACGTGGCACCAAGTTTGGAAGTTATCAAGGTCTGTTTGTAAATCAGACTGGCAAGCGACGTCCTTATATTGCACACAAAGCTTAACATCATCCGCGTACATAAGTACTCTAGAGTTAGTTAGAACTTCGGGCAGATCGTTAATAAATAATGTGAACAATAAGGGACCCAAATGGCTCCCTTGTGGGACACCTGAGGTGACCCTGAGAACATTAGATACGTAATTTTTAAAGAGGACTTTTTGCGTCCTGCCAGTCAGATAACTAGAGATCCACCTAAGAAGATCAATAGGAAATCCCATTAAATCGAGTTTCCTGAGAAGAAGAGAATGATTGACAGAATCAAATGCTTTGCTGAAGTCAGTATAAATTACATCTGTTTGAAGGTTATTATGGAAGCCCCTTATAATGAAGGAAGTGAGCTCCAAAAGGTTCGTAGTTGTTGGTTCGCTTAATAAATCCATGCTGACATGGAGAAATTACTGATCTACAAAGGTGCTGCAAATGTGGAGTAATAATATTTTCAAAAAGTTTAGGGATGGCCGATAACTTAAAGATTCCTCTATAGTTGTTGGCCACCGATTTGTTACCTTTTTTGTGGAGAGGAATAACAAATGATTCCTTCCAAATAAGGGGAAAGTGCGAGGTTTCTAAGGATAAGGTAAACAATTTCAGAAGGGGAGAGCACAGGGCATCGGCACAATACCTAAGCACACAGCCCGGTATTCCTTTCGGGACCCGGCAAATAAACTGGCTTAACACGATGAAGATCTAAAAGAAGAGAGCTTTCGTTTAAACTTGGACTGAAAATTAGGTTCGATTTGGGCATGTTGTAAGAATATGTCTGATTTAAGTCAGTGGTAGTAGAGTAAGTTGTTTGAAAAAACTGGGCAAAAAGATCGGCAATTGCCTGATCATCATTTACGCTTGCATTTTCAAAAGACAGCGAGGAAGGATGCGTTAATGGTTTACGTTTAGTGTTAACAAAATTATAAAATTGTTTAGGATCCTGTGAAAATTGGACCCTACAACGAGTTAAATAGTTTTTGTAACACTGCGCGTTCAGCACGGTGAAGTTTGACCGAGCCGATATATATTTAGAGAGGACAATGCGAGAACCGGTTTTTTTAAATTTAGCGTACAGCCTATGATATTGTGGTATGATCTGTCTAATTTTGTTGTTATATATTTGTGACGCTCGAGGTCCACAACATATATATAAAAGCTAAGAATATATATAGGAGCTAAGAATACGTACATAAATCCACTATAGCAAATAAGAGAAACATAAATGAAGTAAAACATAAAACAAAAAGAGAAACATTAATAATTTAAATTCAAAACGACAGCGCGCGCGCGCCCAGGGAATAGTTGGTCACACCGATGAGGCCGAATGGGCACACTGATATCGCCAGCTTAAGGAAAACAAGGCAGACACACGGAAGCTCGCAAGATCGCTATATAAATCGGGGCACAGCCCTTGGGACGGCCGAGCGAAACAGATCTCACAGCGGAGGACCAGCCAACACCAAGAAGGAACCCCGGTAAGAAACAAAGCCCTCTAAACTATTTTCGATAATTGTAGAACTTAAAGGCCTCTAAACCGTTCTCACTAGCTTGTAGACCTAAAAGGCCTCTAAGCTATTCTCGATAATTGTAGACCTTAAAGGCCTCTAAACTATTCTCGATAATTGTTGACCTTAATTGTAAACCATTCTCACTGATTGTAGACCTTAACGGCCTCTAAACAATTCTCATCAATTTGTAGACCTTAAAGGCCTCTAAACCATTCTCACTGATTGTATACCTTAGAGGCCTCTAAACCGTTCTCATCAATTGGTAGACCTAAAAGGCCTCTAAACCATTCTTACTGATTATACCCTTAAAGGCCTCTAACCCATCCTCACTAATTTGTAGACCTTAAGGCCTCTAAACCGTTCCCAAAATAGTAGACCTCAAAGGCCTCTAAATCCGTCTCCCTCTTAGAGACCTTAAGGGCCTCTGAACCCCGTGATGCTGGCAGACCTCAAAGGCCTCCAACCTTCCATCCACTAATTAGTAGACCTCAACGGCCTCTATCGCTGTACTTTCACAGGTCGCCAGGACGATCCGAAGGAGCCTTTCCCCGCAGCCAGGCCAACGGCGGATCCCAACGAAACCGCAGGAAGATACCGCCACCGGCGGGCACAGGAGCGCGATCAGTTACTGTAACATCTGGTTGACATACATAAAGTCTCAATTATCTATGACTGTGTAATTTTTGGTGCCTTATCCTCTGGGAATGGTTCGGAATTTCTTACAGCAACTCCACCTGAAGAAATATAAATTTCTGAGACGATCACTGGCCATCCCTGAGTTGGAAGAGAAACCCGATGCCGAGAGAGGAATGTCGAGCTGGATATACCTAGCGACAAAGGACGAACTGACGGTATACGCAGCCGACTTCGGGTTGGCGAGAAAGAACGAGGATCTGAGATTATTTGCAGCGTTTGCAAAAAGGACAGACCATAACAAAGAGACGAAAGGAAGACTCTTTGAGCTGTCGTGTAAACACAAAAAAGACAAGAGCCCATCGAAGAATCCCAAACCAGCGATATTAATAACAGAAGGGAGGGAAGTGGAAATGGGTAAAGAAGAAGATACAAAGATGGAGAGGAGGGTCGAGACAGAGATCGTCGATCGGGTCCGAAATTGGGGCATTCGATACCAAGGATCGAGCAACCCGTTGGAATTCTTAGACAAGATGGAGCAATGGGCGTCAGGGTACGGGATTCTAAAAGACCAGCTGGTCCAAACAATGCCCTTCATCCTGGTAGAGTAGAGGAAATAGAGTCCTCCGAGTGGCGGGTCGCCTAACCAGTTAAACCGCAATTACGACCAGACGTATGCATGAGATGTGGCGGAACAGGGCATACGGCACGAACCTGCTCAAACCCACCAATGCGGACGAAACGGGATTAAAACAATGGAATGTTGTAGAGCGGGGCAGGGAAACGCTGGAGGCCTGAGCAAGAAAAGCTGGCATCTCAGACAGCGAGACGAAGGCCAGTGGCGGGGAAGCAAATATACTGCGATGGATTCCAAATAACGGCAGGATTGGAGAAAGATCAGCGAAAGGAATGATAGACAAGGGGGCAATAAGTATGAGCAGGTACCTCAGGTCGCAGGCGGGATACTATTAGGGATGGACTTCCTGGTAGGAGCACATAACATGTTAAAGTGTGGCGATCTGGAATTAGAAATAATAACAGCGGGAGACGAGGAACACGAAGGAGAGAGGCCGGCGAGAAAGGAGGTGGAAGAGCCATCGGAGGAAGAGATTCGGTCATTCCTGGATACGCACAGGCAGATGTTTGAACGGATGCAAGGGGTCAGCAATATCACAACACATAAAATCTACCTTAAGGACGATAAACCGATAAAACAGAGGTATTACCCACGAAACCCTAAAAAACAGGCAATCATTAATGAACAGGTAGATGAATTGCTGGCGGTGGGGTTAGTAGAACCGCCACGGAGTCTATACAGTGCACCGGTGGTACTGGTAAAAAAGATAAACAACGAGTGGAGGATGGGTAAAGACTATCGGTTGTTAAACGACAAGGCAGAAAGGAACGCGTATCCAGTGCCGAGAATGAGCTTCATCTTGGACCAACTTAGGGAAGCAAAATTTATTAGCACAATCGATCTGAAATCAGGGTACTGGCAGATTCCAATCGAGAAAGAAAGTCAGCAATACACACTTTTACGGTACCAGGAAGAGGTCTGTTCCAGTGGAAAGTGATGCCATGTGGATTAACAACGTTCCAGAGAGCTCTCGACACAATCATAGGACCGGAAATGGAACCGTTTGCGTTTGCATACCTGGACGATATCGTTGTGATTGGCAGAGACAAGACGAAACATTTGGAAATTTGAGAGACTAAACGGGCAAGCCTGAGAATCAACCTGGATAAATGCCACTTCTTCCAGAAAGAATTAAAGTATCTAGGGCACGTGGTAAATGACCGTGGGATCAGAACGGATCCGGAGAAGGTGTCGGCTATACAAGAGTGTTCACCCTAGGCAATAAAAGAGGTGCACAGTATTCTGGTTCTAGGTACCGGCGATTCATACCCAACGTCACGGAAAAAGCCGGGTCACTCCAGTACCTGATCAGGAAAGGTCAAAAGCTTGAATGGACAAAGGACCATCAGGAATTATTAGATAGTCTAAAGAAGAGCCTGACACATGCTCCAGTACTAGCATGCCCAGACTTCACACGGCAGTTTAAGCTACAAACGGATGATAGCGACCTAGGAATCGGTGCTGTGTTGAAGCAGGAAGGCACGGACGGGGAACACGTAATATCGTATGAGAGCAGGAAACTGAGCAACGTGGAAAAGAATTACAGTGCAACAGAAAAGGAATGCTTGGCGATATACTGGGGCAATAGGTATAAGATGCACCTAGAGGAATACCAGTTCGTAGTAGTGACAGATCACATGGCGCTAAAATGGCTGAATTCGATAGAGAGCCCGTCAGGAAGGGTACAGTACCGAAAGGGTGAAACTGAATGCAGTAGCGGATGCATTATCACAAATCCCACGGGAGGAACTAACGGCACTGGACACGAAAGACTGGTGGGAGAAAAAATACAGAGAAGTAGACGCAGAAACAAGCAACGAAGAGTTCCAGATAGAGAAGGGGAGGCTCTATAAGATTAGTGGAAGCCGGGCGGACCCGCAACCGTGAAAACTGTGTGTTAAGGAAGAGGAAATCCAGCAAGTACTGACCGAAAACCATAGCACGGCGGAAGCAGGCCACCTAGGAATGTCAAAAACGCTGTAGAGAATGAGATATTTCTGGCCACGATTAACACGGGACGTAACAAAATTCGTAAAACGACGCGAATGTTGCCAGCAATACAAGGTGTCACAGCAGAAAGCTGCAGGGAAAATGTTGACCAAAGTGGCAGATGCACCATGGGAGACCATGTGCATGGACTTTGTAGGGCCAATTCCTCGAACGAAACACGGGAATACGCAGCTGTTGGTCATAATGGGCAAGTTTTCGAAGTTGGTAGAACTTGCGGCAATTAGGCAGGCAACGGCAGATGCGTTCCTGAAAACGTTCCGGGAAAGGGTAATATCGAGAGTTGGTACCCCAAAAATTCTAATATCAGACAACGGCGTGCAATTTACAGGGCGAAAGACAAGGGACGCCATGGAAAAGTGGGGGATTCGTCAACACCTTACGGCACCGTACACACCCCAGGAGAACCCAATGGAGCGCACCAATCAAACGGTAAAAACAATGATCGCAATGCTGGCAGGAGTCAACGAAATATAGCCCGGCACAGCTCATGTTCGGAAAAGAACTGAGGTTGCCGAACGCGTTATTTGACAGAGTAGCGGATGGTTCTGCGATAAAGGAAGAAGGAGCACGGGCAAGTTGGGGGATATTAAAAAAATTACGGGAGGAATCAACAACCCATATAGAAGAGGCTGCAAAACGACAAGGAAAACCACTATAACCTACGGAAAAGGGAGTGGAGATCCGCGGTCGGAGATCTAATCTGGTGCAAGACCCACCTCCTGTCTAAGGCAGTGGATAAGTTCAACGCGAAGCTCGCTCCAAAATACGATGGCCTATGGAAGGTAGTAAACTTCACATCACCCGTGATAATACAAGCCCGAAACACGAAAAACAAAACGAGTATATATAGGAGACACTAAACCATGCGAGGCATTAGAAAAAAATTACAATACACATAACTCAACATTAACCAACCCTGAAACAGTAAAAACCGATAACAATGCACGTATAGCACTAACGAACACACATGACATAACAATAAAACATTTTCCAATACTAAACAACGGGGCTGACAATAAGATACCGCCATCGGCGGGCAGAGGAGCGCGATCAATTACTGTAACATCTGGGTGACATAAATAAAGACTCAGAATAAACTCCCAGAATTCTGAGATTGAGAGTTAGAAAATATCCGGTATCCGAATGTGCCGTGGGACAGAGCGTTCCTCCGGTAATATCCACTTCATTCCCTAGGGGATGACCCCCGCTTCTAAATATAAGGTATAAGGGCCGGACTACCGGCCGATAATGGCACGACAGATACATCGGAAGATGTCATTGCCTTTATACGAGGCAAAGTCAGAGCCAAAAATTTAAAGTCAAAGGTGGAAAAATTTAAACTTTCTCACGCTAGGGACATTTGATCTTTCAAAATAAATGTCTCAAATGAATTCTTTGGAACCATATTCTCTACCAAATTCTGGCCGGAGTATATAGTTGTCAAAGAATATGAAGCTAAGAAAAATAAACGGCCTGTTGGAATAAGTCTTCCCAGGCCTGATTTGACCACTGCACCATCTACGTCCTCCCACCCTGTCCAAAAAAACTAATCACCTTTGTGTCAATCTCCTATCATAATGCAAGAGGCTTACGTAGTAAGCTGCCGAAATTGTATTCTGATAGTTTTGCATTCGCCTCCCATGTTATTGTGTTCACAAAAACCTGGTTAAAGCCGGAGATTCTAAGCTCCGAAGTTTTTCCAGCTGCGTTCACGATTTATCGGCTAGATCGGCCTGTCAGACGCGGGGGTGGGGTCCTCATAGCGGTTAACTCCACTCTCACGTCAGAATTAGTAACTTTCGAGGAATACAGCGATGTTGAATTCCTTTGTGTAAAGCTATTATTCAATGGTAGCTCTATTTTTATTACATGTTCCTACATTCCTCCATTGTCGGAACTTCCTATTTTTTGGAACCACCTTTCCGCCATTCGGATGGTTTCCAACAAACTTTCTGACAGGGACCATTTAGTAGTCCTGGGTTATTTTAATATCCCTGGGGCTATTTGGTCCCTAAATAACTCCTCTAACACATTTAAATCTTCAACACAACATGATTTTATTGCTGGTTTGTTCGACATTTCACTGTCTCAAGTCAACCATGTATGAAATTCCTTAGGACGCTTGCTTGATCTTTGTTTTGTCTCTGATCCGGAAAGAGTTTTTTTTAGCGAGTTATTTAGCTGAAGCAACCTGAAGATCCCTATCATCCTACTTACGATGTGACACTCGACATTGGTGCAAATATACAGAATTTATCAGATCGTCCAGCCAAAAGAGACTACTGCTTTTGCAAGCCCGACTTCGACCGGCTGAATAATTTTATTTACGATTTTGACTGGTCCGATTTATACATTTGCACTGACATGGCTGTTGCCGTGGATATTTTTTACAATGCCATGAATTCATTTTTCTCTGAATGTGTTCCGTTATACTTTCCCCCAATATCGAATAAGCCCCCCTGGTTTACAAAAGAATTGAGTCGCCTAAAAAATGTAAAGACAAGGCTGTACGCTAAATTTAAAAAAACCGGTTCGCGCACTGACCTTTCTAAATATATATCGGCACGGTCAATCTTCACCGTGTTAAACGCGCAGTGTTACAAAAACTATTCGACTCGTTGCAGGGTACAATTTTTCCTTGCCTGGAGGCACTCCAGTAGGGGCGGAGGCTGCGCCTCTCGCTCAACACGCGGGTAACGGGGCCGATCTTGGCAAGCTGGATCCTTATGGATCTAAACCTTTCCCAACGACAATCCCAGCGACAGAATCAAGATACCAACATTTAGGCAAGCATTGCTTTCTACTCCTGACAATAAATGTTCGGAGGCAAATGGGGGCTACACCCAAGCATCATTTTATGGCTCTACACAGCGGTGGTGCGGCCAATTTTAACATACGGGGCCCTCGTATGATGTCCAGCACTGACTAGGAGTTACAATATACCGAAACTTACAAGGATACAACGAGTAGGTGCGAGAGCAATACGCTCATGCCCTGCGTCTTTTTTAAATGCTATCCTTATCATATTGGCGATAGAATTGTTAATTAAGGACATTGCAGAGCGCAGTAAAACAAGCCATTGCTGGAGAGAACATGGCGCTGGGCACGGCAAAATACTTGCATCAAACCAGATGCCAACGAAAGATAGGTTATATGAACGCGGATATGAAACAGGGGCATCATAACGGTATAGCGATTGGCGTAGGGGCTGGGATCTAATTTCGATTATTTGTTTTAGAATTTCAGTTTTAATTTTTTGAAAATCGGACAACTACTTCATACAGCAGTCATAGGAACAATCGAAAAATAAATATAAAAAAATTATAACTTCACTGTTTTTATAAATATTTTAATTTAATATCCAGCATTAAATCGTTCCCTTTAATTCAATACCTTAAAAAACAAATACAAGGTTATGGCGGTTTGAAGTCACGAAGTTTTCCAAAAGGTCTACTGATAATGCTAATGACGTCAAAGTGACTCATTTCGTTCAGTTGTTGAAATGATTCCCTTATATATTTCAAAATATTGACTACGCCATCAAAAATATCACAGGTCAACAAGGTCCAGTTGTTAAAAAGATTTGGTTCATTTTTAAGGAAATGTGGTGCGTAGAGTCCGAATCCGGCGTCAGAATTTTGTGATACGCACCGAATTCCTTTGGAAATAAACCATATCTTCGCAACAATTGGACGTTGATGACCTGTGTTATTTTTCATGGCGGGAACCATATTTTGATATACTATATGTAAGGAAATTGCAAGAGAGAGAGAGAGCGCTACACACTCCCCAACTCCTATATCATGGCAACAGCAATACGAAAAACAACGACCAATTTTGGAAATACGGGGACAACAGCTGCAGCGCCAATGGCAACAACATCAAAATGCCTGCTTCGATAAGTAACAAGCGGTCCCGGCTAAAGAGACCGGTCTGCACCGCTAAATTCAGATTAAGATAAGTCCATAATACACCATTGGAAACAAACCAAAGTCAACCGTACCAACAAAAGTAATGAACATACCAAGAGTTCCAACAAACACAAAAAAAGATTTGCCCTCTATGCAGAAGACGAGAGCAAGAAATATAAATATAAATTTCTGAGACGATCACTGGCCATCTCTGAGCCATCCGAGCATTGACGAATCGTCAATATATTTATCTGGAATTTTGCTGAAAATTTCATAACGATACAATAACTAGACGTATTAATGACCGCGGCTTCATACAAGTCCGTCCACTGTGCCGCGGGAGAACTCGCAACCCGAATAGGAAAGGAACACTCAGATAGACCCACCAACAAAAGATATTAGTACCACCAAGAGAAATTATCCTTCAACAAATAAAAAAGCACGGCCCGGACGGAATAATTCCGGCAATGCTACAAAACAGTCAAGAATAATATCTGTAGATGGATGCTCAAAAAAAAAAAACAAATTGCATAGGTTTCGCTTACTGAAGTTTGAAACGAAGTACGCACAAAAAATTCGACCTGCGATCGACCTCTTCTCTAAGTTCGAACTGTTTAGTTGATGTTAATTTCGGAGCAGTGACATGCGGCAGTCCCACAAGTTAGAGAGAGATGGAGATGAGGATATGGAGGGAACAAATTTTCGTATTTTGGCTTAGCAGGTCCCAGGACAGCCACAAAGCAATTTGGAAACAATGATATTTACCAAACAACAAAGTGTAATGCAACTTTATAAATGCAACTCTTTTTTTATAACAAGAATGGAAAAAACTTCGGCTTGCCGAGAAGATTGCAATTGAACTTTAAAATTAAAAGCAAAATTCTGAAATAATAATAAAAGGCTGCCTCTCAAAAGATGATGAGAATATGTTGAGAAACAGCAAAGTTATGTTTTTTTAAATATTTTCCTGATTGTTTCTATGACAGCTATAGGATATAGTCGTCCGATTTTCATGAAATTAAAACCGAAGCTCTGAAATAATAATAGGTGGTCAAATATTAACTTTGGTAAAAATATTTTGAAAACTGACAAACAACTTTTTTTCGATCGTTCATATGGCTGCTGTATGATATAGGCGACCGATCCGGCCCGTTCCGACTTATGTAGGAGTGAGAGTATATAGAAGACTACCTGCAAAGTTTCATTCAGATAGCTTAAAAACTGAGGGACTAGTTTACGTATAATCGGACAGACGGACAGACTGAAATACGGACATGGCTAGATCGCCTCAGCTGTTGATGCTGATCAATGATATATATACTTTATAGGGTCGGAGATGTCACCTTCACTGCGTTGCAAGCTTCTGACTGAAATTATAATACCCTGCAAGGGTATAAAAACAACTATGCAAACGCTCGTTCAAAATCAGAATATGGTGATTCAGTAGTTTATTGTAGCACAACAGTCTAAATAACACAGGTCGACAAAAATGTACACTTTTTCTTACGGAGAATAAAACCTGCAGATTGTGAAAGATCTCGGTCTGTATATTGCTAGTTCGAAACCCAAAACTTTCCATCAGGAAAATGACGAGAAAATCTCCGAGATGTGTTACTGTATGGATGCGTTAAAGATCGATCGCACCTATAGAATGACGTGAAAACAATTTTGCAGATAAAACGACATAAAGTTACATTTTGATTTGTTAACAAACAGCAAATTGTTTGTGCACCAGGATTGCATGTTGTTCAATTCAGTTTGCAGAAGCGTATTTGAATGAGAATTCGTCATCACATAAGAGTGCAAAACTACAAAAACAGGAGTGGTTCAAGGTGGCTGCCTTGAGGAAGTTACAAGAACTCGGTTAGAGAAAGCTTAAAAGCAACGTGCTGAGTACGATTAGATAAATATGTTTCAATCCAGATAAACAGGGGATCCAAAGTGTATGTTTTTTCAGCAGTAGTTGGTGATTTATCGAATCAAAAACCTTACTGAAATCAGTGAAGATAACGTCAGTTTGCAAATTAAGCTTGAAAGCATTTCTAATGATCTATGTTTCATAAAGCCATGATGTAAAGCTACCGGCATTGGTGTTTCTGATGCGCAGTAATAAGAAGGTCGAAAAACTTAGGAATATCACTAAGTTTTTAAAATCCCTCTGTAGCTTAGAACCAGCACAAAACCTTAATACACAGCTACGAGATCTGGAACAGAACACATTGGTTCGGCTTTCATGGAGCCGCAACCATAAAGACATTTTTTCGGACTCTCTTTATAAGTATGTCTTTCCCTTTAATTAAAGACCTCAAAAGATACATTAAGAATTTTGGTTTTGATTTCATGAAAATCGGAAGACTATATCCTATAGCTGCTATTGGAACAATCAGGGTAATAATTGAAAAATCATAGCTTGTAATCTGCAAGGGTATATAAACTCCGGCGTGCCAAAGTCTGCTTCCTTTCTTGTTGTTGAGTAATATTACCTGAAAGTTAGCCAAGTTAAGTTTTTTAACCAGGCAGATCCACTAGTAACAGATTTGCTCCACTGGCGGCGGTCGAGAAAAACCAACCAGCGCAAGACAAAAAACCCAAGCCCCCTCCCATCTATATCAGAGAGAAAAGCTCGAGTGCCCTGGTCAACCGAATAGCGACGTTGATCAGGAACGGTGACAACTTTCATGTTGTCCCGCTTACCAAAAGAACATCCATGAAACAAAGGTACAAACCAAGACTGAAGAGCACTATCTGGACAATGCTCAGAAAAACAATTACACTTACCAACTGAAGAGCAGCAACCGCCCTCAAAGAAAAGAACTTCGTCGTTAAGAATTTTATTAACATTCTAAATAAAGATAAAAAGCCCCAACCCATCTTCACGATCGAGGTCGACCCAGAAAGTAGATCGTTGAAGAAGAACGAATCCACCCCATCTACAAGCTGCAATATCTTTTGCATCGGAGGATAACTGTAGAAGAGCCACAGAAACGCAGCGGTCCAGTGCAATGCACTAATTGCCAAGAGTATGGACACACTAGGGCACACTTCGGGCCGAATGTGTAGTCTGCGGGGACGCCCACAACTCTGCTCACTGCACTACAAACAAGGACAGTACCGTGAAGAAATGTGGAAACTGCGGAGGCAACCATACAGCAAACTATAGAGGATGTATGGTGTACAAGGAGTTGAAGAGCCGCATGCGACAAATTCAGTCAAGTAACGGAAGCCTTTCAATCGGAGACGTTTACTGCCCTCCTCGTTTCTCAATCTCGGAAGGACAATTTATGGACTTCTACAATGCACTTGGGGATCTTTTTATAGCCGCAGGAGACTACAATGTCAAACATAATCACTGGGGATAACGTTTAGTGACTTCTAAAGGACGGCAATTGTACAATGAAATTATATATGTGAGAAATAAAGTGGACTATGTTTCCCCTGGAAGTCCCACATACTGGCCAACCGACCCACGCAAGCTCCCAGACCTTATTGATTTTGCGCCCCAATGGAGACGACCACCCCGATAAGAAACTCTTCTGGATGCTGGGCTCGCAGCGACGAAGACCGAGGTGAAACATTCTTCCAGCCAAACTCTACCGCAAATTCATTCCTCCTGCCAATAATTCAGCCAGAGGCTACCTTTCAGCCAACTGCACGTTCATTCCGGCCGAAAGAAATCGAAAAAGTCATAAGAGGGCTAAAACCAAAAAAGGTTCCTGGTGGTCACCTACTGACACCAAAGATGCTGATCGAACTTCCAAAATTCGCTATAGAGGTCGTCTGCAAACTATTTAATGGGACCATTAATCTTGGCTATTTCCCAAAAAAGTGGAAGAAATCCATCATTTGTAAAGGCTTTCTTTTCTTAACTTTTATTCTTTTTCGTCTGTCTCTGGTCTCGTTCTCTATAAGAGTGATCATGTCCCAGTTTCTCGTGACATTTTCTATTAGCTGTTCCTCCATACAAACAGGCGCATACAAACAATACGAATTATCCCCATCCTTTCTACATACTAGTCCATCTCTCAAGTCAAAATTACGCACGTTTCCTCTCTCTCTATTTTTTCTCTCAATTGAACTATGTCCTTATCGTCCTTTTCCTCCAACATAACACGTAATCTCTTCAGGGGATCTTCAGGAAGGTTATCAAGTAAAACTTTATCAACAGGTATGTCTCTACGGATCTCTAAAAGGCTTTGAATAATGCTATCGCTATCACAATCATGAAGTTTGTCTCTACGGTTCCCTAAAAGTTTGTCACTACGGTTTTCCTCAAGGTTTTCCAACAAATCATCATCACCAAGTTCACTACCTCTCAATAACTTCACAATTTCTACTTGCCTGCTCAAAGCATCTACATGGGCCATATTCACACCAGGTCTGTGCATAATTGAATAATCGTAATTCTCTAACTCAAGGGACCAACTAGCAATCCTAGGATTAATTGCTTTTCTACTCAGAGTTTGTACTAATGAAATGCAGTCAGTAATTACTTTAAACGGTCTATGCTCGAGGTAAACCCTAAAACGGCGCAACGCATTTATTATTGCTTGTGTTTCCAACTCAAAACTATGGTATCGGGACCCTGCTGCAGTGGTTATATCCGAATAAAACGAAACAGGATGCATTTTCCCATCATCTTGCCTCTGCAATAAAATAGCTCCAAACCCATAGGCACTGGCATCAATATGGAGCTCGGTTTCCTGATCAGGACAGAAAATGGCTAAAACAGGTGGATTAGCTAAAGCATTCTTCAATTTGTTAAATGAGCTCAATTGCTCTTCATTCAGTGGAAAAGGACCTCCTTTCTTCAACAACTCTGTCAAAGGTTTAGCTATACGCGCAAATGATAGGACGAATCGTCTAAAATACGTAAAGAATCCTAGACAAGAATAAAGGGTAGGAACATTGTGCGGCACATAGAAATTTCTCAAGGCATCTAAATGCGATTCACTGGGCTTTATTCCATATTTACTAACGTTATACCCTAGGAACTCACAATCCTTTTTTAAAAACACACATTTCTTCTTATTTATCTCCAAATTGTTTTCGCTAATACGATCCAAAAGTTTTCCCAAAATCTCAAAGTGTTCATCAACTGTCTTTGTTGCAATAATTATATCATCCATGTAAATTACAAAGCTTTTCTTGTAAAGTCCGAAAAGGTTTCTGAGATAAATCGTTGGAACACTGCAGGGCCATTTTTTTAATCCAAAAGGCATTCTCAGGTGCTTGTATTGTCCTTGATGGATGACAAAAGCCGTAAACGGCACGGATTTCTCTTCCACTTCTACTTGATGAAATCCGCTTTTAAAATCGATCACCGAAAAACAACATTTTCCTTCTAAATAGTCCAGGCAATCTTCAATATGGGGCAGAGGGAATTATCTTTAACGATGCGTTTGTTTAGACCGCGATAGTCAACGCACATCCGGATTTCACCAGGCTTTTTCTTCACAAGTATCAAATGTGATGCTTAGGCGCTAGGACATAACTTTTTTTTTTAGCAAATCATTAATGATCTCCGCTACTTTCTCTCTCTCAAAGTACGACAATCGGAGCGGAGAACAGTAAAACGGAATGGTATCGGTTAATCTTATAGACATCCGATATCGGGGTGCACTATTATAATCGTATATATTACTAACATAATGAGATTCAATAAGCTTTTGACACGTCTTTGCAATTTAAAAACCAAACTCCGTTCCTATCTAAAATGAATCTTTCGGTTCTATACCGGCCAAGAATCCTTGCGCATCGTTTTCATAATCGAAAATATCTTCAGAATTCTCATTAGCTAAATCTAAGTTTGGATTATGACTAAAATTTAAATTTTTATTAGGATTTTGGATTAACGTGTATGGCTTATTTCTGCGATGAAAAGGGAGGGACTATTAGATTTATCAGTATTTTTGTTATTTTTATAAACTAATTGAACATTAATTTTCTTGAGAGAATCTCGACCCACTAGTACTGGGAAGTGTTATATATTATCATTAACGATATTTAATAACAGAGAATATGTACTTGCATGAAAATGAACAGAAGCCTTCAAAATGCTCCAAGTTGATAGTCAAGGTCCTCCTAATCCAGCATATCTTGATTTTGTTGATCTCAAAGCAATATTTTTTGGTATTAATGTCATACGAATAAAGCTTATCGGGCTACCGGAATCAAATAGACTTTGTACAGCAATATATGTTCCCTTTTCACCTCGCAATTCTCAAATTGAAATTTGTTGCACCGCTACCAAGTTCTCTGATCCTTATCCTGCAACGGGGTCGTCTGAGTTGTCGCTTTTCGCTTGGGACATTGCTGTTACTTATGGTCCACGCCGAAACACTTGAAACAGGCTCCATCAGGCCTCTTGTGTCGTCCACACTCTCTAGCCATGTGTCCCATTTTCCGACAGGTATAGCAACGAACGCCGTCAGAAATGGGCGCACGGACTTGAGGTACCTTAATTTCCTCCTCCGCCTTTAGAGTTTGCGCCGGTATCTTCTTCATTGTGTCGTAGATCATAATTTTCTTCCGTAGCTCGTTCAATGAACTGCAATAGACTATAGCTGACGCATCTCCAGATTTGTCTCTCAAGCCTGCCACGATAAAACGGACGATATCTTCTGGTGCTAGCTCAACTTGTCGCGCAATGCCGCACATGGCGAAAAAATACTGCAGCGCACTCTCATCCTGTGATTTTCTCCTGGCCTCCAGTTGTTTAAACACATCGAATGCCGTCATCTTGAGGTCAAAAACAGCTAGTAATTCCGCTCGCAGTCTCGGCCAAGTTAAAGCCCTTTCGTTCATAAACGCTCTTGCAAAACCCATTAGCAAACGTTTGGCAAAAATAAAACGTTTTTCTGCAATACGTTATATTCATCCATGATACTCGTAAACTCGTCGATCCAACGCATCACAGGGTATCCATTGTCTCCAGAAAACGGTATAGTTAAGGCTTCCAAATCATTCATGTCCATGCTGCCTTCCAAAGCTGATTTCTTCTGGCTCAACTCGTTTTCTAAATCAGCCACACGTTTGCATACAGCGTACAGCTTCTCAAGTTGCTGCAAATGTTGAATCCTCGGCTCTACGTCCGCCATCGTTCGATCACGACGCTGTACATCCGCTGCCGCCATGTCAGAAACTTCCAGGGTTTCATCACAACTCGCAACTCGATCGCGACGCTGCATCTCCGCAGACGCCGCGCTCGAAACTTCCAGAACTTCTCCCGATGCTGCCACACTGTCGCCATATGCCAGCACCATATCGCCGTCTCTTTCTTGCACATGTTCGGCGTCGCCACTAACACCTATGTCGCCGCCCGTTCTCGAAATTTCTGCGCCTTCAGGCGAAGTTTCCTCGAGGTTGAATTCCTCCAAGTTCAGCTTCGACTTAAAATTTATAAAAGTCGGTCGACTATATCCTATAGCTGCCATAGGAACATCAGGGAAATAATAGAAAAAATCATAACTCGGTTGTTACTCAACATATTTTTATCAAATTTGAGATTCGGCCATTCAATGTTATCTTAGAATTTCGTTTTTAATTACATAGCTCAACTGTAATCTGCAAGGGTATATAAACTTCGTTAAGCTGAAGTTAGCTTCCTTAGAAGTAGAGGAGCAGTGCGAGATTGGCAAAAAGCTGCGAAATTTCACTAGTACACTTATAGTAAAGTGGAAAGACAGTGGAAGGAATAAGGCCTT
>VNJQ01008136.1:0-27836 GCA_008042515.1 Drosophila truncata
AGTCAAAATCGTAAATAAAATTATTCAGCCGGTCGAAGTCCGACTTGCGAAAGCAGTAGAATCTTTTGGCGGGACGATCGGATATATTCTGTATATCAGCACCAATGTCGATTGTGACATCGAAAGCTATCAGAATAAAAACGCAAGCTTCTTGATAGGAAATATACAGGGAATTGATTAGGATTTTTGTGTGGAAGACGTAGAAGGCAAGTGATCTGATCTTGCTTAGGAAGAATTATTCGTTTTCTTTTTCTTTGGATTAATTTTGTAAAGCATATAGTTTAATGGAATTCGTTAAGGACATTTATTTGTAAAGTGGTATGCTTTCTTTCGAATGCCTATTGGTGTTGAAAGCATGGGTTTAGTGTTGCCCCTTCCGCTTTGTAAATTTATGGATCGTTGGTGAGGGTGTCCTTTTGTGCACACATAAGTTTCCTTTTTTTATCTCCGTAAAAGCTCGGTTGACAGTGACTTTTTCGTCCCTCCCATTTTCATTGCATGGGTCAATGACAAGTGTCTGTATGTGTGCAAAAGTGGTAAGTAACTTTCTTACCCGAAACCGCTTTTTGGTGATGATTGCACACATTTGTCCATTTTGTTTATTCTTTAACGAACGGAAGTGCACACGTGGTATGCGACCTTCTTACACTCCTTCCATTTTTGGTGTGCGATTCGATCGTGGGAAAATGATCGAACCCGTAGTATTCACATTTGTTCTGTACTCGTATCGTATTGTGGCGGTACCGCTTCCACACATTCGTCATTGGCTAGTAGCGCTGCATGCAATCACGATACTGGCGCAATCAAACATGAGCTGCTGGGGCTGGAGGGTCACAATGAAAAAACTAGGTAATGCGATTTTTACTAGCATTACCGGTGTAAGCCAGTGCTGAACCAGAACAAGGACCCGAGGCAAACAAAAGTTATCACAACAAACCTAACCGGCTCCAAGTGGGCTCTCCTTATCTGACACCTGCATAAGCATAACTTAATTAAAGAAACACAATGTATTTAAATACTTTATTTATCAATAAAAACATTAATGTGTTTATATATACATTTTAAAAATTAATAATTTTTTGTCACAACTAGTCTTTGTTTTATATAATTTTAATAATGTTATCGAATATTTATACTACAGAAACAGGCTTGTCGTTTTTAATGTATTCTTCAAAATTTTTATCATCTAATAGTGTCGGGTCAAAGTCATTTATTATTTGACTTAATATTGGATTGTCCAGCATTGTAGTATGATTTCCCTCGATTACTTTTAGTGTAACTTTACCAGATGTTATTGTCGAAACACAATAGTCTTCTTCTATATCTTGAAGTGAAACTTCAGCTGGGCGCACTAATGTAATAGGCGATTTTAAGTTTCTTATACTGTCTAAATCAAAGCAGTGGGTCATTTTTACTCTTCTAAACATGGCATTTATCATTCTTGCAGAATATTCCTTGCTGTATACATTCTGCTTACCAACATATTGCATAAATAATGACATTTTGTCTGAAATGTTTTCTAGGTTTAAGAAAGCTTTGGCTATCGATTCTTTAGTTTCTTCAGGAAATATCTGATTTACAATACTAGAAAAAAGGAGGTTGTAGAGATCATTATCTGAAAAATGTTCTCCCAAATGAAGATTAGTAAGTCGTTTCAAAAAACGTGGTGCTCCATCAAGTAGCATTATGTGGCCACGGAATCCAGCATTTTCAAGCATCTCTGCTAGCTTTAGAGCTATGAGGGTTCCAAAAGAGTATCCAATTATATAAAACGGGTCTGTTTGTTTTAAGATTGGCCTAATGTGCTATCAATTAAAAATCCACAGTAAATAAAAAATTTGTGATTTTTTTAATCAGTTTAACTTACTTCAAAGCTTTGTTGTGCTATATCGTGAACCGTTTCCAGATGTGCTAATTGATGGAGCTGCAAAACAATGGCTGTGCTTTGCAAAGCTGATCCTATTTGATACCAGGCGCGTCCAGCTGTACCTTCAAGTCCGGGTATTATAATGTTTGGGGGATGGCTCTGTTTCGAAGTACCAGCAGATGTGGTAAGTGGGATAGTAATATGATTGCAGTGTGCTTCATCGCCCAAGTTTCGAATAAGCAACTCCATACCCAAAATATTACTTTCTGTTGAAAATGTCATTTTAATTCCATCATTAGTTTCCCTTTCTTTAGCTTCAACAAACTCTTGAAGTTTTTGAAATGTCAGCTGCCGTAAATCTTGGGATGATAAAATTAACTCAAAGTCACGCTCTAAGGTTTGTTTAATTTCAACGGCCATTAATGAATCCATTCCCATTTCTGATAGGGTTGTCCCAAGTGACACTGTCTTCAAATCTCTAATACCCATAATATTCATTACGGCATCAACAATACTTTCATTCCCCGATCGTCCTATCCGTTTTTCAGCAACTACCATGCTTGAAACGATTGGATCTTTGGAACTTAGTAAATTATCAAGCTCTTGTATGCATGAAGAAATTCTTTGCTGAAGGGTACCTCCTATTTCCACATCTATTTTGTCCTCTGCCATATCTGCCACTAAGCCCACTTCACCAACTGCGCCCCACTGGATTGCTTTTCCTGGAAACCCGTCTCTATTTCGGCATTCTATAATACGTTCCATTATTGAATTAGTCATTCCATAATTAGTTTGTCCTGCGTTGCCATGTCCGCAAGATACACTTGAAAACACTACAAAATGTTCCAGTTGATTGCACGAAATACGAGATAGCTCGTCCAGATATTTTGTCGCAATCGATTTCGGCGAAAAACATTCTAGAAATTGAGATTCATTTTGATTTGCAAAAATTCCATCTCGTAGTACAACTGCAAGATTAAAGATTCCTCCTACTGGTCCTAGTTTACTAGCATCAGAAATCAACTGTTGGCATCCTTCTTTTGTTGATATATCCGCCGTATTAACAACGACTTCGCAGCCGTATGACATCCAAAGTCTAATAAAAAAATTTATATAATTATATTTATTAAATTGTAAATAAAAAACGTACGCCATTCTGTATGATTGATAATCTTTTGTAATTCCACGTTTAGAACTAAGCACCAATTTTCGGGCACCTCGCAAAGCCATCCAGTCAACCAATTCCATTCCAAAACCTCCCAGTCCGCCAGGGATAATATAACTTAAATTCTTATTAAAATAAATTTGCCTTTGAACCTGAACAGGTAAAGTATCTGGGTCGTTTGAGTTCTGACGAATTTGGATAACCACTTTTCCAATGTGTTTCCCTCCAATAAGATGCCTAAAAGCATATTCGATTTCATGAGCTGGGAAGACCTTGACGGGTAATGGCTGAATAATGCCTTTGGTAATATCTGCATCAATTAGGCTTTTAAGATACTAAAAAATATATAATATGTAAGTCGTCTTTTTCTGAATTTAAATTTGTTTAAATTTTACCCAAATATCTTCATCAGGAGCTACAAGAAGACCATCAGCAAGCACAGCATGGAATGTTATCTCTTTTAAAAAGCATCCCAATCCAATCTTGTTATCATTTGCCATGTCAAATTTTCCAATTTCCAGAAAGTGCCCTGATTTAGCAAGGCAACGCACTGAAGCAATTAACTTTTCCTCAGCCAAGGAATTTAACACAAAATCCACACCTCTTCCATCTGTCTCACGCTGCACCATTAACTCAAATGATGTATCTCGAGAATTTCCAATATGTGACTCTGCAATTCAAGGTAAAATACAAAATTTGTATAAAAAATGCAAAATTAAATAAACATTTTTCCACTAAATATGATTTTTCTTATACGTATGTATATCTTTGTATAAGGCATAATAACTCGAACAGTCAGTATTAAAACTCCTAAGGCAAATAAATGATTGAACTGCGCTCTAAAGCGGAATTGACCTATATTTAGCGGGATTAGAATCAGATTGCTTTTAACAGAATTAAATTAAATCTACAAGTCATTTCTCAGGTGCAATTCTAGCATAAGCATGTAAAAATATGTATGTCTACAAATATAAAATAGCTATGTTTATATTTTAATCAGAGAATCTTATTTTACATTACCTTTCAGTTGTGGAAAAGTTTTCAATAAAAAATTCTTTTTTTGTGGTGTGCTGCAAGTTGTGTAAACTTCTAAGTTATATGCTAAGGCAACCCTTATAGCAGCTAGCCCAATGCCTCCTGTTCCGGCGTGTATAAGAATGCTTTTTCCTTTTGTTATATCGCCAGCCATAAAGAATGCATAATATACCGTTATATAAACCACAGGCACCGTGGCGGCCTCTTCTAATGACCAATGATCAGGAATATTCCATATAAGCTTTGACGGCTGCTCCACATAGGATGCTACGCCTCCCTTAACCACCATACTCATGATGCGACGTCCAGTTTCCACATCAATCCCAGAATATTCGAAGCCGAGAACACAATTTTGATCTATTCGACTAGATCCATACAGTTCAACCGCCAATCGACCGGTTGCAAGCATAACATCTCTAAAATTCAGAGAGGAATAAGCAACTTTTATCTTACAATTTTGTGGAGAGAGTGGACCCTCAAGCCATTTTAAAGTTGACAAGTCTCCACGTTGTATAATATTTCCATAAATGTGATCCAATCTAGACATTTTCTTCTCAGTTTTAAGCAAGGGCAAATGTCTTAAAGTTCCCCAAGTGCCCTGGTTAAAACCAATTTATATTAATATCAATTATATAAAAAAAGGAAGCTAACCTCGGCTTGCCGAAATTTATATACCCTTGCAGATTGCAGTTGAACTATAAAATTAAAATCGAAATTTTAAAATAATTATAAATTACCATATCTCAAATTTGATGAAAATATGGAGAGAAACACCGAAGTAATGATTTTTTCTATTATTACCCCGATTGTTCCTATGGCAGATATAGAATATAGTCGTCTTATTTTCATACCCTAAAATTCCGAATAATACAATATGGCCAAATCTCAAACTTGATGAAATTATGTTGAAAACTGACAAAGTTATAATTTTTTTAGAAAATTTTATTTTATCCAGCCCGTTCCGTTCAAGACTAATTTCGACGTTTTATTTAGATAGTTTTAAAACTGAGGAACTAGTTCCGTAGAAACAGACGGACAGAAGGACAGACGGACAGAATGACAGACGGATATGGCTAGATCCACTCGGCATTTGATGCTGATCAAGAATATATATACTTTATAGGGTCGGAGATGTCTCCTTCACTGCGTTGCAAGCTTCTGAATGAAATTATAATACCCTACAAGGGTATAAATATTTATATGAATAAATAATTCTTACATTGCGGTAGATGTTGAATGCCAAGCCTAATGCTAGCTGTTCCAAATAAAATTGGTGGTTCAAATCGAAATCGGGAGCACTTTTGTCATCAATAAAGAAGCATCTAACTAAATTACCATCTGGCTCCTTTCTCAAACACTTTACTAAACCAATAACACCATTAAAATCTTCGTTAAATGAATACACAATAACTGGTGTTTTTGTATTTATTGCTGACTGTAGTAATGCAATCCAATTAAAAGTGTTATCTTCGTGAGATACTTTTACTACGACTGGCTGAAGTCTTAATTTTTGCTGTGTTTTTTGCAATAAAACAAATGTTTCTTCATTGCTCTCTATTGGAATTACGGTAATCGGTCGGAAATGGTCAGATAACTCCAATGGTTTAATAATCGAATTAGCTTTCTCCCGAATTAATAAATATCCATTTTCGACTAAAGACTTTTTGGCAGCTTCAATTAAATCAAGATTACATTCTCCACTTATAAGAAAATGACAATTTGTTTGAGTAGAAAGATTTCCATTTTCAACGTGTACTCCTGGGATGTCTTCTAACTTTTGAGGTGAGAAAAGTATATAGTCGGCAGTAATAATTGGTAAGTCTTCAATTGATTCAATAAAATGGTTTAGTACGGTTTTCCTACCATCTGTATCTAATTCCACTAACTTCATTTTTAAAACAGGATTGTTCTCAAGAGCAAGTTGAGTGCAAACCCGAGCTGCGTTTTTAAAAGATAAGGAATGAGACATAGAATAAGGCAAAAAAACCGACTTTTCAAGAACAGGAATACCAGGAGGCCTCCGTCTTTGAACAGGACTGGCATGTAATCCCACCAGCTCAATTCCGCCTGCTACGATCCGGTTGAATTTATGATCTACATATACGTTAAAGATACGGTTTTCTGAATCCATCTTAGTCATTAAATCGAAATGATGGACGCCGTTTATTCTGAGCTTCTGAATTTTTGTTGGCAGTAAAAGCGTTCGAGAATCTGTTCCAAGTATATGAATTTGAAGCATTGCATCCATGAATGTGACCCAGTTGTAATTCCATTCAACTTTGCCAAACAGGCCATCAGATCGGGCTGAATTAACCGCCCTAAACGCACCATTATAATGGTATCCACGTAATCTCAATTCTTTGTAAAAGTCTTTTTTGGAAACCATGGGGAAGTCAGATTCTTCTTTAAAATAATAAACCTCCGGAATAATTGAATTTTTAGTCTCACGAATAATACCGGTGACCACTAAGTTACCCGCTTCGGTTATCTAAAAAAACAGCCATTTTTTTTTTAGCCACATCTAAATAACAGACAACTTACATTGATAACTCACCTCAAAATGTCCAGTGCCATAGTGAATCATAACGTTTAATTCAACTTCTCCATTATTGGGCATACTTGTAGCTCTTATGAAGCGTACATCTTCAAATTCCACAGGTACGTCCATATAGCTTGGACCATGGTACATTAAAGAGAAGGTTTCCCAAACATACTGCAAATAGCATGTAGCTGGTACTAAAATTTTTCCATCTATGACATGTCCACTCATAAACTCTTCATTATCACTGGCTAAGTTAACAGGGAAAATGCGCTCTCCGCTGGATTTCGTTTTCATATTTTCATATTTTGTCACGAACCAATCTTCACTATGATCCCAGCGAATAAGCGAGCTAATGCTGGGCGTTGAACGTGAAACAGGAAATTCTACTTGTTTATATAACTTGGCAACCGGTAGTAAAACTCCATTCTGAAATACTCTTAAAAAAGCAAAAAGTAACATAATATATATAATATTATAATTTAAATTTATTCTTATTATTCATACATACTTTCCAAGAGCCGCCAAGAAGAAAAGTACATTATTTTTGTTTCCTCTGTTTGTAAGTGGTATATGTACGCCGTTCGGCATTGAACGCTTTAATATAGCACCCAACAGTCCATGTGGTGCCACTTCAATAGTTAATGCATTTTTTGGTAGCATAGAAAATGTCTCTTCAAAAAGTACACTGTTCAATAAATTATTTGTGTGATATTCAGCAGAGCAAAGTTTACGCTCAGCTTCATCCCAGTTATTTTTGGGAACACTAGTACTTAACCACTTTGTTGTTCTAGCTTTTGGGTTCGGTATAATTTCTTTCATGTATTGCAGTAATGGAGCCCCCATATGGGCAATATATTTTGAATGATAAGCTATATTTGAACAAGGCACGGTTCTAGCGAATATTCCTTTTCCTTCTAGTTCATTGACAAATTGATTAACATCTTCGATTGGTCCAGATATCGTGCACGAATCGGGACCATTATGACAAGCAACTTCTATAGAATCAGGCAACATATTATGAATGGTCTTATACCCAATTCCGATTGCTGCCATTGAACCTTTAATTTTTTCTAGGTCGATACTAACTCTACCACGGTAATAGGCTGCCAGTATCATTTGTTGTGGAGACAGTCCACCATCCGCATATGCGCATCCTAGTTCACCAACAGAGTGACCAATTATATAGTCAGGCTCAAAATTTAGAGAACGCAAAACATCTGTTAAGCCAATTTGTACTGCAGCAATTCCGACAAATGAATGCAAAATATTTTCGTAAGTTTCAGGATCATTCGATGTTAATATATGTATAAGATTAAGTCCTTTAGGGAGTAGAGTTTGATGACATAGTTCGATGGAGTCCCGAAAACGTGGAACTATCATAAGCGACTTTCCCATTTCGCACCACTGTGAACCCATTCCACTATAAACCCACACAATAGGTCGTCGGAGTCCTGTGTAATGTTGAATGTCTTTTACTAATGATTTGGTCTGTTCTTTTCCTTCATTGGCAAAAACTGCGTAGCCCCGAAACACCATACCGGACACATCTTCTTCTTGAATATTTTGAAGTAATCCAATGAATTCGGCATCTAATGGTTTTTTTTCTACAGCATTAAATATTTCTTGAACTGCAGCCTCCGTTCTTCCAGCCCAGATAAGAAGTCTTGGCACATCATCTAGGGGCAATCCAAAATTTTTTTTTGACTTGGAATAGCCCTGTAAAAGTGCATGAGCGTTAGCTCCTCCAAATCCAAAAGAATTTATTCCTATGAATGGTTTTGGAAGGGGAGTGACATCATTTACTACTACCAACCTTCCTTCGGCTAAAGGTGCAATTACAGGCTTAACCTCTGTAAAATTTATATTTGGTGCAATAAGCCCAGTTTCAAACGCAAAGCAAGCTTTAACTAGTGAACAAATTCCCGAAGCAGCTTCGGAATGACCCACATTCGCCTTTACGGAGCCAACTAACAACGGCTCTTGTCTCTGACTGCAAAGTACATTATCGATAGCTTTACATTCTTCGGGGTCACCAACCACAGTTCCAGTACTGTGAGCTTCTAAGTAACCAATATCTTTTGGTGAATGGTCAATCTCTTTGTAAAATTCGTTAAGCAACTTTTCTTGAACTTTTCCAGATGGATATGTAATACCCTCTGGCTTGTATCCATCACAGTTAGTTTTCGAATAAACTATACTAGCATATACCCTCCTTGCATCTCGTTTTCGTTGTAAAAATAGGCAATTAATAGTTTCAGATCGGGTATAACCATTGGCATTTTTGTCAAATGGGCGACAAAATCCATCTGGTGCTAAAACCCCAAGTCTACAAAATTAACATTCTTTAAATCATTTTTAGCAATAAAATATTACTACTTACCGTGCAAACTGGAGCGTTACAAATGGATGAAGTAGTAAGTTCGATCCACCTATTATTGCAGCATCAATTTCCCCATTCCGAATAGCGCTGAATGCATTATCTAAGGCGTACATTGAACTGGAACACGCAGTGTCTAGTAAAAACGAAGGTCCCTCTAGTCCTAAGCAATATGAAATCCTGTTAGCCATCATAGCTCTACTACACCCAGTGATGCCAAAACCGCCAGACGAGACCTTTTCGTAAAACCACGTTTTTTCAGATTCAGATATACAAGATCCTATGTACACTCCAGTTTTTGATCCCCGTAGACTTTTTGGGTTTATTCCTGAATCTATTACAGCTTCATAAGCTGTTTCTATAAGAATTCTGGTTTGAGGATCCATTGTGTGTGCCTGTTTAAAGTGCACTCCAAAAAAAGTAGCATCAAACTTTTCCAGTTCACCAATTTTTCCAGATCGTTTCGGAATTTCTGGGTTAAAATGACGCCAACGTCGCTCATCATCGTCCACCATGTCAATCTATAATATGAAGAAGAAGTTTTAATATATTTAATGTTTTCTTGGTTGTTCCACACTGCCCAGCTACAAATTAAAACAAGAGAGGAAGCTAACTTCAGCTCGCCTAAGATTATATACCCTTGCTGATTGGAATTGATCTCCGAAATTAAAAATGAAATTCTAAAATAATAAAGAATGGCCGAATCTCAAATTTAATATAAATATGTTGAGAAACAGCGAAGTTATGATTGTTCCTATTATTTCCCTGATTGTTCCTATGGCAACTACAGGCTATATTCACCCGATTTTTATGAAATTAAAGTCAAAGATCTGGAATTATATTAAGTGACCAAATCTCAAATTTGATGAAAATAAGTTGAGAAACAGAAAAGCTATGATTTTTTCTATTATTTCCCTGATTGTTCCTATAGGATAGAGTCATCCGATTTTGATAAAAATAAAACGGAAGATCTGGAATATTATTAGTTGCCCAATTCTCAAGTGTGATGGAAATATGTTGAGAAACTGCGAAGTTATGATTTTTTCTATTACTTTCCTGATTGTTCCTATGGCAGCTATAGGATATAGTCGTCTGATTTTTATGAAATTAAAACTAAGATTTTGAAATAATATTAAGTGGCCAAAAATCAAATTTGATGAAAATATTTTAAGAAGATGCGGAGTTATGATTTTTTTTATTATATTCCTGATTATTACTATGACAGCTATAGGATATAGTCGTCCGATTTTCACGAAATTAAAACCAAAATTCTAGAATAATAATTAATGGCCAAATGTCAAATTTGGTAAAATTGTGTTGAAAACTGACAAGGTTATAATATTTTTCGGAAATTTTACCGATCGTTCCTATGCACTATAGGAAATTTGACCACTTTTGCTGACCAAAATTAATATCTCAAGAACGGAGCAAGATAATTCAAATCGGTCTTTTGCACTGGATTAGGACAACCATTATCTATTGAAAATCTAAAAAAGTGGGTGTGGCACCGCCCTCTTTTTCTATGAAATTTAAGTAAATTTGCGAAAATGCTTAAAATAATAATATTAAAAATAATTTAATATACAACAAGTGTATAATAATAATTATACAATATTTATTTGATATAATTTTAACAATAGGGGGCGTGGCACGCCTTCATTTATTAAAAATTAAAAAATAAAACAAGAAATAAAGCTAACATCGACTCGTCGATATAAATCCCCTTGCAGTGTGCAATTCAACTATTAAATTAAAAACGAAAATCTGAAGTAACAATTATTAATAAAGTAGACGATAATATGGTGAAAAACAGCGAAGTTATGATTTTTTCTATTATTTTTCTGATTGTTCATATGGCAGATATGGGATATAGTCGTCCGATTTTCATAAAATTAAAACCGAAATTCTTAAATAATAATAAGTGGCTAAATCTCAAATTTTATGAAAATATGTTAAAAACTGACAAAGTTATAATTATTTTTCGAAAAATTATATGGGATTTCGTCCTTCTGCAGTCCACAATTTTTAAGGAAACTTTTTTGCTTGTACGCTTAACAATATCATTCTGCTCCTTTCCTGGTATAGCCGCTTTTATAAATTTCAAAACTGCAGCCTCTTTTGCACTTTTTCCGAAAAATGCAACTTTGGCCATATTGAGGTTACGTTCTAAAAATTAAAATTTCACGGAAAGTGGTGAAAAGTGCCATTTCTAATTACACTCATTTGAACAAGAATTAAATACTCTACAACATAGAATACATCCCTTCGATGGACTCTGCTGTACTCACATTATATAGCTTTTGAAAAATGAGACTTCATACAAAATATTCACTTTTTAGGTTACTTACACTTTTACTATATTAAGGGGACAAAATGATTTTTTATCACATTTTTCAAGCACAAACATATAATACAAACCTCTCTGGATAGAACACATTAAAATATTTCCAACGATATTCTTTAATTTTTGACTTATCACAATTGCAAAATTGCATAAAAAACGCACATATGAGAAAGCACGTTTGTTGCATTATCGATAGCTGTGTTTGATCAGCTGATATTTTTAAGTGGCGCCATCTATCGAAAATTCTGGTATGCAACATTGATCAATGATCTATTGTGAACACATTGCACCTAAAATTACTTCTGACGCACCAACTGTTATGCTCGGACTTGATCCCTCGAAGACTGCTTTCACTTCTAGACGACTGTACTTCAACTTCACAAAACGATCTCTGCTTCTCGTACGCTTTTCTTGACTCTCTCGACGTTAGTGATCACCGCTTCTTGACGCTTGAAATGATACCCCTTTTACCAGCGTATATCTATCGGCTGCCAGGCACGTTGACAACCATCGATACCCAGAACTCTACTTTACTACTAGATGTCTCCTTCACTGCGTTGCAAACTTCTGAATGAAACTATAATACCCTGCAAGGGTATAAAAATCGTATTTGATCTATTGAGATCTTTAATTAAGAGGGAAAGAGTTGTACTAAATAAGTTGCGAAATTTGTTGCGCCATAAACATAACGTTTAAAGATAAAAAAAAACGGGTATTTAATCTCAAATATTTCAAATCCTGACATTCTTGGAAATTCTGACACCGGATTCGGATTTTACGCACCAAATGTTTTCGTAAATAAATCAGATTTTTCCAAGAACTCGTATTAACCCGATATTTGTAGACCTGTGCATGGCGAATTTTACCTTCAAACCATCTGCAAGTTTCTGCAGTTAATTTTAAAACATTTAACAACTTAAAAGTAAGACGAACACAATGACATACATACCAAGTTCTGGATTTTTCTGGAACATAAATAAAAGGTTGGCTAAACATAAATAGGTTTTCACAAAATACACAAAAATCCGTTATTCGTTCAAATTAGTTTTATGAAAAAATCTTGACAGAAAAGTTAAGTATTAATGTCTCAATTTAAAGTAATTACCTTCCATTTCAAAATTCATGTTCAATAATTGAATTCGGAGCACTCCAGCTAACGTCTGATCTCTTTAAAGGGCGATTTTAAAAAGAGTGATATTCGATTCGATTGACAGCTCTCGTCGAGTACGGATGTGCTTACGGATGAACTCAACGTGGTGTTTAGTTTCGGAGTGTTTTTCCCAGTTAAAAGTTAAAACTGAATCCTAATAAACGTACAGACAGTGAGGCCTAGTTCTACAGTACGCGTGGTATATGGACGCAAGTGTGGGCGACGTGATTCTGAGCAAAAATTTGCATTTTAATTTATTAGTAAAAGTGAAAAATGTTCATTGACAGTTGACATTGACATTGACATTAGTGGAACCAAACGCGCTCTGCGGCTTGCATTCGTCGAAGTGGTGCCGTTTCCCACGTGCCGCCAGAATAGAATGCCATTACCTAAAAGCAATCGGAAACCTCCACTAGGTTTTTGTTAATCGCTCAAAATGGACAGACAACAACAACAACCCAATGATGTGGAATCGATGAGGAAGACTGCTGGAGTATCTCCTGACGAACTACGAACTAGCTTGCGAGCTAGCTTGCTGGACGGCGGCTTTAATATTGGCAGTACAACCAGATGGGCTCCCACAAGCTGCGTTACAACTTGTACCGTGACATCCTCAATCTCAACTCCTGTGACGTTCACAACAAGTCTGAGTGGCAGGTTATGTTCTGTTGCATTCAGTACGAGGTAAGATCCTGCTCCTATTAGCACGTCAGCATGCAACTCCACGCCAGGGTGGCAGCAAGTCACCGCGAAGCCAAAGAAAGGAGTAGAAAAAAAAAAGCAGGTACTGTTCTCTCTCCTAAGGTCAGTAAGAAAACCAGCTATACTGATAGTTCTGAAAATCGCTTCATTACACTAATAAAACACTAATAAACCGCACTGCAACGAAGTGTGCCGCAGCTCAGCCAGAAATATCCAATAGCTCAGGACAAGTCCAAACAGCTGCACCGAAAGCCGCTCGATCTCCAAAGGTCCCAAGGATTATGGTTCGCGGTGTGGTCAGCTACTCTGCTTTTTGCAGTGAGCTGGATGCTCTTATTGGAAACACTTACTCCATCAAAGCGTTGAACTCAGGTGATTGGGCCATTCAGTGCAACTCCTCCTACAGGCTCTTGGCCAGACACTTCCGCGAAAAAGGAACTGTTTTCCATCACCACCAGCTGCCAGAAGACCGACCCTTCGCATGATAATGAGAAACATTCACCACGACGTCCCTTAAGAGGATATCATTGAATGCCTGCAGGCAGAGAGTCATTGCGTTATGCGTATCTATACCCCTCGTAATAAGGCGACACAGCGCCCACTGAACATGAGGTTTGTTGACGTTAAGAAAGCTGACAACAACAAGCTTCTTAAAAACATCTCTGCGGTCTGTAGACACATAGTGACCTGGGATAAGCCACGCAAGCAATCCGGTCCTGTACAATGCCATAGATCTCAGGAATACGGACATACCAAAGCATACTGCACACGGCATTATATATGCAGAAAATGCAAACTTGGAAATGACGACCCTAGGATGCCGCAAATACCTACAAGTTGCATTTAAGCAAAATCACCAATTGAAGGTCTCAGCAGCCACAGAACCAAACACGATTTGTCCAACCCATCTTTAACCCAACGTAGGTAAAGAATCATTTGCTAGTGTAGCCAGAAGGAACCTACACACTCCACAACACAGCCAACCTCTCAAAGAGACGGAAAACATACCCCCCTCGACTCATTCCACTGCAAATGCTGCTCTGGAAGCCAAACTGGATCAGCTTTTTACGAGGCTCGACAGGATGATGTCTCTGATAGAGACACTAATGCAAGCTATCCTGCAGACGCGTCCTTCCTCCTCTGCTCTCCACAATGGGTGTGCTTAAAATAGCCTGCTGGAACCCCAATGGGCTAAGCTCGAAAACAAACGAGATCATTGCTTTCATTGAGCTACACGAAATAGACATCCTCCTGTTGTCAGAAACCCGCCTCTGCTCGCGGTTTACATTTAGGATCCCAGGCTTCACTTTGCACAAAGCCGATCATCTGGATGGCCGGAGTCATGGGGGCGCAGCAATCCATCAACTCTCTTTTACTCTTTCGGAAGACCACATTCAAGCCGTTTCCAAAAAGCTAACTTCAAGAAGTGGAAGGTTTAACATTGCTTCGTTGTACTGCCCTCCCGCTGTAAGGTGGACAGAAGGTAATATAATGACGTTATTCTCTCCCAACTCGGAGTTAAGTTTCTTGCTGCAGGTGATTGGAATGCCAAACAAAGATGGTGGGGCAACTACAGGATGTGTACCAGAGGCCGGACCCTAAGCTCTGTCCTGACCGATGACAACATCGATATTGTAGCAACTGAAGAAGCCACCTGTTACCCCTATCGTGCTAACGCTACCCCCAGTGCAATTGACTTTGGCATCTCAAAAGGCTTTAGACAACAGCAGATCTCTGTTAGTCTGCTCACCGAGCTTTCCTCTGACCACCTCCCCTTGCTCTTCCTGATCAACGAAGAAGCTCAATTCTTCAAAGGAGTCCCCAAAATGCTGCCTGCACATACAAGCGTTGCAACTTTTAAATCATTCATCGATGCACACACCATGCTCAACGTGCCAATAACATCCTGCAGGATCTAGACGCATACATAGATAGCTTCACTTCCACACTTACTGAAGCCGCTCAGCGAGCAACGCCACCTCAGCGCCAATCTTGTCTCCCATCTACCAGAAGGGCGCCTTTATTAACTCCGGAGGCAAGGGCGCTGCTGGATGAAAAAAGGCACCTCAGAAGGCAGTTTATTATGATAGGCGATCCTGCTACTAAGCAGCAACTATCTAGTGACACTAACAGGCAGCGCCGGATACTAGCTAAAACTGGCCCGGACAACTGCAGCGATTTCTCGATATGGAAGCTTACGAGAGGAGCTAAAAGGCAGCCGATTGTCCAATCCCCTATACAGAGTCACAGTGGACACTGGCTTAAAAACGAGTCCGACAAAACAAACGCTTTTGCTGAACATTTGTCTGCTACTTTCACTCCTTTCGATCTCTCAGACGCCTCGCACCGCGACGAAGTTGCAGCCAGCGCGCCCTATTAGGCACACTACGCCGCAAGAAGTCACGCTGCAATTAAAGGCGCTTAGCCTAAAAAAGACTCCTAAACCCGATGGCATCGACAATCGAGCGGCAAAGGCTCTTCCACCCAAAGGAGTGGACGCCATGCTGAGCCTGGGACATTTTCCAAGGCAGTGGAAGCAAGCCAGAATCATCATGATCCCAAAGCCAAACAAACCTCCGACTCAAATCGATTCCTACCGCTCAATCAGCTTGCTATCAACATTATCGAAAGTGTTCGAGCGGATTCTACTCAGCCGACTATAAGAACTGCCTCAAGTAGAAGGCCATATGCCTCAACGCCAGTTCGGCTTTAGAAAATCCCATGGCTGTCCAGAACAAGTCCATCGCCTGGTCAACCACATTACCCACGGACTCGAGCACAAACTGCACACTGTAGGCGTCTTCCTGGATGTCAAACCAACCTTTAACAAGGTGTGGCACATGGGCCTCCTGTAAAAAATCAAGGAACTTCTCCCTGCGCCCTACTTCGCCATTCTGAGGTCCTTTCTTGCCGTATGAACCTTTGTAGTAGCAGTAAGGGAAGCAAGATCCAGCTTGGCTCATGTCCACGCAGGAGTGCCCCAAGGAAGTTTGCTTGGTCGATTCTTATACACCATGTACACAAGTGACATGCCAGTTCCGTCGCCCACTACAGACGCCCGTATGCTTTTGGCTACATACACGGTGTTGCTTGCGTCCCACACGTCTCAGCTGACAGCTTCGGCTGCAGTTCAGGATTGGCTGCGTGCGATGGAGCGCTGGACCAAGCAATGGAATATAGCCATAAGCTGCAGCAAGTCGGCAAGCGTAACATTCACATTAAGGCTTACGATCGACATCGTCCTAACTTTTAATGGTGATACCATCCGGAACGCCACATCTCAGTGATACTTGCATTTAAAAACTAAAGAATCTCGACTGGCTTTTGAGCTGAAAAAGTCTCCAGCTTTCATCGAAGGGTCTGCTGCTCAAAGCAATCCTCACGCCAACTTGGACGTATGCGATTGAAGTTTGGGGCACCGCGTCTAAGCACCAACTAAACATGCTAAGGGTAGTGCAGGCACGAGCTGCTAGAAGAGCATCTGCTCTTCCCTGGTACGTGACCAACCAGGCAACACAGAGCGACCTACGCCTTACTCCCGTGGGCGAATCTTGGTAAACCACAGCAGCCGATATGGAAACAGGATATTGAATCACCCTAACACATAGGCTAGCAGGCTTGCCGACCCGCAAACTCAAAGACGGCTGAAGAGATTCCACCCCAGCGACTTGCCATCCCGCTTAATTTTTTAATTTGTAATAATTTTATTTTTGTTTTGTAAATAATTGTACATATAATCTAGGTACACCCAATGTACCATACCTTAACTCTTTATAAACGCCCGGTAAAGTTTTAATGGCCTGAACGATTCCGGCGAGAATAAAATGTATATAAAAAAAAGTAATCACTTCCTTAACGTAGCTGCGTTGTCAAAATTAACACGTGATCACTATTTGCTAAACTATTTTTAGAAAGTACGGTTAGATTTCCGGTAAAATCCGGTATGCCAAAAAGAAGTTGGGACTTTTTAGGGTTAATTCGGTACAAAATGGGTCACTTTTTGACATATTTTTGTGGCAAAACGGATAAACATAGCGTAATAATTTTAAAGCCATAGACAAAGTTTCAACAATTTTTTAGGGATTACTTTGTTAAGAAACATTTACAGATTTAGGAATTAGAAAGAATCTCCCGAGCCCCTATAAAAAAAGTCACCCGATTTAAAAAAAAATAAAATGCATTAGTTAAAGGATAAATGTTCAGGGGTACTGTGGAAGCGTTTTTGTTTTTTTAATTTTTTCCTGATTTTTTATGAAATTTTAAAGTCAGATGTCCGATTTTTGACTAAAAAAATTTTAATTGTTAAAAAAAATATAATAAAATAAAAACTAAAAAAGGGGGTTTCAGAATACCTGTAGAACTATTGGAACTACATTTGTGCTAAATTGCAATTGCAATTTTGAGTTATCGCGTACACCGATTTGCAAAATGGCATTTTTCAGGAGAGGTGTAAAACTTTTACACAACATCCTTAATGTATTAAGCATTTGAAATAAAAAATAAAAACATAAAATTTTGTACAGGGAAATAATTTTTTATAATATTTTTCATATAGTTTAGGATGCTCTCAACTATTTTATTTCACTTTGATTCCACACGCCCCTAAAGGTCCTCCGAGTTGGATGCGGCTCATTGATATTTCCCGAGCCGTCCCTTCACGACCATAGGTTTTCAATCGGATAGACATCAGGACTCTGTGCTGGCCACTCCATTAGCTTAAAATTTTGGTTTTCAAGCCATTTTTCGATTATTTTCGCAGTCTCCTTGGGACCCCATTCTTGCTAAAAAGTGATTTTCTGATCTGAGTAAGTTAACTTGTCAAGAAAATTTAGAAAATGGACTTCCAAAATGCTTATTAATTTATCCAACGTGGCAATACGTGAAACACCCCCAAAGCTATTATGTTGCAGCCTCCATGTATTAAATAATGCCTTTAAAGCTTGTCACCGGGACTCCGCCAAACAGTAATTCCCTCTAACTGATTGAAAAAACGATTAAACTCACACTCTTCCGACTTGATAACACTTTATTGACCAGAAGGCCGTACTTTTTGGTGGGTATCGACACAAAACTCGATTTAGCGGTGCAGGTACCTCCGTAAAATAGATTGGGGCAAATTTGGCGAAATTGTCCAATCAAAAGTTGGGAGTAAGACGGTAAAGGTACATTCCTCTCCTAAGGCTCTCGACAAGGAGGTGGAGGACCTTAGAAATATACTACACAATGCCTTCCAAGAGGCATGTAAGGTTTCATTCTCAGGGAAGCAGTACCCAGAGCTGAGCGAACTCAGGAGAAGGTCGCGAAAGTCATTCAACATTAGCTATGGAACCTGGGACTGGGAACCATACAGGGAAGCGCCTACAAAAAGTAATTTACAAGGCCAAAAAGGACTCATGGCAGAGTGACAAGAAGGCGTAATAACACTGCGAGACTAAGCAAGATTCCCGCCAAGGGGCATGCAAGCCCTATCCTTATCAACAGGGCGGACGGTACTGCCATATTGACAATAAAGGAGTCACTGGAGTTACTAGTTGACGCTCACTTCCCGGGAACCTGCGAGAGAAAGCGGAACCCGAAGGAGGAAGGAACACACAGTTAGACACACCTACGATAGACTTTATCACCTCGGAAAGAATACAGTGGGCAATGGACAAATTTGACAAATGCACTGCCCGGGCCCGGACGGCATTATACCGGCAATGCTTAAAACAGCCAAAGATAGCATCTGTAGTTGACTAACAGCCTAATACAAGCCAATGCTTGCATTAGGTTGACGTATATTCCGCTACAATGGGGGGAAGCGAAAGTCGTATTCATACCAAGACCAGGCAGAAGACGACACATCCTAGCAAAGGACTACAGGCCGATAAGCCTTACCTTCTTTGTGCTCAAGATACTAAAAAGACTCTTGGATGTTCACATCAGAGACTAGAGAAACACTGCTTTTCAGATTCACAGCACGAATACAGGAAATGCAAGTAGACGGAAACAGCACTACTCGTGGATAGTGTCGATAGGGCACTAAAATACAAGCACTACACGATGGTAGCCTTCCTGGACATCGTAGCCACGTTCATCAGAGGGTGGATCGGGGTTATGTTAACGAGTAAGACGATCACAGCTGAACTGAGTGGCACTCTCCTCACGCGGGCATTGAAGAGAGGTATACCTTAGAGAGGAGTTCTGGCACCCCTACTTTGGCAGATAAACATGAACAGCATATTGGAAGTACTCAATATGGGAGGTGTCAAAGCAGTGGCCAACGCAGACGTCGTGGTACTGCTAGTATCAGGACCCTATCCTGACGTTATCAGCGGCATGTCATGCGCGTTGGGTCCGCTTAACAGATTGGCAAAAACCTGCGGACTGGGTATTAACCTCACAAAAGCACAACTTGTGCTCTTCACCAGAAGAACTAAGGTACCAGCTTTTAACATGTCAATTGTAAGCGGCACGACACTAACACTATCGGAGCAGGCAAAGTATCTAGGAGTGATATTGGACCCAAAAATCACATGTAAGAAAAACGTTGCGGAAGAGTCAGGAAGGCAAGTATTGCATTCTACTCCTACACAAAAATATTTACAAACAACTGGAGGTAAACCCAAGAATTATTATATGGCATTCCCACACAGTCTATCCATGTGAAACAGTTGGGATTTTTTGCAGATGTTAAACTCCGAATCCCATAAAGCTATATCTCCATCCTCCATCGGATAATCATTCAAAAAGAAATGTGTTGTGTTAAGTTTGTGCATATTAAATATGGAAGATTTACTAAATATGTGACGATCTGCCTTTGTTCGGGTGGCTCAGAGATTGACAGGATTTGTCTCGGACATTTATTTGTGTCAGATTTTGTTGCTGAAAAAGATTCCGACCTAAGACCCAGATTATAACGCTGTAGACTTAAGCTTAAACGTATCGTAATACTTATTCTCTTAAAGCACACAAATTCATCATAACTTTATGTCGCTTCGACATAAAGCCCTTCTCGTTTGGGCTGTCTGTCTCCGCGAGACAAATATTCTGGTTTGGGGATCTCTTAAGTAATCCACCAGGGAGAGTTTGCTTAGGGAGCCGTAAGTCATCCATATGAGAAAGGGTTATCGTTGTTGGACTCGGAAGTCGTCACAGAGAGCGGTGTGGGTGGACTCGAAAGTCTTCCGATAGAGTGCTAGTGTTGGACTCGTAAGTCTTCCGAGAAAGAATATTGTTGTTTGTTTCGTATGTTTTTAGAGAGAGTGCTATTGTTGGACTCGTAAGTCTTCGGAGAAAATGCTATCGAAAGTCTTTAGAGAGAAGTTAGACTGCACGTCTTTTACGTCTTCAGAGAGAAGGCGTTGTTGGACTCGAAAGTATTCAGATAGAAGTTGGACTCGTAAGTCGTCAGAGAGCGCGCAGCTCGGTGAACCTACCCGTTTACCGTGATCCGTAAGTCGTCCGGCGGACTAGGGGGCTTGGGAGGAATACTACGGGAAGCTAACTACAATGTACAGCTAAGACTGAAATTTGCGGAGACTCTATTATTAGTTTACTTAAAAGGCGACCCCTTTTTAGAAAATATGTACATTACCAAAACGCAAAGAAGCGTGTGGATGGTGCTCCGTGAGCAGGATCTCAATGTCGAGAATCCACCTACACAATAAAACTTGGGAAAAATACCGAAAACTACATGCAAAAAATGCATGGAGCGCAACAGCTTTGCAGCGTTGATACCTTGAATATTTTTATGTTTTCTTTATTTATTGCATCTCTGGGGCACGTAAAGTCACAAAAAGATAAAAAATCAAGTGATTATAGTTCAAAAATACTTAATCTATTAGAAATTCCCCTAAAATATTTATTTTTTATTTATTTTTTTTTAGTAAATTTAATTTTTAGTAAAAGATAGTGAAAGTAATAGAAAAATCGAAATTAAATTAAAAAAATATTATTTTTTTTCAGTTTTTAAGTTGTTTTTATTTGACCAAATAAATAAAAATAAAGTTTTATTATTATTAAAAAATGTTTTTAAGAAATCGTTTGCCATGTGAAAAAAACAATTTTTTCAATTTGATACCCAATAAAAATGCGAAGAAGTGGGCGTGACATATTGACCAAACATATATAAATTGTACAACATTTACCTGTCGAATTTAGAGGTGGAGAACTATCGATGGCACTATTGCCACTATCGATGGTTTGGCACTATCAAGCCACAATGATGGCAGCAGACACCTTCGATAGTGGCCCATCCACTATCGATGGTGTCATCAATAGTGCGCTTCTTACATACCTAAAAAGTTTTTTCGCGAATTTTCAGTGGCGGCGTTAATTGCAAAAATTGAAAAACAAGAAAATATTAATCCAATAAATATGGATCGCTTTTTAAATCTATATTATATACATAAGTGTTTTGATCTATAAGTTCAAGTTTACAGGACACTGTTACATTTTTTGGGTGAGCGTTCCATTAATAAAGTTGTAAACTCAAGACTCAATTTTGACTAAGAGGCAGGATCTGGAAAGGACAAGGACAAGGATTGTCGGACAAGATATCGACCCTCTATTATGGAGTAAGGTGTGTCTTATTTAAAAGTGCCGAGTTATAAATTGCATATAATTAAATATATTATTTTTTTCAGGTGAATCAAACTGATTTCCCTGCCATTGGGAGCCTTTTCACCAAATATCTTTGCATTTCGGATACGTCCGTCGAGTCTGAAATAACATTCAGCAAGGCGGGCTAAATAATATCGGAGAAGCAAACCCGGCTCAAAGAAGAAAATGGTTGCGTTCACCAGAACAACCGTTCACTGAGGGATCAGTGATCATGTTGTTCTGGTGAACGCTTATGATCATTACGTCGTCTCAAAAAACATCGGCTTGGAACCTATCGTTATCTTCCTGCTTCCCGCCAACATTGATTTGAATTTACTTATAAGATAATTGAAATAAACAACAGGTAACCATAACTAAAAAGCAACTGTAGACATTTTAAAATATTCCTAAAATTGTAGGCCACAGAACTCATAAAATAGTTTATTGCTGAATGTGACGCCTTATTTCATTGAAAAGGCGTGCAGTCAAATTTATTTCATCCTAATGCAGCACTGTACACTTCATTCTTGCTTACAAAAACTTATAATATTTATATAAATAATTAACAATTATTTAAAATTAAGTAATTATTATGACTGACCACTGATTTCATTAATAATAATTTATTTTTCCATTAGTTACGTTTTTGTTTCTCTATTTTTCTTTTCGATACTTCAACCATTGATATAATCCATCAGTATCGCGAAAAGGTAGCGGACTATTTTCACGATCCCTTTTTGGTGATCATGGTTACTAAAATCTCGTAAAAAATTAGGGATGACACGCCCTATCGATAGAAATCCATGAGTGATCAGTGATCATGTTGTTCTGGTGAACGCAACCAATGTTAACATTCTTTTGTTTTTAAATCGTAACTCTTGGATCAAATAAAGCATATTTTATTGTATTCGTTTCATTATTTTAGTTTTAAATTGTAACTTAGTTTAAATAAAGTATAATTTTATTGTATTTGCTTAAAAAAGTATTTGTTGGGCTATTCTTTCGTGCCACTATCGAGCCACTATCGAGCCACTATCGAGCCACTATCGAGCCACTATCGAGCCACTATCGATGGCACGGTCGATGGTTTAAAATATACTATTGTCGACTATCGATGGCGCCCACTATCAATAGTTATCCACCCCTAGTCTAATTCCGTTTAAATTATTTGATCATTTCAATTGGTTCTAAAGTTATTGTTTTTGCATCCTAAAATGAGAAAACGCGCTACTGTGCGGCTGGTATCAGCTGTAAAATTGAAAACATGGTTCAGTCAGAATTTGACCACCAAGATATTTAAGGTTATGTTTCCATAAAGGAGTTTTTTTTTAACTTTAAGGTTATGTGGTGGGCGCAAAAAATTTTATTGGAATTTTTGCAAAGTTATAACTCTTTTAAATTTTGTTTGTGTTTACGCGCGAGTCCCACGCTACCTCCCACCCAACCGACCGAGGGGCACAGCCGTGTAACGTACTGCACGTTCGCGTTCTAGATAGACGCGAGAAAAGGGTATTCGTTACATAAGGAGAATCGATCCACCTTTAAATGAATCCAAGCATGCCTCTGGCCTTGTTAACCAATGGTTAATAACCATACAAAAAATATGTTTGAAGAAGGAAAGTTTATGATTAAGGCGTACACCCAGATTATCGACAAGATTTATTCTTTTTAAGGAGAAGTCGTTTAGCATATATGTAAGTGGAAACTAGGGGAGTGTGAAAATGTCATCAGTTTGCATTTAGAGCTGTTGAGATGTAAAGTGTTAGCATGGGACCAGGCTTGGAAGTTATCAAGATCCGATTGTAAGTCTGATTGGCATGAACTCTCCCTATACTGCAGGCAAAGTTTAACGTTCTCAGCGTATATAAGTACTCTAGATTTGGTTAGAACCTGCGGCAAGTTATTGATAAACAAAATAAATAGCAGTGGACCAAGGTGGCTACCTTGCTGGACGCTAGATGTGAAACTGGGGCTGTTGCATAGAACGTTTCTGAACAAAACCTTTTGAGTCATGTCACTTGGATATTAGCGGTTTAAAAGTAATGTTGGAAGGCCCTAAAAACAAATGAGGTAAGTACCAAAAGATTATCATAAAGCCAAGCTGACCAAGAAAAGGTAAACATTTTAAGAAGGGGGTTACATAGGGCCTCCTAATAATACCTAAGGACAGAGCCCGGTATTCTATCGGGACCTGGTGAAGATACTGGCTTTACGCATTAAAGGTCAAGAGTAAGAGAGCTTTTAAAATAGAACTGAAAATTAAGTTCGAACTGGGCATAATGGTAGGGCGATTGAGGGCGAATATGTAGTTTTAAAAAACTCCACAAAAGTATCGGTTATTGCCTGATTAGAATTTACTGCAGTATTCTTAAATGAAAGCTAGAATGAATATAAATTAGATTTACGTTTAGTGTTAACAAAGTTATAGAACTGTTTTAAGTCCTGCGTGAATTGGACCTTACAACGAATCAAATAGTTTTTATAATAGTGAACGTTAAGCACGGTAAAGCTAGACCGAAAACTGAGATAAGAGGAAAGAGCAGTTTTTAAACCGGCGAGCTTATATTTATTATAAAGCCTAGATTTTACATTTTTAAGCGTGTCAGCACTTTGTTGAACGAAGGAGGTTTATTGCAGACCAACGGATAGGTTACCGAAACACATAAAGAGAAAAATTAGTTCATGGCACTGTAAAAAATATCCACGGCGGTTGCTATGTCAGAGCTATGTCAGAGATCGGACCAATTAAATTCTGATATTAAAGTGTTTAGCCACTAATAGTCAGCCTTTCTGAAACAGCGGACTCTGTTTAATCTTCTACCAGATGTCGTTTCTAAAACTGTCACAGTATCGATAGTCACTTCGAAAGTTGGATGGTAAGGATATTAAGGCTTTGTCATTGAAGGAACTCTAATTAAGTTTACGCCTGCAGGATCGAATACGAATTATTAATCCAGTAGGCGTTTTAAATAATTAAAGACATGATTAACTGGAGACAAAGATAATCCAGCAAGCCATTAATAAGGCCTCTGATAGTCAGCCTTTCGGAAACAGCGGACTCTGTTTAATCATCTACCAGATGTCGTTTAAGGACATTAGACATACCATCAGAAGACCAATGGGCTCCAGTTATATTGAAGTCACCAAAAGTCCCTAATCAGTCCCTATCAGAAAGCCTGTTGGAAACTGCTTGAATTGCCGAAAGGTGTTTCCAATAAGTTGGTTCTTCAGAAGATGGAGGAATGTAAGAGCAGGTTACATAAATACTACAGTAGATACCACCTGTTCCGAGATAAGGCAAAAGTCAACGGCACTAACATATTTACCAAATTTATGTAAATATAAGCAAACATATTTGCATACACTCGTATTTAACATATATTACCTAAATTTATACAAACAGGAACATACTGCCACGGGACCTAGATAATTTAAAAAATTATCCGTCAACTAAATAAAATAAAATAAATAAATAAAATTTGGAATTAATTTCAATACAAGTTCTGTGAGTTCCAAAATTTAAAAGTTTGTGTTTAAATAAAGGCAAATGCCACAGTGAAATTTCATCAAGTAATTCTTACTTAATTCTATTTCGTCCACTGTGTTCCAGCGCTTACATTTATTTACACTTCTTTACTGACATAATCGATACAGTCCACTCCACTGATCTACTGCCGCTTCCGAAAATTAAAATTACATACTCTTATATTTACTACAAATATTCAAATATAAATAATTGACTAATAACAACGAATATACATCCAAGGAATAATAAATATAAATTGAAAAACTACAAGTTATTATAATTAATAAACAAACACATATATAAACAAATATATTTACACATAAATACATACGTTTTTACAAGAGTCGGCACAAAACCACCGACTTAATTTACATACTCATATTTATCTACTCCCGTAGCTCTATCCTGAGCTGAGCTATATCCAAGAATACGCATATAAACATACATAGTTACAAGCATAATCGTCGACAAGTCGACGCTCCGATCTTTGGCAATTTTTCTGCTTCTCGTTATCTCCGCTATTTTGCGTTGATTCCGAAAACAGTACCGCGACAAATACAGCAGCGGTCTACGAAATAAGTTCGGACACATAAAATTATTGTTGAATTATTTTTTGTATAATTCCAACTAACTAATTCAGTTAGAAACTGGCATGCGCTTCCATTTCCGCATTAGTATGACCGTATAAATTTTTCCTGCTGAGCTGAATTATTGAGCTATTTACAAAGCTTCGGCATATATCCATTAAAATTGACAAATTAAAATTCAGAAAATATATTCAGATAATCTATTCTGTTTCTGATTGATTGATACTAAATTCCAAGTCCGGCTTCGACATTTATAAATAATTCGAAACAAGATATATATCTATCTATAAAAATCCAGAATTTTCGAAAAAATAAAAATAATATCTCCATCCGTTTTAAATAAATTTATTTAGACTTCTGACCGTCTGAGTCACTTCGAATCGAAATTCAGTAATCCAGCAGAGCCCATCTCAGTATACGTGCAAAATTCATCTCGATCAAGTCAGAGCCCTATGGGCCAAGGTCGAGAAAGAGTACGAAGCTTGTTTTCAGTTGGTTTCGAGGGCGCGGCGGACACCTTTCCAACTCTAAAGGCCAAATACGAAGACGTTTATTTTATTTATGAAAGGTGTGCCGCCCAGCTCATGGAACAAATCGACAAAATTCCTTCTAAACCCGTTCCGTCCCAAAATTCCTTTCCGTTTGGCTGTCGGCTTCCCTCGTGCGATACGGAAGTTTTCTCGGGCGGTTATTTTCGCAGGCCGACTTTCCGAGACCTTTTCACAGCGGTCTACATATACAATCCTGCGCTGACTCCTATAAGAAAGTTGTTCTATCTAAATGCCTAGACCAAGTGGTGAAGCTCATTCTTTAGTTTTCAATTCACCACTCACCAACAATGGTTTTCGCTCTGCCTGGAAAAGTCTAACTGAGCGTTTCGAAAATAAACGATCGCTGGTGAACAACCAACTGAAAAAAAAATTTAAAAAAAAATGCAATCCGCCGTAAAAGAATCTTCGGCAGCCTTAAAGGAGATTCACGATACTATCCGCGATTGCCTTACGGCCCTCGAACTGTCCGGTCTGTTTACTGAGAACTGGGATTGTCTCCTAGTTTATTTGTGCTCCACGAAACTTCCAAAGCTGACGCTCGCATTATGGGAGCAATCCATCCCAAATAAAACCGAAATTCCAACGTGGCAAGAATTGGATTCCTTTCTAACGGAGCGCCATAAAACTCTAGAATCCATCCTCTTCGGAAATGCCACAGTTTTCTTAGGCTTAGCTCTGATAAACGGCTTCAGGCAGTCATCGAGAAAAAATACTTTTTCAGCTAAAGCCACCCCCTCCGGCTCGAAGGACCACATGTTCAGGAGGAGGTGGCCGTAGCTGAAAAATCACTCGGAATAAGAACATGGAGAAACTTACGCGACGAGCGTCGGAGATCTTTATTTCTTTGTCGGTAAACTAGAACTAAAATATTCATGTATTTTATACTTAAAACTTAAAACTTAAACGAACAAAACAAAACGGATCATTCTGCTCAATGGCAATGCGACACATCAGCTCAAACCCGAGCCTTTTTGATCGCCCATAATGTGAAACTGATGGGTCCCGCCGTACAGCCCGGACTTGGCACCTAATAACTTCTTTGCATTCCCGAACATCAAAGGAAAATGCGTGGTCAACGATTTTCGTCGCCAGAATTAACTGCCAGAATTCTGAGATCGAGTGTTAGAAAAGATTCGGTATGCGAATGTGCCGTGGGACTGACCGTTCCCCCGGTAATATCCGCTTCATCCCCTAGGGGATCACAAATTTTGACCCCCCATAGCCCCGTCTATTTAACCCCCCAGGGTATAAAGGCCGGACTACTGGCCAATAATGGCACGACAGATACTAAGTCTGTCTTGCCAAATGCCCTTATTGCAGTCCCACCTACGAAACAGATATTTGTTTCGCGGCTCTCCCCTGGTCAAACATCGGAAGATGTCATTGCCTTTATACGAGGCAAAGTCA